>WAAE01026700.1:0-20712 GCA_013400495.1 Nicator chloris
AATTCTGTGATTCTGTGATACCACCACCACCAGTAGGAAATAGGGAGTTTGACACATTAGTCTCTGTTTCTACAACACTTATTCCACACAATGGATGGGAATCATTTTTGGGCCTTCTGAATACAGTGTGAGGAAATTTCAAGGTTCTGAAAAACCCTCATACCTTTAGAAACAAAGAAACTATCAAAGAACAGTGTGTTAATAACAGATGAGACTGTCAGAAAGAGACAGTTCATAACATAACTATTAGTTTGGGGCTGGTTTGATCAGTTCAAAGGATTGCCTGCAAGCTGAAAAACTGATGAAAAGGTAATTAAGTGAGGCATTATGGGACACTGAAGAGCTCTTTCTAAACGCCTTTGAAACAGTGAATGAAATGTACTTTGAACTCAAGTATAAGAAATGTAACAGCCTCAAGTCGTGTCTGTAAGTTATAGCAGTTTTGAGAAAATAAGCACAACAGAAATGTATCTGTCAACTTCATGAGAGAACAAGCATGAATTCAAGAATCAGAAAGTGATTACGAACAGAAGCAAACTGTGATAAAGTGAACTCCTTTCACCATCTCTCTAAGGCACAATTAGGTAAGTCCCATCACCAAAAGCCCACATCACAACTTCTGATTACACTGGAAAATAAACGGGTTTTTTTCTTTTTTTGTCACAGCATTTGGAAATTTAAACTGAGACAAGATCTAGGCTTCCTTTATCAAACAGATTTTTTCAGTAAGACATCAGTGGGCACCTCAGCGTTGAGAAACCTGGAGTATGCTCACACATATGAGTATCAGGTGTCTAGCCTACTGTGTCTGACTGCCCATCTTCAGCTCAACTACTGAGTGCCACTTAATGTCCCACATAATCTAGGATTATCCAAGGCATGGTGATATCTATACTAAGTATCCATGACATCTGATACTGTGAAACAATAACATTACATAATTTTTCTTTTCAAAGTTACCCTGCTGTAGTGCTAGTTTTACTTTGACAGCTCACACTGATGTGCGATATGCTGGGTGGAAATACTAGAAACAGTTTTTCCCAAGGGAAAGTTTTCAAATGTCAGTTCACACAAGTGGTGTGAATATTGAATATTTTGTTGAATATCTTGTTTAGAATATGTTTAAATGTTGATTTGATCAAACTGAGCAATAGCAGAAAATAGCAACATGCAATTCCTATCAAAAAATTAGCATGAATGACCTTCAAACAAAACCAGCCAGAATTTTTGACGTGGATTCCACCTTTTGTTTAAAAAGCTATGCATTTAGAGGGGGAAGAGTTGTAGCAAATGATCACGAATATTTATCACTCCATGACTCTGCTTTAAAAAGATCAACACAGAATCACTTCTCCACTTAACTTCTGTCTGCCAATGTAACATATAATGACAGAAAAAAGGAAAAGCAACTTCCTTCCATTGACAGCTAACAATTTTCCTTACTCAGAGTATAAAGCAGATGAAGTGTCCTAATGTCTTGACAGTCTGAACTGTGACAAAAATGCCAAATTAGTCACTACTTATTTGTAACTGAAAGGTTTTGTAAACTTTTGCTTAATGAAAATTGGCTTTCACACAAGTTTCTGGTTTAAATCTGTATTTTAAAAAGGAAAATCTTACTGCTTCTTGATAGGGAACAAACTAACAAACTTTTGAAACCTTAAGGCGTCATGAGAATGATAACTTGTGTTATCACTAAATACTAGACTTCTTGAGTCATCCCACTATCTCTTTCTTCCTACTTTATAAATACCATGTTCAGCTACACTTGACCATCTCCCCTCTGAGTTAACACCATCTCTGCACAGTGGAACTCAGCTGAACTCCCATGTCCCACTTCAGCAGCCTATGCTTTTTCCCAGCTTGCCTATGCTAGGTTCTGAGGTGGGATTACAGGTTTCACTGACTGGTTTCCTGCAGTAGGGTCTGTGAACAGGAGAAGCCAGGCATCACACACAAAAGCAACACAGTTTACAAGCTTTGCTTGCAGAGGGAATCACTGGAAAGAAAACAAAACAAACATGGAGGATAGTATCAGTGGTTATTACCAAGAGCAGCCCAGCACGAGAATATTTAGAAGCATTTGTAATGAGCTTATGACTGACAGAAAAGGGAACTGTCCCAGACTAGCTTCCGTGTATCGCAGGGAAATATTTTATCCTATTACTTATCTAGCATTCTACAGTGACATCATTTAAATGTAAAGACATTCTGTTCCTGAATCTGTATAAGAAGTATTGATGGATGATCCTTAAGTATTATAAAATACAGAAACTAATGTCTATTTTGTGACCAAAACTAAGTTCAATGCTGGTCTGTATGCAAGTACACCACAATCTTCAAAACAGGGATATAATCTATTTTGCATAATATTACCACCACTATCACTAAACATCATGTAACTCCCTATCAGGTGAAAGAATGCCAATTACTTGGGAATAATGACCTATGGATGACCAAAACAAAAAAAATCTACCTTTTACAAGATATTGTCATCACACATCTGAAGATGATTAGATGAGGATAATGTGCAAAGATCTTTTAGTAAATAAAGCAACCACTCAGATAGGTCACATCAGAACAGTCAGTCACACTACAGACTTCATCTTTCTTGTCATTTACAGCTGATTTCCTTAGCGACATTCTCAACAGACCTAGAGATAGCACTTCTGATGTGCAGATCACAAAAAGCACTTTGCCTGAACAGCCCACAGGCAACATTTCACCCGACTCTCTGTGCATAACTTAACACCACACCTAGGACTTCAACTCTGTTGGAAGCTTCTCACTCCCTTCAGACAGCACATTCTTCACAGAAGTCCAGCAAGCAGCGTGTATTTGTACACACATATATACACACAGACATACAGCTACTTTTTGTATTTACTGCAAGGCATTCAATTGTACTTCAGTTGTTCTGGGGGTTGTATCTATGTAGGGACTTTTTGTGGGCTAGTACATGCTGCAAATACTGATAAAACTTCAGCAGATTAGTCATCACAAGATCTTGAAGCAAGTTTTGAAGCTGTTTAGACATTCACAGTAGTTTCCAAAATACATTATCTCACCACAGATTGATCAGATTGTTTACACTAGCATTTCTGCTACTCAAACAGAATACTTCCCTGCTGAGAGATTCATACACATTTATTTTAAAGATCACTTTGTAAGTAATATCAGTTTTTAGAAACTTCTGAGAGCTCTACATCATGTTACACCACCTCTTTTAGTTTCCAGAAGGTTTTCTAATAAATTCTAGAAGCTGCTGACACCTCAGGAACATGAGAAAAGGACCTAGAAGATGTCAACATTTGGTGGATTAACTGTTTTATTGTTTCCCTTGCCAACAGAGAACTTCTAGAAAAATAAACATTAGGAATACCCAGTGGGCAATGTACCATATATAAGGCTCACATGCATGGAGGAACGTGTTATTTCCACACGTGCATTTCATACTCACTTAACCAGGGTGCAACATTTTCACTAGAAGGAATTATGTACACACTCACTTGTCAGTTATGAAAAGTACTGCAGAAAGCTAGCAGAGACTTCATCTTGCCTTTTCCCTCCCCAACTTCAGCACTGCAATTACACTGAGTGGTTGCACAATCTGCTTCTCAACAACCAGCCATATACAGTGCACTTCAGAAGAATACAGAAAATCAGAATATGACTAAACAATCTAATATAACAATATGGCAGACACAAAAGACAAGCACTGTTGTGAGACTCCAGCTTTATTACCATCAATATCAACTGATTTCAGTAGTTACAAGTGGAAATTGTTTCCTAATTGACCATCTGTGCAACTGCTCTCTCCTTTACTCCAATGCTACAAAGATGCATTTCATTACATCAGACAGTAGCTCTTAATCAGTATTTTGTAACCTTCTGCTCTCACTCTTCAGTTTTCTTCAGGAGTATTTCATCAAACTCTGGTCTAAGTATTCATGACAGCTTTCTAAATCCTCAAACCACTTAAGCACAGCTACTCCTTGCAATCACCTAAGCAGTCTACAGAGAATGGGTAAATTCAAACAGGTATTGGAATATCAGCAATAGGTTTAACACTGCTGCTTATGGACAACAAAATTATATTCATCAAAATTTTACTATCCCATTCGATCAGGCCCAGTGGATGAAACACCAGCAGCAGCTTTCATTACTTTGAACAAGACACCACCTTTACACTATTAGTCAAATCAAGTAAAACACTGGAAGAAATAAAAAAAAAAAGCACTCAAAATAATGAAAAAGTAAAATTTTCACAGGTGAGGAGAGAGAGAAGTAAACAAATGCTTCACCTGACCCAAGCTATCCAGTACAAGTAAAAAATTCATCACAGCACAATATGTACCAGCACAAACACAAAGCAAATTTTCACATTTCCTCTTCAAACTTGCAAGCTGCTCACATTTTCATATAGACAACAAAATGTCTTTCCTATATACCAATATCACTTAATGCATCTACCAAAAAAAATGCATCATTGCCTAGCTCAGCATTTGAAGAGTCTCCACAGGCCTCCTTTTCAGGGTTCAAGTTGTTTATCCAAAAATACCACTCACTTTCCTTTGTTTAATCCAACCTAAGCATTTTCTTTCCATTTGCCTATGCAGACATCACAAAAAAGGCACATATTCCTGAAAAGTGGTGAATATTAGAAGAGGAAAAAAAAAAGTAGCCCCAACCCTTTTTTAGGCCATTTCTCTAACAAGTACCTCAATTACTGCATTCAGTAGTCAGTTTGAACCTGTTCTCATTATGCTTCATAATTGAAGTCTTTTTTAAATGGTCATGAAACCTATATATACAGGCAATTACTTTTTCCCTCTTCAGCCTTCCAAAGCAAACATTTATTGTAACAAGATGTGTATTCACCCTTGTATAAAAATGAAACTTGCAGAAGGCTAGGACAGTACTTGCCTTTTGTCTGCTTTTCATAACCTGCACACATGGTTTTCTTCAGACTATTCAGATTCTGTACAATGTGGACAATCTCTGATTTCTGTCAATAATTCCAGTTTACCATTGTGCCAAGACAGGACAGGACTTGTTGCCTCATCTTTTACCCTCAAACCACTTATCTATTCATACATCTAGAAAGCAAAATTAAGTTAGTGAGGCACTGGAACATTTAAAAAAAATAGAATAGTCCAACCCACATCAATATTAAATTGAGATCAGTCTGCATGACTAAAATGACTTTCAGACTGTTCTTTCAGGTATGAGGAAAACTAAACACGATGTTAAAAAATGTCTACAAAACAAAAAAGCATAGATAATGAAATCATTAGCTTCACTTTTCATATCTAAATTCCCATTTCCTTTCTCTCCCACTGCTCAACCATTTTTAGCACACTTATAAAAAGCAGTAAATACAAAGTGTCCAGCAAATTTTGTGTATTTTTAAAGAATTTAGATGTATTAGTGGCTTATTTCTCTCAGCATTTCTTTTGGTTTTGTCACCGTAGTGTATGTGCACTCAAGCTCTGATCTCAGGAAGCTGCAATCACGAAATATCTCCACATAAGCAAAAGTGTTTCTGTCTCTTTCTCAAGCCTCATTTCATTTGTCAAAAGGTGTACTGTGGGAGGAACAAGACAGCCCTGGAAGGCTGGCACACCTTAATTTCTAAGGGATATATTCCACAGCTTTTCTGTTCCAAATTCCAGAAGTGGCTTAGCAAGGAACTTTGAAATAAACAAACCTTAATTAGAGACTGATTAAGTATATTAACATAACAAAAAAGCTAATAGCCTTAAAACTACAGAAGACTAAATTTAGATAAGATCAAAAGAAATAGCTTCTTAAAACTAAATGTAATTTCAAACAGAAAGCACTAATTTAAAAAGTTATGGAAGGACAAAAAAGGGACTACTAAAAGCAAGATTAAATAATAATTCCAGGGAAGTAGCACCATAAAAAGTCTGCAGCAGTTCCAGTACCAGTTTGTCCCCTATCAACCATAACCCCTCAGATGTAGAGACAGGGAGAGACAGCACTGGGGAGGAACACTAATTTATTCATTAGTATCCATTTTTGTGGAACACCTTTTTACAGAAACATTTAGGTCAGGAGGGACCTCTTGAGCTCATCTAGTCCAATAGCTGTGCCTCAGTCAAGGTGACCCATACCAGATTGCTCACGAGGATGTCCAGTCAGGTTTTTGATATATGTAAATATGAAGACTCCACAAGCTCTCTGGGCAAACTGCTTCCATGTTTCAACACCCTCTGAGTGAGAACGAAAAAAAATGTTTTTCATCTGGTGTTCCCATGGAAGTTTTCTATTTCTTAAATCTCTAGGCATTGCTGAGAAAAGCCTTGTTTCTTTAGTCCCTCCTAAGTCCTGACTCGAGTTCTTCTTCCTTCCCCCTGCTACTTCCCCAAATCCTGCCTGAGATCACTTAGGAGGTGTCTGCTAATCTGTGCAAGCCTCCTGCTTGGTCTTGCTCCATTTCCTGCTTGTTGAGACAGACCTTGCTTAAGCTTGGAGGAGGTCACCTTAGAATCTCCATCAGCTTTTCTACACCCTTCTTTTCAGGGCCGTATCCCACAGGATTCTTCTAGGCAAATCACTGCAGTGGGTGAAGTGTGCTTTACTCAATTTCAGGGATGTGTCCTGCTTTTTGTTCTACTCCTCCCACTTAGGATCCTGAACTGCACTGGTTCATGGTCAGTGCAGCCAAGTTTGCCTTCAACTTTGACAACCACAGCCACTTCTGCCTTGTTTGCAAATACCAAGTCCAGCAGAGAACACTTCCTTGTTGTCTCCCTGATCATCTGCATCCAGAAATTGCCACAAACAGACTCAAGAAATCTCTTGGGGCCATACAGAGTTACAGACTCAAGAAATCTCTTTGGGCCATACAGAGTTGTCCTCCCAAAAAACACAGTGGTTAATGTTCCCCAAGAACCAGGGACTGTGAATGAAATTCTTCTTCAAGTTGTTTGAAGGCAGGCTAAGCTCTATTTTCAATCACAGACACCACCACAGTCCAACACCACCCATGTCAGTCTGCCCACCAGTCTTCACCCACAAACTCTTGACTCAGTCCTAACTGGTCTCAAAACAGCACCCCATGCATACAGCTGCTCTCACATCAAGTGCAAGTCTCTCTCCTTGCCTTCCCAGCCTGTCCTTAAAAATGCTATCTCTCTTGATTACAGCCCTTCATCATGTAAGCCACTCCACCATGCCTCCACAATCCTGGTGAGGTCACAGCCCTCTTACTGCTCACGGACTTGTAACCCCTCCTTTTGCTCTCAAGCAAATATGCTGCATAACAGAAGCTCTCCACACCTCCCCAAGAAGTTGCAAGACACTTGGATGCACAACTTGCATTGATGACCCCATATGCCATCAGTGAGCATGTTAATAGTCAAGGATTTCAGCAAACTTGCACAATATTCCCTTTCACAAGATACCGGCTCAGTCAGAAACATACCAAAAAAGAAAAGCAGCAGAGTGTATTACTAATGGTTGCAAGTACCTATAAATAGAGGAATCTGACAAATTCAAAAGCAGAAAGAAGAGGCAATAAGACAAGATGATGACATGAAGAAAGCTGAGACCTAAAGCTAAGCAAAAAAGTGATAACCTAAAATATACTCTGCAGTCAAACATGAGTATGTGTGAGGGACAACAGTTAAAATATTTAGTTTATGCAAGAGATGTGACAAGATGTTAAGACAGTTTAGGGAAGCCTTCTTCCTCTTCTAATAGACAAAAAAGAATTGTACAGATTTGGGTGGGTGTTTGCACATGTTCCCTGTTAAAGTGAGTCAGTAAAACACAGAATGCAAGAGGATTTTCTGCTGCCTTTCTGCAAGAGCAGACCTCTGTTTTTACCTCGAAGGAATATTGAAGAAAATGTATTAAAGAACAACATAACAATTGACAATTTCAACAGGATAGCTGGACTCCTCTTTTATAGCAGATGGTGTATGAGATATAAACAAACTCTCTTCTACACACAATTGTAATTGAAATAAAAGAGAGTGAAATAAAAGGAAAAAGTTGTGTTTGATTGATACATTCTAAAGAATTATTTAACTATATCCTCCTCTACTGTCCAATCTCTGATGTCAGCTCCATGCAGAATGCCTAGGGAATGGCTGGTACGCTGCATGATGTACATCAGAAAACATTTAAAACAGAAAGTTTCATTTTCCTTATCAAAAGTTTTCCCCACTCACTCTTGAGGTTATGCTGAGACTGCAATTTGAGCTCTGATCATCACACCAGGGTCATGACCATTGCCACAGGTACTGGTAATACTCAGCAGAAGACTGTCTGCATTAGACCAAAACACTGCATAGTGCCTGCCTTGCATCTTAGGACCATCGTGGAGCCTACACTAAGTCCCTGCTGCTGTAGAAGTAGCCCACTACCACGTCTATCCATATTGGTATGCCAGCAATATCCAAGCTAGTCTTAATTAAGCTACTCTAAATACAGCTTGGGAACCTCAGGAAATACATATCCACAGGGGCTGGGAAGGTCTTTGCCACAAAGCAGCTACTGAGCTTTGCTACTCCTACTATTTTCTTAGCAACTGCTACAAGGAGGCCACCTTGCCAATATAGCCCCACAGGTTCTCCAACTAATCTGCATGGCATTTTCTAAGCAGTCTGTGTGCTTCCCCAGATGATCTTCAAGGGTATGAGGCATCTACTACAGCTGAGGTTCCACAGTTTTCCTGTGTCTTGCAGGCCAAATCTGAAGGCTTAGCATTGTGTAACCCCAGCTCCTTACCTGTGAAAGGAGCAGGTAACTTAGTTTCTAAAATAAGTCTCTTGCTAACTTAGTTTCTAAAATAACCAACGTGCAAGAACATCTTTGAAAACCAACCTGGAGTTCTGTATTCCTACTAAGAGGCACAGTGAAGTCAGCCTACATTATTCTCACATAATAAGCTTCCCCTTTGTGGAAGCAGCAGCCAGCACAGACCTCACATTTCTGCTCTGCAAGTACAGGTTTCAGTTAAAGAGCTAAAAGATATGCTCTATTAATTATGAACAATGTACAGCCAAGAACTCACAGTAGAGCTGCCCAAGAGAGCATGCACATCAAAGCACTAGACCTCTCTGATATTTATACACTGTGGTGCTCACAGCTTGGCAATGGTAAAACCCCTGAATCGCTACTATGAAAGGCCAATTTTAGTTTCTGTTGAAGATCGTTACAACAGTAATACAATGGTACAGCAAACTAGAGGGAAAAGCTCCAAGTGATTCTGAACTTTCAACTAATTATCAGTATTAGATTTTGTATAGATGGTATACACATACATATGAAGCCGAATTAACACTCAATATAGATTATTTTTCTCTCTTAAGCAATTTTTTAAGCATACACAATATCTAAATATATATATATATGGTGCCTTCAGAGAACCACTTCACTTTTTTTTACACTTTTCTCCTGTGAGTGCCACGGCACTGCCCATTATGTTTTAAAAGCACGGGTGGTGGCAAACAAGTGCTGCCCAGCCAGGCAGACACGCCGTGCACGCATCGGGCACTGCTCCCACCAGAAGCGCACACGGGCCCCGTGTCACTAGATGGAGCTCATCACCCACCAAAGCTACACACGGCACAGACTCATAAGAAAGCAGGAGTTGTAGAAACATTACATACTAACCACATTTATATTCAGGAAACTTATTTAGTCGGATTGCTTTCTTGTTTCATTTTTTTAAATGGTTCCATGCACTCATAACCATAAATCTCAGCAGACTGATAGGACACAGAGACAAGGTAAGACTGTTCTCTGCACATTCTAGTTTATGCATATAAACCCCACACTTAACTGATTCCCATGCAAAGGAACTCATGCCTTAACTGCTTGTTTCTGGGGATAATATTTTCCACTGAGGTTAATCCAAATTAAAAATCCTACTTTGCTAGATGAGAAAACTGAAATCTAGAAAGCTCAGGGCTAAACATAAAATTTGAAACCATTTTGAATCAATCCTATAATTGCAGTATATACTTAATATATTCCAAGGTTGAGCTGAAACTACAAAGTTTTCATGTCCTACACAAATTAAACCTCAGTAGACCAGATATTCAAACAAATTTACAAACACCCATCGATTTCACTGGTGACCAAATATGAAAAACCTCTGAGGATTAAAACCTAATGATCCGCCTGAATTTTACACCTTTGCTAGTCTTACAAAAAGATCTAGGTTTACAGTCCTTTGTCCAAATCAAAAAGACTTTTTCTTGATATAAACAGTGATAAATGGCTCCAGAAAAAAAATCCTATCTACTCTTAAAAGACCAGGATGCAGTGTAGTAAGACTTTTGAGAACCAGAACTTCATCTCCTCTCAGTATGTTCTTTATTAGTGGGTGGTTGGAGAAAAACACACAGTTGAAAATGGGCTTTTCTGCTATTGTGGACTGTAATGAAACAGAAGCACCAAGAGCAGAGAGATTTCTAAAGTAACAAGACTTTGCCTAACAAGTTGGTACTGTCAGAAAGGTTTGCCAACAGCATTCTTTGGTTAATGGACAACTTGGTAAATGCTTACATGGCCTCACTTGCAGTTGGCACATACAAAGTGTCTTCTCTAGTGACTTAAAGCGGAAAAGACACCCAGTGCAAGAAGGCAGCAATGTCTTTATTCTCCATGCATTGCTTTCACAGCAAAACATTCCCCAAACTGCAAAACATGTAATCAATGGTGCTTGAAACATAGGTGACGCTTCTCAAAACCTCAAAGATTTTCAGACAGAACACTTCAGACAGAACTGGCTTTAAGCAATTTAGAGAAGAAAGACGAACAAAACTCAAAAAAAGCCTTCAATAGTGGACCCCTCTCTTGGTCTGGTTTGTCTGCTTATGGTAGCCTGTGCCTAAGAACAGCTAAAACAGAGTCCCAGTGCAGGTATAAAGGAAAGTAGCAGTAAGCAATCACAGAGGAGTCTGATGATCAAGAGAGGATCTCTGTGAGAAATACCTTCCAAGCCCCTAGGATGGAAAGACAGGAATAAAAACTAAATGAGTGCAAGTCTTGTATGTCCCCTATGTATATTCTAATCCATGAAAAGAAAATTATAACCCAATCCTAGATGTACTTTTATCCAGATGAATTTTCTATTAAAGAGCTGCAGTTAAGCTCTTTGCCTTGATGATATCTTGTGGTAATGAGTTTCACTGCTTAGTTATGAAACATGTCAAAAGTATTTTATTTTATCAATTACTGTTGAATCTGCTGCCTTTCAGCTTTAGTTCCATGATTTAGGTTCCTCTGTCACTTCAAGAAAAAAAGAGCATTCCATGCATCTTATCACCATTCATGACTGAGTAGCTCTGTCACTGTCTGCCACTCAAACCATATCTAACTGATATATCCTTGATTTCTCCCAGGAGTGCGACTTTGTTGCCAACCTTTTATCACTTGCTTCTGAAAAGAAAAAGAAAGGAAAAAAATTACAGTCTCAGAAGGAATTTTGCTATTGCAACTAGATTTTTCTTAAATAGGTAAATATATTTAGAAGCAGAGAACACTAAAGATGAAAAAGAGGAAGCCTTGTAACATCAAACAGAAGGAAATGCCTCACTGGGAAGTATACAAACAGTGAGTAACAAACTACAATCAAATCTTAAGTACAGTGAGAGTCTATATCTTACAGTGGACTTGCAGCTAAAAAACAAACAAGCTCTAATCCACTTAATCCACTTTTCTATTTTCAACCGTGGCCATAGCCAGAGGAAATGGCATAGCTATAAGGAAGAACAAGAGTGGGGCACTGTTCTCTGCATCACATTTCTTCTCAAAATTTTTGTTGTTAGAGGTTGACTATGAAATTGAGCCATAAAACTCCCCTCAAATCTCTATGACAAACAGCGAAAATAGAATCCAGTCATCTATACAGAAAAGAGAGAATTTATTGAGGTTTTGAAAGCATCGATCTGAATGATTACAACAGTTTATCAATTGTTTGAAAAGTGTTTTCTTATAGTAATTTTGAATTTTCTATCTTTCCATCTTTAACAGGATTTTCTTAGTGTTTTATTGGTTTAATGAAACTATATTTCCTCTGTCATTTATTATTTTAAGTATTTTGGTCCTTCCTTACTTTCTGCTGAAAAAGAGACTTAAAATTTGCAAAAATATTTCTCACATATTATCTTCACACAGTTCCACAACACAAAAGCTCTTTTTTTTACCTAGAAACACAACCTCTAACTTTTTAGGAACTGAGAACCAAGTATTTGTAGAAGCAAATAAGTTCACATAGCTCTAAAAATTAGAGAATCCTTTGCTCCCAAAGCAAGCACTCCAAGCAGCTGGATGTAATTAACTAGAGCAAAGTTAGTCTGCAGTTAACTAGAGCAAAGAAACTACTGCTAAAGATTTAAGAAGGAATATTATGTCTTTAAATGCCTTGCATCTCCCAAACCCTTCAAGTTTTGAAATCAAAGTCTGAAGTGCTGCATATATTTAACTAGATGGAGTCTTGAAGATTTTTTCCCTGTGTTTTCTCTTCTGCCGTTTAAACCGAAACCTGTAAAGATTTCCCAAAGAACAATTTTGATGAGTCCAGCCCCAATGGATATTTTTTCCCTTCTATTTCCTTAGCCTCCAGGGAAATAAAGGGCAAAGAATAAAGCAGCCTTTCTTGGGCTTAGTTTCAACTCAAAAAAGAGAAAATTAATAGAAGACCCTAGAGTACTGTGAAATGGAGGGGAAAAAAAAAAAAAAATTGAACCGAAGCAGTAAAAAACCCTTACAGTTTTGTTGGCAACTATCCAGCATCAACACATGCAGGAAGTAGGACATTTGAAACTTAAGAAATATTTTAACATTACTGCTTTTCAGTCTATTGTTCAGTTTCCTTTCTCCCATAACCTGTCTCATTCTATGTCAGAGGCACAAGAATAGAAATATTCCTGCTGTAAACCACCAGATAACTTCTAGGCTAAGTTCTCAGTCCTCTGCCTGCATTCAGGGTTGCATGTGGCAGCACACCCCCGCTAGACACCAGATTCTCTGGCAGCAGAGTGTGGGGAGGACTTCCTGACCAGCTCATGCCCCAGTGTGTTACTCCTCTTCCAGAATAGAGTCCATTTAGATGAGAAGCTCACTACAAACTCAATTAGTTAAAACTAAAGCCACAGATCTAGATAAAAGCTTTATTTTTGTCAAAATTAACGACTATATAAACCATGAACAGATATCACTAGACAGTAAATGAATTCCAAAATAGTTATACTCCACTGGTTAAATACACAAATTGTTTCACATACTACTGAACTGCATTTAATTCCTAAGTGAAGCATAAAGCAATACTACAGCATAGCAAGTAGACTGTCATTGATAAGGGTAGGTGAAAAAGAAAAAAATTGAAAATTTGGAAAAATTAACATTCTCATCCTTGGCAAACGCCAGATGAACAGAGCCAGGTTTGCCTTCTCAAGCTAGAGAGCTTGCTATTGAATCAGAGGACAGTAACATGGGATATCACTATACACCATAGCAAATCACATTAAAAACATCATTAAAATTATGAGGTGCTATTACCACCTAGATTTCTGAAGAATCCTCAACAATCAGCAGCTATAGCTCTACTATACATTTATCTCCTGTCTGCCCTAGTCTTGCCAGGCTCATGAAACTTTAGTTAGCACAACATACTGCTGCCTAAACACATCTGCACCACTTAAAACATGCTAGCGTTATCAGAGGCACCTACACAGCACTGGCAAAAATGCCAAGGAAAGCTGTGCTTTCCTGGAGTGCCAATTACAGGCCAGGCTAGCTACCAAAGGATATGTAAAATGACACAGTACACCACCCTACAGTCAGTGGAATCCCATCCCTATTCAGCTGTCCCAACCCAACAGTTACTCTGCACTCCTCCTCTGCTCCCTCAGCCAGCCGCTCTCCTCCCAGTAAAGCACTGGTGAGAAGAATCACTGCTGAACAAGTGAGATGACTGAGCTTTGGGAAAGCATCCTGTGGTGAGGGATGGTCCAAGGAGACAGCTGATGTTGACTGTTGCTTTTGAGAGCGGGAACCCTAGGAGAGATTAACGAGGTCCTCCTAACCATACTTCAGTCTGGGAAAGAAGTACCCCAGAAACAGGTTTCCAACACATGAAATCCACTGGTGCCCAAGAGGTCTGGCCACGGCCTGAAAGATAACACTTGTCGTCTAGGCCAGATGTCCAGATTCCAGTGATGAAATTTAACTTCATGATAGTACAATGAATTTTAGCACTGGTAGTATGAAACACTAACAACCCATGCTTCCACAGCCGAATGGAAAGCAGTCAGCAGCAGCATCACCAGCAGCTTTCAGCAGCAGCCCTGCAACTTAAAAGAAATGCAATTTTTCAATCATCTCTGCCATGCTCCCAGACTACCCAGTCTGACAAGGTCACAGCTACAGTAGGAAGAGCTGTAAATAATTTAATAGGTAAAAAGAAGCAGGTTTCCACTCTGAATAATTGGCTTGGAAGGAATCACAGTGAATTTCAATATCCCTACACCTACACACCTGCAATAAGGTGAGAAAGACTTATAAAACCACAGGGCAAGATTAGTTGATCCCATCCAATGCCCACCTTTGCTACCCTAGTGGAACACGGAGTATTGCTATAGAATTTCCTATATTTATTTATGAAGAGTTGATTTTTTTTTTGTTTTGATGTAAATTCTTTTAGCCAGTCAAAACGCAAATTAAAGTTTAGTTTTTGTCAGCATCAATCTGAAAATAAGCACAAACTTATTGCATTTCAGTCCTTCCACTTTCAACTTCCTCATCTCTTTTTCAAAGTCTAATCTGAAGATAGTTCTCTACTCCATAGGAGAGTTCACTTCTCCGTAACAAGTATTAAGATGCAATAAATTCTCCTGCCTGCAACACAGATTCTTCATCCAGTTCTTCAAGAACAGTATTTTGTTGACAATTACTCAGAAGAGTTTTTCTTCTGAGATCAATGCATGCATGGGTACCATCAAAAGCTACTTAGGTGATAATGGGACTGGTAGATGGTAATCTGCCTAAATGGGTATATATTAACCATCCTGAGGGGCCAAGGATAGACTTTACACTATCATTCTTCTCACAAAAAAGAGCTGAGGTATTAGAAACAAAGTTTGCAAGTGTTTTACACATCTCCAGAGGAGTAATTTTGAAGTCGTTCGATCCTAGAGCCAGAACAAGGACATGGCTCTAACAACATCCATGGCTCTAACAATATCCAAAGGCAAGACATAAATTGGAGTTTACTACCTCATCTCACAGAACATGTGTGCACAGGCTAAAATCCAGGTAACTGTAATAGGTTATTTAATGATGTACCAGAGACCGAAATCTCCATGTACTACACTGTCACTGCTACGTTTTGCTGGCTTGTACGAATATTAATTTAGCTGTATTGTTTTCCTGTTATTCTCACTTCAAATTAATGAACAGCTCTAGGGATCTTTGGTTTTGTTACCAACAATTAAAAAGATAAAACACTAAAATAAATGAATAAATAAGAACAAGGAGTTTCTATTTTTCTGCCAAACTAAATTTAAACCAAACCAGAGGCAATAAAACAGTGCACAGTGGAATCTCCTCTTCTATCTGGAAGAAAATAATTGTCTAAACACCCAAACACTGTCTAAAGGAAAGTACATGGTATGCCTGGTAAAATCATAGACAATACCAGTACAGGCATATATGAGAAGATGAGTGTTCCAGATAGATGTACATCTCCCAAAGCTACAGTATACCAAGCATGATACTATGCACCTATCACCAAGCAAGCAGACACAAAACCACTTCAAAAAAATCACAACCTATGTCTGTATAGCCCAATAACTCGGTTACATTGATGGAGGATGTGACCTGGTTCTGTAAAACTTCTGTGTGTCTCCACCACATTCCATTTAATGGTGAAAATTATCCCTTCAACCAAAGCCTCCCCTCCATTTCTGCAGGTTTTTCACACACACTTTGACTCAGAGATAAAAGTTGTTCCACACAAAAGAAGCGTTTTTAAAGAGACGCCGGTGAAACTGCAAGGCTGAGGTGGGGAAGCCTCGTTTCCTACCTTATAAGTAAATATTCTCACTGTATTCTTGGTAAGGATTCAGAGAAAGGCAGAGGCTTCCACTGTGTGACCATGAGGTAATGGTGAACTGCTCTTTCGGTTCAAATTACAATTTTAAAAAATGGTCATATGAATTAGGCAGTGGATTGAGACACAAATACGGTCCAGGTTCTTTTAAACTCTTCCCCAGCTTCCCTTTAAACCTCTATCTGTTCATCCTTAATCTACAAACTGAGACAATACTGTCTCTCTCTCATGAAATACCATCATATTAAATGCATCAGAAATGTGTCAACAATAGCTATGCCAGAAATAAATGGTACAACACATGCAACTGAAGCAGGAGATGGTCCCCACCATTCAGCGGCACCTGAGTGCTGCAGATGGCCTCTGCATGTTTTAGATGGCTGAGCAGATCCTGGCTGGGTTCTTTTTGGTAACAGAAATTAAGCATTCTGGATCATATATGAAATCACAGTGACCAATTTGGTTGAAAACTCTGCTCTTCTAGTCTCTGATGAACCACCAAGAAATGGAGACCAGTAATTTTTGCATGAAATACATACAGAAAATGGCTTAAAAACAGGAGCCAACACTATCTTTCGAGGCTTTCATTCACCTTTAAGTACTGTCAAGTCCACAAATTCCAAAGAATGCATCTTCTTTGTTTTCAGATGTTAGGAATGAGAATGGGGGGCAGGGGAAGAATTCACCTTACCTTTTTCAGAAGCACCATCTGATGATATTTTTCAAAAGCATTTTATACAGAGTTAAGTTTTCACCATGGAATATTACTGAACACATACTTACTTTTGGTGCACATGTCCAATCCTCCATCACCTACCACAGATATGCTTCAGGCATAAAAAAGCACCAGGAACAGGACCTCTAACTAAGGTAGAGAAAGCACCAGAAAGCTCCTTCAACAGGAATAGACAGGAACCAGCATAAAATGAGAGTTAATTGGGAGGCCATGCCCACAGATACCATAGCAAAACGCCTTTTTCTTGAAGGACACATTCTTTCTCATCAAACTTCCAGTGTCTCCAAGTATGACTTACCAAAACCTCAGATGTTGGGAGCCTACATGCTTTCATATTTTTCTTTTCTTTAAAGAAGTGAAAACAAAAGAAATCCAAGCTATATAGACAAGCAAGACAATTTAATTCACAGCAGCACAAGCTGTATTACTTAGAGAAAGGAATGTTCTAAACACCTGTTTATGAGCAAAACCAGTCATAAAAACAGCTGTTAGCACCAAACAGAAGCTAACAACAATTTCCCATCCTTTTCCAGACACATAATGACATTTAAATCACATAGCATCACAGAAGAATTGCATAGAGCTGATGGTAATTGACATAATTACTTGTATGCATTTCTCCACTACATAGTGTTGTGCTATAAACCCAAGCATGTTAAAAGTAAACAGAGCTTTTGAAATCCTAAACCAAAAATACAACATTCCCTGCCGAATCCTTTTCACCTGTAGGTATAAAGAAGACAACTACTTCAAAGTTTTAAAACTTCAAAACGCATAATTTAAACCTCAGGCAGACACTGAAAAAATCTAAAACTTCGCCAGTTCCTTTTGGTTAAATGGGTTCAAATCAGAGCGGAGATGATACACAAACAGGTAATGAATGTTTATGTGATTAAATATGAAGACAAAAAGAAAAGGAAACCACTAGGGAAAATATGCATAGTCGTATTTTTCTTCTTTCTTTGAAAAGAACCATATCTTTCACCTGCAGATCTTTGATGGATCAGAGCAGGGGAAAAACACATCAGTGAATGTGAATCACAGAAAACTCTCTTTCCTTGAGTGTGCATTAGCATCAGCAAAACCATACAGGAAGCAATGAATAACAACATGCTGAAGGTTTTCTCTCAGAGAGGATTGCTGTTTAGGCAGGCTCCAATAATCCTAAACACCAGATTTTACTAATAAATATTTGAATCCTCTGCATCAGCCACATACATGGACTTTGAACAGGTGTTACAGGTTGGAAAGAGCAAAGTAGCTCTGCAGTCAAATGTGTCTCTAGTTATATACAGATTCGTGGGTAAACTGTGACACCATGTGGAAAAAAACCTCTTATAAATACAGTTAAAGGATCCAATGAAGAACATAAGGGGGCGGGGGGGGAAAGCCACCCATCTCCCATATAAATAATACATGCATCACTCTAGATAATGAAATTCAACAGGTTTAATGCTGAGCCTGGATGGAGGACCGACATCAATGGAATATCCTATGATAAGCATGGAAGAATGCAGAGAGCACACAGCATCCTCCATACACAAAGAAAGAAGGTTCCAAAGCTTTCAGTTCTTCCATACATATAAACTTGCAAAAGATTTCTTTTTGACTCTCCATTTGAAAACATTTTTGGATTCAAAATAAAATAAGTAAGTGGCAGTGGGAAAAAGCCTACTGACCCAGAGTGTCATAAAAAAAAATCTCTAACAAAACCCCCAACCCTATCACCCCCAAGATATTTTAATTTGGTACAGCTTTTACCAATACTCCAGACAAGGTGGAAGGACGCTGTGGCTGTTTCCAGAGCCATGACTGTTGACAGATGGGAGGTATCTCATAAGTACTTTTTAAAGATTAAGACAACTGTGTATTTTATTGCTCTACACAGCTCAACCTGAGCTGCCTAATGCATCTTAGTACCTTTTAGCAATTAATCCTTCATTCTTGTTCTCTGTGTTAGCAATTTATTGGGACAGCACACAGGCTGAGATAACTTTCATATATCAGATGGTATGCCAACAGGTAATCAAATAACATGTTCTCTGCTCATTTATAAAACAGCCTTTCTATTACACACAAACCGAGGAAGCTGAAGTAATGTTGAAGCTACACTAATGGGGTGCTGATTTTTGCTCCACAACCACAGCACCTGGTCTTTAGAAAGATGGGAACAAGGCCACATGCCTCTAAAAACCCTTGCAGGTTCTGGTCTCATGTTACATGCATATGGCTACTGAAATATTTGCAAGAAAATCATGAAAGGCTGTAAACAGCAGAAAGTAAAGAATCAAGGGTGGGGAAGGGGGAACATACAGAATTGACATGCTTAAACACTTAAACCTCACCTTAACTGAGCAGCTATGGTGTTTCTGGAGTAATACAGTACACATTGCAAGATAAACTAATTAAAAATGACCAAAAAATGGGTGTTTAAATTAAGCATGCTTTCCTCCAAAAAAAGTCAGAAAATAACATTTTCTTATGCAGGGGGATCCTAACAATCTGGATTTACACCAATTAAAAAATGCTTGTCCTCCAAGATGACCTCATGACCTATCTGCTAGACAATTTTAAAGTACTTTTAAGTCTATTGTGTAAGGATAGCTCATTTTTCCTACTTGCTATTCAACCTAAGATATACTTCAGACCTTTTCTGTAATGTAATGTAACTTAGTCAAAATCAAGTTTATTTATCCAGCACTGGAGCAGATAAATCCTATTGTGGTTTAATCCCAGCCAACAACTAAGTACCACAAGATGCTTGCTCACTCCTGTCCTCACTTTGTGGGACGGGGAAGAGAGTCAGAAAAAGGTAAAATGCATGTGTTGAGGTAAGAACAGTTTAATAATTGAATAAAGTAAAATACTATGATGAAAGGTAAAAAAGAGAGAGGAACAAAACCCCCAAAACCCCAGTATCATTGGGGTTCACAACCCTAACCCACTGCTCACCACCTACTGGCTGATGCCCAGCCAGGCCCCCCAGCAGTGTCTGACCCCTCACAGCCAAGTCTCCCCAATTTATACACTGAGTGTGATGATCCGTGGTATGGAACATTCCTTTGGGCAGTTCAGGTCAGCTGTCCCGAACATGTCCAGGCTTCTTGTGCACTGGCTCACTGGCAGAGACCAGGAAACTGAGAAGTCCTTGACAGTAACACCTAAAAGCCCCACACAGCAACAACTAAAACCATCAGTGTGTTATTGACACCATTCTCATGCCAAAACCAAAACACAGCTCTGTACCAGTCACTAGGAAGAAAGCTGACTCTGTCCCAGCAGTCAAACCAACATTTCCACCTGCCTCTGTCTTAACCTCTCATGAGAGCTATTCATACTCATGAAATAAGCTGATCTCCATGCATTACAGTCTTGGTTATCAAGTGCATATTTGCAGTGGAAGCTCTGTTTATTTTAATGCAGAGTCAGTTTGGATATGCATTGTACCTTCTGTTTATGAATATTAGGCAGAGACACATTGTTCTACAGCCAGGAAAAATAAGAAAAAGATGGATTAACTTTCTAATGCTTTGTCAAGCTTTTCATGACTTGGTTTTAAGGGGTCTTCCTGATGTGCAGCAGTGTCAAGCACCCTATCATGTCACTGAAATCCACATCCTTGGCAATTCTCATTGATTTGCGTGGAAGTCTTAGAATTTTGACAGTCAAACTTGGAGATCAATTTTTACCATTTTTAAATCAAACTGTTTGTTCTTAGCAGTTTACAAGCAGAGTAAAATAAAACTGAGAAGCTATGGCTCCTATGTACATGCTCCGTTAACAGCAAATCTATAAATTAGAACTACATAAAAACGTAAGGACAATATAGTAGAACTAACTCCTACATTTTCCTCAAGTATCTTAAAAAAAAAAAAAAAAAAAA
>WAAE01026700.1:20727-40151 GCA_013400495.1 Nicator chloris
AAAAAAAAAAAAAAAAACACAAAAAAACAACACCAAAAAACAAACAAACAACAGAAAAAGCTTTGGGGGTTTTTTCAAAGCTTCCAAAAATGTTTCAGATAGTGAAGCAGATAGTTTATCGGCAGCATCTTCAACCACCAGAAGATCTTCCATACTTCCAACATTCCAATCTTACACTGTGACACTAACATAAGAAATGGGCTAACACACAAGAAGCAGCACTACAGGGTCCCCAAAATTACAGCACAGTCCTGTGGAAAAGCAAATTGCCAATGCTGAGTGCCGTCTAATATAAAAGCAGTATAATTTTAAAAATCCCAATGCAGAAAGTGAATCCACCCTGCATAAGCATGCTGCTGTCTTCTGTTATTAGAGATTCGATGGGCCACAGACAAAATCATAAAAACACAACCAACAGCATCTACAGGCTCTCCTATGTAAGTTCAGGAAATCCTAATTCAAAATCTCTAGGCTACATGTACTTAGATGTTCATAATTTTAAACTTTCACTAGAATTTTTTAGAATTAATTAAACAGAACGGCAATCAGAAAAAGTAGTAAGGTTGTAAGTAAAACTACAGCAGACATAGATAGCTTGTTCTTCTACTACAGATTATGGCTGAATACACACACAAAAGCCAAGATGCACTCCATTTAGACACCAAATGAACTGATTGAAGCAGGAACCTTTAATTTCATGCTTCTTTCTCATAAGCCATCCAAAATATCACAAAGACAATTATCTCAAATCCCCAGGCTTTTTGACTTTGTTGTTATAAAGATTTCCTGAGTAAGTAACTCTCTTAAAGTTCCCATTTTATGACCAGCTTCAGACTAGATATTGACTAACAAAGCAGCACCCCTTGCTTTCTGTATGACAAACACAACGTGACTGAATCCCTAAGCCTACAGAAGCACTTGAACTCTTTCTCAGCAAGGTCAGTGCATGATACTTCTCTATGCTGTTAAGAACCCATGTTGGTGTCTATACATCTTCACATAAACAACCAAAAATCCAGTGTCCAGCAGGGGACTGCCCCTCATGTCTCTACCGGACAGGATGATCCTTTGCATCATTTGTCTTTTCAGTAACAAGATACATTGCTGTAAAAGCAATCAATCCACGGAGATATACGCAGTTTTCATAACACAGTGCATCAATCATGTGTTACTCAAACACTTCAGGGAGGATGGCATAAAAGAAAAATCAAAGTGCTTTGAAGAGAACTATCTCCTCCCCACCACCATGAAATCTCACATCAGCAGCATTCATCTCAGCTTTAAAATTATAAATATGCTTAGAAGCAAAGATTAGTTTCAGTTTACTTCCACTCTCAGTTATTTACTAACACTAAAAACATACCAAGAAAATTTTGTAATTCTATAAATCCTTCTTTTAGAAAAATTCAAATAAACACTACCAAAAAATGTAACAGTCTTCATTTTATGAGACAGGAAACAGAAAAGTGTTAAGGTGTGTGTAAATGACAAAATACTGCCTGAGCTAAACTGAACTCAGCTGCTCTGTTTTCTGACCTTTTTCCCCAACCATCAATGTGTGTATTCCTCTGAGAGTGTAATTCTGAGGGTTCTCCCATATGACTCTGCTTTTCAGAAAGAGAAAAGATCTACCCAAAACTTCATTTTTCCACAGAAACAAGGACAGTGTTTATACCTCTAGGAAACAGGTTTAGGTAACAACAAGTAATACTTGTGTATTGTTTACTAACAATGAGAATTGTGAGTCACATTAATGCTTAGAATACATAACACAATGAGAAGCCTGTGCCCAGTCTATGGAAGCCATTCAGAAGATGATGCACATCAGTCTGCTGAGATAAATCCACAGCTCTTCATAGGGACATACTTTGAAGAAAAGGAAATAAGCAGGAATAAAGGAAAAAAAATGACCAAGTATAATAAACTATCTATTGGTGAAGACTGAAACCAAAGCCAAAGTGACTTTCAGCTATAGGAAGAGACATTCAGTTGTATTAGAATGAAGAATAGGACAAAAGGACAGAAATTAATCAAATCTCAGAGAAGTGCCAGCTGAGATTTATTTTATTAATTAAAAAAAAAAGAAGAGGGCAGATAAGAGGAGCATAATGTTACATTACAGTAAAAGAGTAAAAGCTGTCACGTGTTCTGCAGCACACAGGCAGTGGGTGGTGGCAAGCAAAAACAAAATCTGTTTAATTGTGTTAGCACTGCCCACCAGTGGAGTTCTTTTCACACTCAGAAGAGCCAAATAGCAAGTGTTCAAAAACAAGGATCAAAGGCTGAATACGAACCCTGCAAAGCAATAATGAGAATTACAGAGCACAAATCATTGTGACAAAGAAGTTCCAAGTGCCAAAAGAAGTTGCACCACTTGATAATGTAACCAGCTTTGGAGGAGACTGGTGGGAAGGACAAAAACTGAAGACAACTAAAGCATAGATGAAAAGGCCAATTACCTGGCATCACTTAGATGTTCAAACCAAGACAGTCCCCTACAAGACTGTTCCCCAATCACATGTGCAGAAGTCAATACCTTAAAAAATACTCATTCTCACTAGTACTATTTCAAAAGGAAACAGACTTGAAGCATTTACAGTACCAGCTAGATCAGCCAGCAAAGGTATTACAGGATAGCAGTGAAATAGCACACAGTACATCTCCTCTTGAATCTCTAGTGAAAGTGAACATTACAAAAAAATAGAAATGTGACTGTATTGAACACCTGTTTATAAAAGCAAAGTTGAGAGTTTTTACAGTCTAATGGTTTTTATTCCCCGGAAATGCAAACTCAACACCTTTAAGACACTCAGTAAACTAACTTGGCTAAACTACATATTTGGTAGGAAGGTGCAGCAGAATATCAAGACTTCAATTTCCAAATAAAGAAAAACTGGCTTTCAGTACTAAATTTATTGTAAATAATGCAATAAGGTTGGGGAGTAAATGGACTTCATATGAACCCATCCTACTCTTCAGTTTTTCACCTGATTGGCTTTCAGGATGTTTTGGTTATTAATTATTTTGCTCCAGTTGAAAATGACAGCTTTCTCACTATCAGACCTGGAACAGCTGTTTATTCCTTCAGCCTAGCACATCTATTTGCTTCATTTTCACGTCATACGGTCATTCAGACATTAGCTGCCTGCTGGAGAAGTACATTTTTACATAAAAGCATTCATTTAGTGTCTGTTCAATTTTGCAGTTTGCCACACCAAAACTTTGTAGCTGCATCCCCAATCTATATCAGAATGGCATCATCTAACTTTGAGAAGTTTCTGATATCAGTAGGAAAATATATGGCTGATCAGGCAAAGGCTTGAAGAGGTAGTGCCATACCCCAGAGAACACTAAGAAGATTGAGGACCACTTATAAAGAGTTGATTTAGATTGTCTCTCAGAGGAGGGCTACCTCAAATGAATGAAGTATGCTAGCTGCAAAACTAGAAGATGTCACCACAAAAAATTGTTCAGTTACTAATTATCAGGGTGCTGAGAGCAGAAAACTCCCATCTGGTTCAGATAAACGCCAGCAAAGGGAAGCTTTGTCCAAATACTCCAACAGAAAAAATTGGAAATGTCAAGAAAGTTAAGCATAAAATAAAGCTAGTAGAGTGTTGACAACATTGTAGAGAAAGGATAAGGTAGGTCTAATAGTCAAAGCAATAAAATGACTATACATCAAAAACATCCATCATTCCAACCTTTATTTTGGGCAAGCTCTGCTCTAAAAACAAAATCCAATATGCTTCACCTTTAGCCAAATGTGCTGAGGAAAGACTTGTAACTTTTGCGTCTGCCCACCCAGTTTGGTAGCAGGCACATGGCTATGATGGTTTCTTTTTCCATTGCCTGAGAAGAGCAGCAAGACTTAAAAGTATCATGAGGGTCTCACTCTTCTGCAAACACTCCTGCAATTAAAGAAAGAAAGCAGCCCAGCACTATGGAAAACTCCTGTCCCTCCTGCACACATCCAAACTGCTCTGAGAGTAAGCACAATACAAACACTCAAGCCTGTCAATCCTGCACCTTCAGCAAGCACTCTCTCATTTTAAGCAATCTCAACTAAAGAAAAATTAAATTAATTTAGTTCTGTACTGTGCCCTTTTGACCTCATTTAGGCCTTAGAGCTCACAGTAGCCCACAGCAAAATGCAAGGGTGGCAGCAGTACTGATCAGTAAGTTTTGGACACTGTTGCCTTCAATACTGAAATAAGAAGTGCCACTTCTACAAAGGCTCATGCACTGCAGAGGATGGACCACAAAGGCACCAAGGTGTTGACTCCAAAATGGAAGTCAAGATTTACAGAGGCACCAGAGCAGCAAACAGGTACGTGTTTCTCTCTTCAACATACCAAACTGCCTTTCCTGTGCAGGTAATCTAGTTTTCAGCACAGGTGGGACTAGGCTTTGATTTGCGGATATCAACTGAACTGTTTCTCAACTTGGTGAAAGGCTTGTTCCTGTTATGTAAAATGTACACAGAAGTATAATGATTGTATATATTATAAACCCACTAAAAGTCAAAACACTATGCTTTTTCTCCAAGCATTATGGAAACTCTCTGCCCTGGACATTCTGGACCTGCAGAATACAAAAAGATACTACCTAAAACTAACAGTTGTTTTCTTTACCTGGTATACTGTGGGCGAAATTTTCGAGAAAGAACCAGCAGCAGTTACTGAAGCTGGATGGAGCTGATGAGTTCTGTGCCTGAGTCTTTAAAGCCCTCTCTACATTGTCAGAATTATCTTGAACGCTACACAGGGTGACACAACCTGACTTAAAGCACTTCCTGACAAGAAGATTTGCTTTTTGAAAGACATAAGCAGTGTTTAAACACCAGAAGGGCACACCACTCATAACCCAGGATTCGCTTATTCATTCACTATTGCTCAAAGATCACAAATTATAGTTTAATACCATCATCAGAAAGAATTACAACCTTTCCCTCTGTCAGAAAACCCTGAACCCTGACAGAAAATGTCTGATTTCCAGGTGCTTACCATTATAGCTACACCACTGAAGTGATAAGGAAGTTAAAACTGACTGAACACAGGGACTTAGGTTGACCTGCCCTTTCATATCTAAATGCAAGCTTCTTGTTAACAAACCCGTAACAGTACTCACATCTATCATTAATGCTGCTAAACTGTAATTAGAGCTGGCAAGTATTTAGCTGAGAGAGAGCAGCAGGTGTCCCACCAAGTGATGCCATGTTCCCACCTCCCCTTCAAACAGTCTTTGCTACAGAAGCTCCTGACATTGTTGGGTAGGGGCAGACCAGGAGAAAAGCTCTCACAATTTTCTGTAGCTTCAGGGAAGCTATACATACAGCTATATCAGCAAAGAGACCATGATTTCTAGTTCCATATATTTCCTGACAGTATTTCTGCAGCCCTCACAGCTTTTATTATTAATCAAGGTCTTGTAACTTGAGGGAGGTAAATATCACTCATTTGTTTACACATAAAATCACCAAGTTTGAACAAGGTCAGTTCCAGAAGAGCCAGGAATGGATGAATACATTTTTTCTGGCCAGAACCAGTATCATGATCATATGCACTGACCTCCGGCACAATGCAGGCCACAGCACTTCAGCCAGTAATTTCAACACTCAGACCATAACTTCAGTTTGAACTAGAGCTTATCTTTTAGAGAGACATTCAGCCCTGATTTAGAGACTCCAGGTGATGGAAAAATCTTCCATCCAACTAAAAAAACTGCTCCAGTGATTAATTACCCACACCGTTAGAGATGAGTTCCTTATTTTAAGTCTCAATTTGCCTAGCTTTCACTTCCAGTCATCAATCCTCATTTTCAGCTCCAAAAAGATTAAGAAGCAGTCTACAGTCAGATACCTGAACAAGTATCTGTAGGCTGTCTTCAATTCCCCTCTTAACCTTCACTTCCATAAACTCTGTAGAGTGGGTTTCCTTGTCTCACTACTCAAGTTATGACACTCCTAAAGTACAGATCCTTAGGAAGTAAGATATCAGATCACTTTTATAGCCTCCTTCTGAACCCTTTCAAGTTTACTAGGAAATGCTACTTTTGATGCAAAGGACAAAACCTTAAATCCTTACTTTGTTAACGGTCTTCAATGTCACATCCAAGGTAATTCCAATGCATGAGTATTCCTCTTCTTGTACAGCCCAGTTTTCTCAGCTACATAATTAGAGGGAGCACATGTTTAACTGGCTAAAAAGTTTCTCAGCTCCCTTTTCAAGAACTGCTGCTTCCAAAGTAAGAAATGCACTTTGTTACTAGGAATTTGCCACCGACTTTACTAAGAAATCAATTAACCACCTCACCAGCTATTAAAAAAAAAATAATCAAGGTTGATTGATTTTCCTATATCAGTATTTGTCTCTTCATTATCTTTTTGGTAATTTTAACAGCTGTGTCCTTTACCTGCTCATAACATTACATCCATTACCTCTTCCACACTCTTGATCAAATAAAATGCTGCAAGTATGGCACACATCATCCACGGTGCCATCTTTCCCCTTTCTCAAGAGTGTCACTGCCACAGCTATTAACCAACACTGCCCTTCATTATCTATTGCCTAGACTTTACTAGAAATCAGAACTGGAATTTCACAGATCAATTGCTTCACCTTTAAAAATATTTTTGTAATAAACATTTAGGTCTCAGGGGCTTAAGACACATTACACATGCAGGATACTCCATGATCACTGCCACTGAACTACTTTGAGATCATAAGTGGCACTTTTCCAAATACAGAATAAGGTATTTGCTGATTACCATTCCTTTCTCTGCCCTACAAGTGATCAATTTAGATATTCATCACTCACACTCCATAATGGAATCCTTTTTTAATTAAATAAATCTTATAGAATTTAAACTTATTCACCATAGCCAAGTTTTTGGTGAGGTATTTTTTTATGGTGCTTGTTGGGTTTTGTGTGTTTTTTCATATTTTAAACAAATCCACATGTAATTCCTATAGTTTTATTTTTGAATTTCTTGCACTGAATCTCCCAATTTCTATTTCCTTCCCCTCAGCCCAAAAAAGACCATCCTCTCTAATTCTGTCACAACACATTTAAGCACCACACAGAAAGCCACAAGGACCTTCATGCATTTCACTATGCACAGTCTCAAATAACATTCTATTTCATCACCCTGGTATATCCCAGCCACACAAAATAAAGGAAAATGCAAATGATTTTTACAAATATATTCCTTCAATATAATATGAGAGGATCATGATTTTATTGCTACATAGCCCAGATATATTTGGTTCAGAACTCAATACTGACAAATGCATTACCTGCTATCTAGTTTTGTCAAGAAAGAAATCCTTCAGCTTCCAAGTCAGAAAGAGACCCAGGGAAACTGGTGGCCCAGATGCTGCACAGCTAGCTACCAAAGCACATATAAAATCTTCCCCTGTAGGAAGAATTTCTTCAAATGCTATCAAGTTTCAAGTAATTCATTCTATGGATTAAAAATCTTAATAACATTATCAAAAAAACCATTAAAAAATATTTGGGATACAGGTCCAGTTAACAACAGATCACCAGTCTCAATACAACAATTCAGAAACTGCAAGTTATTCCCATTAAATACCCAAGAGAGCTACATAAAGTACTTTGGTTTTGACTTCCATATCCAAACCCACTATCATGTTTTCCATTAGGCTGCTCTAGTCACAGTACATCCAGAAAATAAAGAACCCTTGCTCCCTCATGGTAGGGGCCCAGTTAAGCTCTACAGGAAGAGCTCCCAGAGCAGAAGCTAATTATTAAGCCCATTATTTGCAGTAAATGGTAAAACACTAAACAAGAACAGTAGCTTGCCATCAGGAAAAGGTGAGGGTGAGTGCTACCTTTTGCAGCAAACAGATTCACTTGGGAGTTCACATTTAAGACATGTTTTTAAACTCAAGGAGACTTTCTGAAACCAGGTTATCTTATTTTCTTCAGGATAAGCTTTAAAGCAAACAGAAAGCAATTCTGAAGTGTGATGGCCTATGATACACCAGAGTTGAGGCTACAGTGTCGTAATGATTCCTGCTGGCTTTACAATTTATGAACATAGGTTCACAGACACAAATGCTGTTTACACACTGAAGAGGAAGGGCACTCCCCCACAGAGATGGATGAAATCAGTATTTCATTTTCTTTCCCTTTTAGAAAGCTGAACGGATCCACTAATATTGACCTTTTATATTTATCAATATTTTACAATGTTCACAGCTTACAAATTTTATTCTGTTTGTTTTCTTCCCTCCCTGTGTTAAATACTGCTTTACCTGCTTCTTGGTCACTTTCTCATTCTTTCTCCCTCCTTGTCTTCCTGCATTCATCCCCATCATGTTCAACCACCTTTCTCACTATCAAGAACCATTTCCTTAGACTCTTTTCATCCCCATATACACATGCTACTTAGGAGACGATGGGGACAACAGAGGAAGGAAAAATGCGTATCTTCAGAAACACAGTGAATCAGCAGGGCTGGTAAAAAATATTACTTCCACTGATAACATGCTACAGAAATCTCTCAGGCTACTGTCTCTCCTAATGAAATGATTAACATATAAAAAGGAAGGAGGAAGAGGCAGTTTAGACTTCATGCTCTCAGGTAGGGCTGCCTCTTCTAAAACAGCCCTCTGAAATATGCCATTTCAGGCGTAACACAAAGAAAAATATTGTTTCATCTGTGTGCCTCAAGTAAATCAGAAAGCTTCATGTGTGCTGGGACAGCTCCAGTGGTGCCAGTCTGCACCTCGAGGCATAAGGAATGCAGAGGTCTGAGCACAAGCCCAGCTGTGCAGCCCCCCACACCGATGTAGAGAAAATCCTCTCTGCTAAGTAAGAGTTATATAAATGAGAGAGCAGATAGCAATGAAACATTCAGCCAGGAAAGCAGGAGGGACCCAGAGAGTCTTAAACTGACTGGGAATTTTTTATAAGTTCAACTGAGAGGGCTGGAAGAGTAAATTCAGTTATATTCAGGACAAGTAACCACAAATAAGTTTCAGAAGTGCAGCACTGGAGCTTAATGAAAGTAAGTAGCATTAGACAATAAAAGCAAACACCAGGTTTCATCCATCTAGCATCCTAGGTTATTAAATGTTTCTTAAAAGTTGCATCACTGAACAGACTAGCGTAGGTTAAAGCTCTGAGTACAAGAAGGGTTTAAAGCCGCAACTCCCTGTTTTGTCACTCCTCTTGGAAATCCCTCCCGTCACAGGCACTTGCTTTAAGCCCGTCCCTACCTGTCTGTAAGCACACAATGGACAGCAAAATTTCCAATCTAGAAGGCAAAAACGGGGAAATTCTAACTAAGGCAGCTGATTTATCTTGTCCAAACCAGAAATCATCAGCATACCCTCCTTACAGACTAACTTTAACTACAGTTTAAATTCTGCGGGGGGGGGGGGGGGGGAAGAAGGGGGAAAGAACTGTGCACAGGAGAAAAAACCGACACATTCCCAGAGCACAGCCAGGCCCACAGACCCTGCGCGTCTCCTCCAGCCCCACTGACCTGCAGCTGTACAGAACCTGTCTGCCCACACCTCCTGCTCCTGGAGAGGAGAGCACACCCGGAGAGGAGAGCAGCCTCAGGGCGGGGGCCCGGAAAGGAGAGCAGCCTCAGGGGGGGCCCCGGGACACACGGGCCCAGAAAGGAGAGCAGCCCTCAGGCGGCGGCCCCGGCCCCCACGGGCCCCGGGACACACAGGCCTCCCGCAGGCAGCAGCCCCCTCAGCACAGCTCTCCCCAGCTGCAGGCCCCCAGCACCTGCCCAGGTGCCTCAAATGGCCGCACACCAGCTGAACTTCAGCACTTCAGTGGCTGCACGTGTTGCCACACTCCATCTGCTACTTAACAGGCAAGAAGACCTTTCAAACGTAGTATTTGCTTGGCCTTTTAATAGCAGAGATACAATATGCCAACACATCTGGATGAAAAGGCCTCAGTCTGTAAAAGCTGTGGCAATGGCACATGCTAGACTGTGGTGAGGTACTACTGCTGTTGAAGGAGGGGGCAAGGAGGGGGAAAAGACAGAATATCACAATGCAGAGACTGGTAGAAGCTCCCACAAGACATGTAGCCAGCCACCTCCAAAGAAAAGCCAGCCCTTGAATGGCTGAGGACAAAAGAAGGGTGCCGTGCCCTGAGGGGAAGGCCTTTGGCTGGGCAGTCAAAAGACTTCAATCTCACTTTCCCAGCTCTTGGGAAAGGAAATGCCTACACAGCTTCTGTCCCTACCACTATTGGGTAGGGCTATTCTCTGCATGGTCTGGCCATGCAAAAATGTACAGGTCCCACCTGTCTCACCTTGATGTCAAGGCATATCCCCATTCACTCAGAAGAGTTATACCAGCACTCTCGGGGGATTCTGACTAGATTCGGGACTCAAGTTACTTTCCTCATACCTTGGCAACATCTTGGGTGCAAACCAACACCCACATTCCTGCAGAAGCCCAAAGCTTTATCAAGAACCTCAGGGAGGACTACAGCTCCCACCAAAGTCTCTATATGCTGAGGATGCACGTGGTATGGGACAGACCGGTCCGAGCTGAAGACTGCACAGCTTTTTGCAAACTCTAGTTAAAAAGTGGCACTGAGATGATCTATAAAAAGGCAGTGTCCAAAGTCAAGTCACTGATGTATCAAACCCCAGTGGTACAATTCAGGGCACTGCTATTCCAGTAATTCTGCCAGAGGATCCAAATAATGCCAAAGAGGATGAACCTAACTTTGAGCACTTCAGTGATTATTGGTTCTGAAAAAAGGTACATATACAGGATTTTAATAACTTGGACTTAATTTATGGTTTTACTGCATATATTTCATGTATAATTGGCAAATGTCACTCGTGATTTTAAAAGACTTGTAAATCCTTAGTGTAGATACAAACTTTAAGACAAATGTACTGAATGGTGATGCATCCAGATACAAAATGTTTCTACACAGATGTTTCACAGTTCAAAGGACATTTAAATGCAGAAATCAGTCCTGTGTCATATGGGAGGTCAGGATACATCATAATGGCATCTTCAGGTCTCAAAATACATGATGTAAAGCAAATGATAATGCCTAAAGATGTACCAGTAAAGCTGAACTCCTGGAAACAGATAATCATAGACAATTCAATATCTATGTGCTTTGCAGAAGATGGGTGACTCCGTGGAGTACTTACATTTGTTGTTCTTGACCTGTGTGTACTAATGTGGATTCTATGACTCCTGTGGTCATTGTCCCAGCACTTCATACAGCACGTCCAGTGTCTCCAGTGTCTTCTGCCATACTGACTGTTTCCATGATTTTCTAATCAAACAGTAAGTCTTCAACTTAGCATATTTAAGACTAGCTGCGAAGCATAACATCTGAATTTGAGGTTTGCTATTAGTCACATATTCCCATCAGGGTGACAGTTAACAATTCAATTACCAAAGCTGCAAGGCCTCTTTCCAGCAGTACTTCTCATAGAATCCCATTAGCAGTGATTCACATCCTTCCTAGTCCTTCTCAGTTTGTGACTAACACTGAAATACTGAAGTACAGGCTTATAAGCAAAATTGTCTCCTCAATTTGTATGCCCTTCTAATGCAGGGACACAGTCAAGTCTGAAGTGTGAGACAGCAGACTGTTCTTCAGACAAGCTTAGATTATCAAAACTGGTATTTAGTTTTTGACATATATAGTCTTAGGAGTATTGAACACTGAACATCTCCTGACAAAGATGGGAGCTGGAAAACCAACCCCACATTTTAGAAAATGTTGATTCCTTGTCAGATCCCCTCTCTAGGTAGAATATTGTTGATTTTATTTTTAATTTATTCAACATCCTCTAGGTCCTGTAAATGAAAGATCAGAAGGTTGTAGTTTAAATATTCTGTGTCAGTATATACCAAAGAGCCAGACTCTTTCTGAGAATAATATTTCTTAGCAGCAGTAGTTCAACCTGTGGATTATTTTTTCTGTGTTTATATAAAGGGGAAGATGCTAACAGATATCACAGTTCAGTGTTTAGCAAGCATCAGAGTGCCAAGAATTGTCACCAGATGAACTCTTATAATGAGTGAAGAAAGAAATGCTAGGTCTGTCAAGTGGGAAGGGGATTAATCTCTCATGACTCAAAAATCAGGAATTTGAGAGTAGGATCAAAAACATGAATTATTTTCAGGGAACTAATTCTCTTTGTCTGTGGGGCAGCTGGAGGGAAGTGAAGAGCTTTTGCTTGAAAGGATACTTCTACATTCTTTCTTCCTGCCTTTTTAAATTCATATGCCAAAAGTTAAATACCGGTTTCAAAAATCCTAGCCCATCTGAAAAAACATCAAGGACAGTCTTCTGTCTCACACTTCAGATTTGACTTTAGAAGGGCATAAAGATCGAGCAGACAATTCTGCTCATAAAGTCCATACTTCCTGCGATTAAAATCCTCCAGAACAGTCCAGTTACAAAAAACATTAGTGGCCAGAACCACAAGGCAGCAGGCACAGTCTTGATGGTGTTACTGATCCAGGATAAACCTGCTTGAAAAGTGGAAGTGTGGAGCATAGAGAGTGTGGTATTTCTGAACACACAGGGTTCAGCTGGCAGCCTGACTTCAGGTGTGAGTGTCAGCCCTCTGCAGGGGTGTGCCAGCCCTATGGCCAGTGAAGGAATAACATTGGAAAGAACAGAAAAATTCAATGGATTCCTAAGTCACTTCTGTTAAGCAAGTGAAGTCATTCCTTGTAAGTACTAAAAAGGAAGATCTTCTTTGAAATGGTTGAAAGCAAAGGCTTGGGGAAAGGGCACCAGACACCAGCAGTCATTGCACTGTTGATGACAGGGTATGGAGGACAGCAAAGATCCTGGAGAACTCAGGTGGTGGAGTGACATTTGCCCTTATTTTTACTGGAAATCCAAAGCCCTTGTCTTTTCATGTGACATGATGTACCTCCTGTACCTGCATTTATTTGCCGGCATCAGCACCCCAACTTTTGTCTCAAGCTGCCCAACAGCTGTAGATATTGAACTTCACTGACACTGCCTAATTTATATCTTTCCCTCATGAAAAAGCAGCTGAAGCAATGGAAGGTGCAGAGTGCCATGGAGAAAGAAAAATTCAATGAGGAATGCTAGGCACAGATTTTTAAACTTGGTGCTTATTTTTATCTAGGCAAAAAATACCTGCTTCTGTTGAAAATCTCTCTGCATTAGCACTCACACTTTTTGGCAGTGGTTTCAGTGAAAGTAGAAACACAATCTTAGACCTGCCTTTAAAAGACAGGACATGCAAGCTCAGCTGGCTTGTTCTTGCTATTTACAAAGCGGTTAAAATGGCTTCTTTCTTCTGTAGCCTTGGCATGAACAAATCAATAAAAACATAAAAAGATTAGACAGAGTGAAAGAACAAATTGACTGACTGACTTGCAAGATAGATAGATTCTGTAAAGACACAGAAACATGCAGAACCATTAAGGCCTATATGCCAATTATTAGATGCACTCAGTGAACATACAGTGTGCAAGAGTGTTCAGCAATTGCAGCAGAGAAATTCTAAAGACAGAGACTCTCCCAGAAGTCAGGAGGTAAAGAAAAATGTCTCCAATCGATAACAAAAAATTACATGCACACACACACTGTGTTTTTGAGCATTATTTCCTCTTTCATATTCCAAGGCTTGGACGTTGCTTTGTTCAGATCAAAGCAGCAGCTGTCACAGCTCTGGTATTGTTTGGCGTTATTTATAGAAGGGCAGAGAACAATTATTCTCAAGGTACATGAGGACTCCAAAACAAACAGGTTAAGACCAAGCTGAGTCTGAATTTGGAAGCCAATTTGCCACATGTTACATATTATACATCCAGATCAGCAGTGCAAGTCCTCATTCTCTCTCTGCTCTAACTTGAGAATATTTGTTCACTTAAAAAAAAATGAAATTAATATTCTATTCTCATAATCAGATGACCCTCCCTTCTCATATATTTTTGATGATTTCCTACAGTGAAAAAATGACTGCACTCTACTTTTAGACATCTAAAATCGACCTTGTCAAAACTACAATTTCTTTCTTTATTTTTGGATCTTTCACCTTCACTTGTTATTTAAAACTGCCTTCTTTTCAATCTCTATCTCCTCACACATTATGTAGTCTCTTCCAATAAAAAGTATTCTTCCTCTGCATTTACTCCAAGCCTTTTTTAACTAGCTAACATACCACATCTTTTCAAACCTCATCCAAGACCTTATTTCATTCTTTCATATGGGATGCACATTACAATTCTTTTCCTGATAATACTTGTCTTTGTGCTTCTGACTCAAATTCAAAAGGAATACTGCCTTCTTACTCCAGTAAGAAACAGAATCATCTTCCAATTACATGGGTGTCACTAGGCCTTGTATGTACATACATCTCTCTCTCTGTAGGTTTATATGAAATGAAATGCCAGGAGACACAGCCAAAACCAGAAAAATTGTGATCATATGTGTAGCGTTGATAATCACATGAACACCCCTGTATAACATGAAGATGCCTATGCCATAATTACATAATAAGAAAAAAATTTCATTAACAATCCACTTCAGTGTCATCTCAGATTCCAAAACAAGAATCTCATCAAAGCTGTAAAGTTAAATGCCAGCAGTGTTTCGCTGACCTCCTGCCTCTTGCCAAGGTAAGCCACAGGAGCCACAACTCCATACATTTCCATGAGTGCAAAGAGAAAGCCATCTAAACAGGCACAGCTTCAGTCACAGCTGTAATGAAATTTCCGAGTGCATGGCCCAAAGGGAAGCCACACTGGCATAAAACTCATCACATTTAACAGGGTAAAGAGATCATGGTACAGAGTCATCATCTCTGCTTTTATTTAAAAAAATAATCTTTTTTTAGCACACAAGCAAATTTTAGCTTTAGTATTTCTTCCTACAGGAACTAAGACTGCCATGACTGTAAGGTAGCTATCTAGTTCTGGTGTATAGTAATGAAAGAAGCAAAAGATCATATATGGAGAGTATCATAAACCAGGTAACCTGTTAGCCAGTGCAAGCCAGTACAATTTCTTAATGTCAACCTCATCATTCTGGCGTAATTATTCTGTCATTTTTATGGAAATTGCAACTGAATCTGAAGTACAGTGCATAAACACCAAGCCTATAAACCCTTACATACTAACCACATTTACAGCAGTTCAGCTATTGCTGATACAGGAGACTGAGCATTTGTTTCATTATTGTTTAAGGATGAGGTTCATCATTCCACACTGTTTCTCAAGATGAAGGCATTGGTGTAAGAAACACATTTACCTCCTTCAATGTGCTTTTCTCCACAAATACAGAAAAATCAAAGCAGAGGACAGAGACAACTGCTAATAACACTTTCAAATTTCATGGTAAGATTTGATCATGTATGAATAGAACATTGCACACACTTATTTTTGTAAATATGTCCATATCTTCCTGGTCATTTAAGTTCATTTTCTTTATTACTGTTTAATCTGGCTTTTTTATTCCTACTGGTGTGGCATTTTTCATTGAATTGATGGTATGTCAATCTAAATAACTACATCTAAAATTACACATATGCCATGGATTTGATTTCTTTCAGGAAACTAATTACCACACATAAAAGGGAAAAATTTGCATGCTGTGATTCCACCAAGATGAACCAGCTGGACGACCTGGCCTTTAACATTTTGAAAAACATTCCATCTTACTGCCACTTATTACTGTAATGTTGTGGGTAATAAAGAGAAATTCACAATTCTTTCAGAGGCACTAAATAAGTTTGCAGAATACCTTTGTACTTATGATATCAAAGCCATCACAGACATTCATGAATTCAGTTCCTAAAGCCTTCTGGCAAGAAGGTGACTATTATTAGCTGCACACTACTGGAAAGATGAATTCTGGCAAATAAATGACTTGCCCAGAGTCTTGATACTGCAGAGTTATGCAGAGGTTATTGCTGTTGTTATTATTATTATTATTATCTGAGGACTGTCTGGTGATGTTGATGTAAGAAGCCTCTATCAGGCAATGCTCCTCACAATCACCAGGAGGTGCAGGTGGCTCCAAATTGCCCACAGGAGGAGGCTGACTTAGGTTTGAGCTTCCAGCTCCAAACCATTCTCTGGAAGATCTTAGTCCTCTTCACTGACTAGTGTCAACAAAGTAAATACTGCTTAATTTAATCATTAATCTAAATGGGAACGTTCATACACTCCCTCTATGCCTTTTATCCTTGAAGACATTTGGACAATAAAATCTTCAGAGCAGATTCTGTCTCTAAGCCATCCTGTAAAAATGTATGGCTACCCATACACAGATACTATTCCTATCAGCAAGAACTGAAACTAAGATTTTCTTCATACAGACCTGAAGCACTTAATATCAAAACAGAAGTAGTACTATTCTTTGCTCTGAAGGCACCAAGATGATGTTTTTATCAAAGCAAGGATAGATTACCTGTCTACTATGTCAACATACTGGTGTTCTCTGATATTAGGTAGCAATCAGGTTATGGATGTAAATTAGTTCACCTACCAAAACTGCCTTATTCTTTTCAAATACAACCATTCTGGTCTCTCTTGCCTGTGAACACACAGGAGCTGGCCACAGTGGAAGGCTGTGGAAGTGAGGTAGGAAGGGGGATGCTAGGCTCCACCTCTAGCCATTGTGGAAATCCTAGAAGCTATAGCTAGAATTCTCAGTGCTCAAAGAAAATAAGTTTGAAGTATGAACCAAACCAAACAGGAACAGAACTGGGGCAGTAGACTGGTAATTAAAGTGATTTAGAAACATCTGTCTCTTTAGATCAACAGTTCCACAGCACAATGAACCTTTATGACCTGTTCACTAATAGTATTCTTATAAACTAACAGCAAGCAGAACAATGTACAACACTAATCACCACCTCGTTTTCTGTTGTGAGATTTTCTAAACTCAATAAGAACTGACTCAAACTTCCCTACAGTCTCTGATGCTTAGAAATTAGGGTTTGTGTTTGTTTCACCCCTGTGTTTGCAGCCAGAGAAATTGTACACCAGTGATTTTGTTAGTACTTCAGATAATTTTCTTCAGAAAGTGATGATTTTGAAATGTGGTTTCAATGCTCTTGGGAAATTTCTTCCTCGATTTTCCCCTTGGAAAATCTGTACAGGTTTTACACCGGATCTACTGCAGTTTCAGAAGACTTACTGCTACTTAGAAGCAAAAGATCTGAAACTATTGTCACCTGAAACTGAACGTGAGGGGTTTTTTAATACTGATGCAATTAACAGTGTTCATATTTCATGAGTAGGGTTTTATCCCTAACTGATGGGTTTCAGGTATACTTGTAGTTAGCAGCTAAACACTTTTCTTTCAATCAATATCAGCCTGCAGGTTTCCAAAAAGGGCACTGGCAATAAATTCAGTCACATGTCCTTCTCACAAAAGTAGAAGTTGGTGCAGTAAGGAAACAAGAGTGACTAAGAATGCATAATCTTTCTTTTTGCTCATACTTCCCTCTCTACTAAAACTCGTAGAGTAGCACCAGGGTTGAATGGCTACGACGAAGCTTTCCATCACTGTCACAAGTGCTTGAATAAATGGTACCATGTTAGGACAGGGTTGAAAGCCCATAACATCACTGCTACTGCTTCTGCACATTCTGTCCTTCACTAATTCCATGCTGATAGTAATTTCATCACTATTGCAGCCTTGTAAGTATTAAATCATCAGCATCAGTATAATACTCTAAAGGTAAAAAAATGCTTAAGAACTTCTCAGAAAGGGGTTTTAATTTTGGGCTCAAATCTTAACTCACTATGAAACAGAATCAAATATTCTTTCAGTGCTGTGACCAAAAAGAGATGCCAAAAAACCACAATGCCTTTGCCCATTTTCAGATTAAGTTACTGTTCCTTCACAAAAAAATAAAAAAGGGAAGTGGGTTAAAACATTTTACTACACATCCCTCCTTTAGTTTATCAGAAGTGCAGTTCAGCAGGTATCTCTAAGTTTTTCTATATTCCCAAAGCTCTCAGAAAAGTGATGTTTATGTTACATTTCTGGTCCAGTCAAAAAAAGCAAAAGCAGAAATCTTACATGAAAACATGTTCATGTTTACCCACAGAGTCTCAACATGATACAGGTCCCCAGAGGTATATCTGTAACACATTAAAACACACAGTTTTGCATTCAAAGCTAAGTGACTGAGATCCTCAGTCTTCTCAGACCTAAATCGTTCAGAGAACAGTGTTTCAATTAGGCAGCAAGTCTTCCAACATGAAGACATACCTGTACCAAGAACTTGGATTTACTTCATTTACCTCACAACAGAAAAAATATACAGAACCTCTAATTTGTCATACTTTCAGTTCTGAAAATTTCCCCATAGTATTTGGGAGTAGATCTCTTCAGGCCTTAAGATTTGATTCTTCACAAATGCTGAACATCTAAAATCCTGTGAAATTTGACAGGGGTTGACTATGATCAGTACCTCTGCAAAATAGAGCTAAAGTAGAAAAACGTCCTAATAACCTCCTAATGGACTACTGAAAATCATAGTTTCAGCAATCAGAATGACAGAAAGCTGTCTCTTTTCCCCTTACAACACAGAAATAATTGACATTTGAAAACTATAAAAAGCAGTGCAAGGAAGAGAAACAGATTTATATTTTAACTTCATTTGAGTGAATTGGACAAAAAAGGCTTTGCTTGGAAGGGAAAGGCAGAAAAGTACCTCTCTCAAAAGAAGGAAGAAATATTTCCTTATGATGCATCAAAGTTTACCTGAAATAGGAAAGTGTCTTTTACTTTTCTATTACCTATAGCGAGGGAGGTGGCTGGTAGTCATTCAGAGTAACATTTTCCCACACTCCACCTTCCACATTCACACTTTGCAATTTGATAGAAAACATTCTCCAGCCCTTTGGTTCCCTAAACAAACTTCAGAGCCCAAGTTCTTTTTTAGAGTCCTATTTTTCAATAGCTCCCTTGCCAGAGTCACTCTTTGTGCAATGGTGAAACAGACTTATTTCTCAAGTTTGTCTTTGCTGAGCTCAAAAAGTATCAGACTGAATTTACGGTAAAGAAAAGGACAAGATCTTGTAGAAATTTAGAGTCAGGGGGTTTTGTTATGAAATGAACATCAGATGCAGTTCTAATATTAGCTTAAGATGGACTTCATATGTATTTGTTTAATTACTCCTACTCAGAATTCTCAGAGAGGTTCTGGCTGCTTCAGCTGAGGATTTGGCTTTAAAACAACATCGTGTCTTCCATGTGCTGCCCTGGGTTTCTACAGCTTAATCAAGGAAACTCCCTTCTGAATTCACACCTAGTTAGAAATGACTGAATATCAGCTATGACAATATAACTGGCTTTAATAAATATTTTCTGCACCTTTTTAGCTTAGTGGAAGCCCACTTTCACACTTGGCTGTTCCTATTACTAAGGATTACCCACAT
>WAAE01026702.1:0-185351 GCA_013400495.1 Nicator chloris
TGAATGCCCAGTTTTGTGCTTAGCTTTCATCTGTCTTCTTGGACTTCTCAGAAAATCTATTCTTTAATGACAAGCCAGGAAATCTTTTAACCAGACCTGAACTAAATGTTTATGTCCCCCTTTTTAATGCTTTCCAGACTAACAATAATCTTTAAATACTGTTTCTCTTGTGTAGGTTTCTTAAATTTACTGCCTTTCTTTTTTTTTTTTGTTTCATTTATTCAACCCAAGTTAGTATTTGAAAAATAAGGAGGTAAAATATGGAGAACTTACAAAACATGGATAGTTTTGTAGCCATGATTACATGTTAATGCCGATGTGTGTCTAATCAATTAAGTGTTTCCATCACAAGCGAGGAATAACTCAGTCAGGATTACTGAGTTTACAGGACAACTGATGGACTTCCATGATACACCCACAAGGTGGGTGATACTTTCATGAAGCCAAATGCAGATGTTTCCATTACAAGGTAATGGACAGCAGTGACTGATCAGCATGCTTAATTTTTACATTTTTTCTTTGTTAATCCCTGATCAGAGGATTGCTCAAGGAATTTGCAATGCCAGCAAAACGCAGCTATGTTATTCTCAAGGGAAAGGTAGCTTATTGATATTTCAAATGTCAGTCCTCCAAGTGTATGAAACTAGTTTCCTCTGCATACAACATTCGTGCTTGCTGTTAAGAATTAACTACCTCCTCACCCGTCCTGGAAATTATTGATGTCAACCTACCTAAGCACAGCAGCCAAACGCTGCAAAACCTTTACCCAGTTTTGTTCTCCCAGCCCTGCCCTAAATGTTACTGGGATTTCTGTGCTTACTGTAAAGATTTTCTGTGAAAATGAAGTAATACAATTTAGGCACAGTTGGAAAAAGTTAATTTGTTTTCAATTGCTGGATGCTTTTCCATTCACACGTGACTAAATTCTTTGCTCCTGACAAGTTATAACTGAAAATTAGTTGGACTGGGGGTGGATGTTAAAACAAACAAACAGACCAGAAAAAAAAAAAAAGGCAAAAACCAAACCCAAGCAAACAAAAAATTAATTTCAAATTCCTGGATTTAGCAGAGTTGAGGTGACAGTGTCCTGCTGTCCCATGAGGACCACAGTATGAAACAAAAACTTGTTTAAGCAGCTGCAGGAAGCTTGCACTTCCCTGTAGTCAGTTTTAGTTATAAAATTTTTGTACTTGTTTGCTGGCACCTTTTTTTCTTGTTGTAGTAATGATAAGGAGACGTGACCTGGGAACTGGGGACATTACTAGCAAATAAATAGCAAGATTAGAAGAAAAACGCCTGTTTCCTACTTTAACTAATGGTTATGTGACTGTGTGTTGTGTTGTAAGCTTGAGTTCTGACAGCAGGTAACGGTCAAGTACAGTTTTATTATTGTAGTCTGAAAATGTGAAATGTGGGTGCTTTTAGTTACCTGGCACTGTTATGTTTTGATGAAGAAGTTGTTTGCTCTTGCTGTTTGCTGCAGGAATAGAGAATTGATGTTTGAGCAGGGAGAAAAATAACAGGATGGAATGGGGAAAATTATTTTAGGTATTGCTATATGTGGTAGCAGGAATGTTTGAGGTCAGTATTATTCAAGCAGTTGGCTGGTTAGATGCTGTGATGATTTTCTGTTCACAAACAACTTCTCTGGAAACCCTTTAATCACATCACCCGTAGGTATCCACAAGTTTTTTATGCAGAAATATTCACAGAGATGAATGCTTTATGACTGCCTTTAAGAATACCTTTCACAGCCAAGAAATATCATGCTTTCAGGCTCATGGTGTGATTTTTGGGGTTGTCCTGTGCAGGGCCAGGAGCAGGACTGGATGATCCTTTTGGGTCCCTTCCAACTCAGGGTATTGTCTGATACTATGATTCTGCAGGCACATTTGCTAGTGGATATCATCATATGCACATTTCTATGCTGCTTATACATTGATACAAGTGATTTTCCTTTTTTGCCAATAGTAGTTTTGTAATAGCTGGTTTTATATTGCCACGCAACACATTCCTTTAAAAAAGGCTTAGAGAAAGGTCTTAATCTGTCTGGGGAAGGGATAAAGATCTCTTCTGCAGAGCATGGTGATTCATCTTGCTGTGCTCAGTGAGGCCAGCCAGATACTAGGAAGTTGCTGAGCTGATGAAACTTCTCTGCATTAGCTTTCAGCTCCAAAAAATACTTCTCTGCTCCTTGATTGGGGTATTGTTGTTCTTAGTCATCAGAGCCTAGGATCTCACCATGAACCTCTGCCATGTGTGTAAGAACACAGTTTTGTGTTGCTGAAAATCTAGATGAAACGTGGGTTTTGTTTAAGCGTTGGGAAGCCGTTAGTCATTCTTACCACCACTGACTGCAAAGTATCACAAAACAGTACCCATTGCTTTTGAAAACTCTCTCTCTCTTGCTTGTAAATTTCCCCTGTTGACTTACAGTGAAAAGCAGCTGTTGAAGACTTCAAAGATATTTGTGCTCTGGTAGCCTGGTGTCAGTTCAAAGAGGAGACGATCTTTTCAGCAAGGCTTATGGGGATTCTCTGCTTGGCAATTTCTGCCAGGGGCAATGGAAGTTTCCTTCTTGCATATCAGCTGAAGAAAGTTGAGGAAAAGTGGATCTGTGCATGTGAATTTAGAGATGACCTATCAGAAACATAAGGTTAAAAAAAAGAGAAAGGTTTCTAGGAGGGCCATGTGATATTTCTGTGGGTCAGTGTACAATGACTGTGTAAGCCCCAGGATTTCCATTTCAACACCAGGCAGCATCTAGTAACGCATTGCAACATCTCATGGCCCTGGGCTGTGGGGCAAGCATTGCAGCCACAGCTGTGATGTTTTGTGCCCTGCATTGTGTGACTAGTCAGGAGGTACATCAGCTGCACCACTTAGTGGTAGTGATAGGTGCAGTGTGCCGATAGATGGTCTCTGTTTCTTCAGGAGGTATAGCTGCTGGCTTCCTTGGGCAGACCAGAGATAGAGTCATCAACATAATGTCCAAGTTAGATCCTAGATCCTCAAAACAAGTTGCTTTCATGACACAAACTTCATCTGAAGGGAATGTCTGCAGACTTGATGGGAACAAGGGCCATTCTGCTTCTTCATGTGTTCTCTCATGCAGCTTAAAGCACCTCATGTGATTTAGAGAAACTCAAATATGAGGCAAATCATTATTTGGCATGTGAAGATGTTGAAGCAAGATTTTGTGATAAAGACGTGTTAGGTGGCTCAATCTTTGTTAGTTTCTAATAAGGGCAATTGTTACTGAGCACATCTGAGTCAGGACAGCCTGTGGCTCAGAGCTTGGTGCTGGTCTCTCATGGGAAGGGAGGATGTGAGATTATGGTGCCTGGGTAGGAGTTTTAGGGAATTGTCATGTCAGACACTCCTCAGTGAGAGAAGGAGCCACAACCCTTCTCAGCATTTGTGATCTCCATAGGTCGGCTCTGACAAGAATGCCACAAGCTATCTTCTATTTTTGGTCATTCCCTGAAATAGTAAGAAAGTCATTGGCCCTTGGGCTTTACCTAGTAACAGTGAATGCTTGAAATCTTATATTTGATGTCTGAAAGCTCAAGTGGGGAACCTTCTCAGGATTTGCGTTCTGCTTCAGGTTTCTGTTATTTCAGTAGTGACCCCCAAAAGCCATCATTTTATAAGCAGAGAGCAGGGACCTGCTCTACATCTGTTCCTTCTTTTCATCTGTCTTCCAAAGCTCTTCTCATGTTGTTACAGTTATCAGTCTTTTGTGTTCCTTGCCAGAAAGTTTGTGGTTCTCAGTTGTCGTTTCAGGAGACAAAAGAATAGCAAAAAATCTTCTGTGGCTAGCAAGGTAATGTTAGTTGTGGCTTTTGATGGTATTACTTCTACTGCAGGGCATCTTACAGCCTCAGGCATTTGGATAATTTTGACTTTCCTCCTGAGCTCTCCAACCATTTTTATATTCTGCTGGAGCATCAGAGAGGCAGATGGGCCAAGACCATATCCTCCTAAGGTCTCTTTTAGCTGCAGTTTATGAAACAGAAATGTACTTTTTGTTTTCTTCCTCACCCCAACTCTTTCAATAGCTTTAATATTAGAAAGAAAGAAAGTAGTAAGATGTTCAGGGCATTCAGTGCTTATAGCTTTCCTTGCAAAATGTTTGTTGAAAGTATCAAAAATGCAAACAATTGTCTTTGGTATTGTAAGTGTATCTTTGAAATTTAACTTCAAAAGTGTCAAGATTGATTGCTTTATAATCCATAATCCGTCTGAAAATCTAGGAACGCTTGTCTGCGTGGAAAGCAGAAAGTCTCTTCTGACTTGGTGGTGGTTAGTAAAAAGTGATACAAACCACTGAGGTGTTCTCTAAAAGTCCTGAGACTTCAGTTCATCTGTAGTTCTCTCTGATTTATCTTAGCCCTGGGAATTTAGTGAGTATTAAGTGGGGGTTTAATGCCATCTGAAGGATGTGGAAGAATTAACTGTGTGAAGGTGCTTGTGTTTCTGAGATAGAGCCTGGATTGTTCCATGTTTCACAGAGTAGATGCTCTGAAAGTAAGTGCTCTGTTTTCTGACAGTAGTTTTTTGGGCAGATATAGATTGAGTGAATGCAGTGCAAGACAGAATTCCACTGAACTGATTCTGAACTTCTAAAAAATACTGTTTGGTAAAGCAAAGATGGTCTTGTAGATAAATTGTCTCGATAAAAAAGAGTAAGATAAAATAAGTGTAGTATCACTTCTAATGAGATACTCTGCAGCAGTGTCTTTAGTTAGATATGTCTGTGAGCCTGCATTTCAGATTGAAGAAGTAATGAAGCTGAAGGTAGTGTAGGCTTGTCCACTGGGTTTTGAATGGAAAATATGTCTGGAAGATGTGAAGTTCTGTGATGCCAGGATTATTTTAAAGAAAAAAAAATCTCCTGCGACTGACCTCTTCTGCAATCATCAGCTTGTCACTGATCAAGAGTGCCAGCCAGCCATGTGGGAAGTGTTTCTGAAAGGTTTGGGGGTTTGAAAACTTAGAGTTATGGATGTTATCTTTCAGAGGTCTTTTAGTTTAAAACTAAAAAAATGGGACCGTATACAGTGGCAGAGTGAGAGCAGTGGTGTGGTATTATTTTTATGTTAGCATATGAAAATGAATATGAGACTGGAAATCTCATTATTCCAGTAGTTTCTGAATGCTGGAAGTTCCGTGTCTGTGGGGGAGAGAAGAAAAAAAATAATGTGGGTTCTACAGCTCTCCATTCCCATCTCATGTAAGAATAGCAGCCATGAAAAAATCCAAATTTCTGGAAAAAAAGGAATGTTTATTACAGAAAGCCTCTAGCAGCTGAACAAAGCAAACACCTATATCTAGGATGCTTAATTAAACCACTGTATTTGTGTTTATCTAAAATGGTCAGGATGAGGTCAGACCTAACGGAACTTTCTAGAGCTCCTCCCCTTGTATCAGGAAAGTCACCCTGTTCCAGACCTGGGTTTTGGTTGCATGTCTCTTTATTTTGGTAGCTGTGACTTCCAATGACTACAGTGACCCCAGCAACTTCTTCCAAGATGGGATGTTGTCCAGTTGAAAAGACAGGAGCCAGCTGAACAGGACTTTACATGCCTGTTACTTCTGCCAAAACCCGCGTTAGCACAGACATCCTGGGTCTTTCATGAACTGTTCTGGATCTTCAAGGATGCCTTTATCCGTCTGAAAAATTATTTGTTGCAGTTGTTGACTGGGTATTTTTGCAGGTTGTAAGCAAAGCGATGGAGCGTGATGTGGGCACCAGAGGCTACCCTGCCTTCCCACAAGTGCCAACCACTGCTCCTAAGTGTCTGTTTCCCTGCATCCTGCATTCTAACACCTGGATAAGTTAGCTGTTTATAATTGGCAAGTAACACTTTTTTTTTTTGTAAGAAACAGTAGTCATTACAGAAATGAGTCACAGTGCCACAAATGGCAGTGCTCAAAAGCTTTTCAAACATTAGACCATACATAGTGAAAAGGAAAAAGCCTGGTTCAGAACCTAAAGGGGGAGAGCAGTACCAAAACAGTGATAAGTGAAACAAAAAGTTAGGAAAGACAGGTTGGAAGACAAGTGTAGGAAAGGCAGATGAATCACTGGGTTGATGAGAATGACAGACTCTGTGTCATAGCAAATGCCTGCTCCATGAACAAAAGAATTAACAAGGTAGTAAATGTTGTAAACACATCTTATATAAGGCTTAGTGTTTCATGTTAAGGAAAGGATTATTATGATTGATGTAATGACGTTTTCATGAAGAAGAAAGGGATTTTTGAATAAAAACTTTGTCCGGTGCTTTAGTGCCACAAGAAGAGATTTGATTGAAAAAATGCATTTAATTTTGGAGTAAGAATTTGAGTCATCCTTTGAAAAAATTACTATGGTGATAGAAAATTAAGTGTACAGAGTATTTGGGTTATTTATAAAGTTGAAGAGGCAGGTCACTCCGAAATGTAGAGGATAATAAAGATTAAAGTGCTATAATATTAATTTTCCAAGTGTAAGCACTGTAGTGTGGGATAAGAAGAAGCTGCATGATGAGATTAAGCCATATAAAGCTCTACAATAACCAGTGCAACGAGTAGAAAAGGGTACTGTTTCCTGTTAGAGCATTTTCATTAATATGTATTAAAATACTGGTTCTTTCCAGGTGGATGAATCTGTCTTGCATTAGCTGAGACACTTGTCGCAGTTTACCAAATTCTGTGTAAGCATAAATAAACAAACCCAATCAGTCAAGATCACTGCATCGCAAAATATGCTTTATGTTGGCAAGTCTACTTCGTTTTAATTGCATATGGTCTCAAACTTGAACCCTAGGTCTAAAAACCTCAGGAGGGATTTGAATTGGAGTTTAGACTTCACAGATTTTATTTTCTTAGTTAGAAAATGCTTCCAGACTTCGGCCCGCGCCACATATTTATTCATGAGAAACAAGCCTTTTATATTAGGTGTTATATAAACACGTGTCAAAGACCCAGCATTATTTTTTATTAAGCTGCAAATAACATGTGCAGTTGGGAGTCAGTTTTTTTATTTACTGATTGCTGCTGGCATGCTGGTCCCCAGGCTGAATAGGCAAGAGGGGGTCTGCACTGAGGGGAGCACACAAACTTCCAACAAAGGGAAGTACGGCCGAAAAGTACTCGTCTGCCTTCTTCGTCTTTCTTTTCTTCCCAGCCTTCCTCATTGAAAGAGACTGCCTATGAGGTGCTTTCTTTAACAAGTAATTCCTTTAGGGTAAGTGTCCTTGTTTGGTGGTATGGCAAGGGAACTCAGAGTCTAAAGGAACCTGTGGCCCATGACAGTGCTGGGAGAAGACGAGTTCCCCACCTGTCTGCAAGGACATTTGACAGCAAGGGCATCCTTCCCGAGGTACCTGCTGCTATAAAACCCTTCCAGTCTTTGCTTCCTGGTGGGAATGCAGGGCTTGTTGACCTTTCATTTCAGTGGAGTTCCTGTTTTATACTCTTAGCATCTGGAACTCTGCCATAGTCTTGAATAGGAATGATTGCCTTCATAAGCAGATTTTGCAAATATAGGTCCTAGCCAGCATTGTAGACATTTTTCCTCAAAGAACAAGTAAAAAGTGCTAAAGCTGCACCTGGAGTTTGAAAAAGAGACTTTGAATCTGATGTAGAATTTCCTGGTGGAATAAGGCTGGAAAATCCTCAGAATGTGGGCCCAATTTGTGGCAAACCTAGAAATTTCTCAGGAGAGATAATTGTCAATACTTATAAATCCAGCTCTCAAAGTGCTTACCGTTTGCCATTTTTACCTATTTATTTCAGATTTTGTTTTCTCCATCTGGAGCAGACCAATGGAATTTATGCTGCTATAGTGCTTTCTGTACTGATTCTGCAAAGCTAGGTAAACTTTTCTGTCTTAGCACAATGATTTTTTGTGCTGATTACATTAACCTGTCTTCCAAATGTAGATGGAATACCCTGGTCCCTGTCTCGGTAGTTTTATGGTTTTACATGATCAGTTACGTCTTAATGTTTACTCAGGAGGCAGTAATTTGAAATATTACTCCTTTAAATGTTGTCTCTGATCACTTTTTCTGAAAGCATTTGGCACTATTTTTCCCAGTGTCTTTTCAGGTAATGTGCTTTTCTAAAAGGCAATTGGAAAAATTCTGCTGGTTTCCCATTTATCACTTGTGCTGTAGTTGCCAGGAAATTAGATGGACTTGTATAATGCTTGAATTTTTCCCTTGGCTTTCTGTTGTATGATGATGTTTCATATTCAAATACTAAAGAGAAGAAAATAATTCCAGGCTTTTTAAGATCACCCTCCTGTTCACTGGAAAGAGAAGGGAAAGTCTTCTGCATGCATAGAAGTGAATAGAGAATTTTCAGCACACCAAATTCATATTTTCTAATGTTTGCTTTTTAATCCTCAGTGAATTTCTGATTCAGAGTTTAGTGGTGGGGAAAAACTTCTGTGTGTGTTATTAAAGATAAATTATGTTTCTATTCTTGAAAGGAGGTATTCAGTAGCCTGTTAAAAACTGATATTTCCTCTGTCATGTAGATTTAGTTTGTTTAATAGAGCACTTAAGTGACTTTTTATGCATTGGGATTTTCTCCAACATTGGAGATGATTTTGTTCAATTGGATTTTTAAACATTTGAAAATTGGAATAAGAAAGGCAGCATTGTTTTGGGCCCTGGCTGGGATTTTAAAAACAGGAACAACTCGTAGCATTCCTTATTAAATTTAATTAATTGCTGCTTGTGGGCAATATGGCTGAGTTATTGTTACAGTGAGACCAATAACTAACATAATTTGGAGTTCTATATGTTCAGACCTTAGTTAGAGCTTCACCTAAGAATAGTTTGATTATTTAATTAAAAAAAAATTTTTCTTTTATTTCAAAAGGGTATTGAAGAACATCTCACTTGTGGATTTATAAAGCTTTTGGTGTTTCTGTTGGCTAAATTTTCAGTAAGAATTTAGGTTTATTAGCAATTTAAAAGAGTCTTTACTATTTGGTACCTGCTTAATAGTGAGATACATGCCATGAATTTGATCTCAGTCTGTTTTCTGCTGCACAGATGTTCGCATTACAAAAATCATTATTGTCTACTGGTGATCAGTGCTCCTGTTGGAAAAGCCACTATAGGAGTGGGGAACTAAATGAGTGTCCGAAGTCTCATCTTATCCTACAGACAGTCTTTGCAGCTGAGCAATAAAGGAGGCTGCGTGAGGAAAGGCACCTTTGGTGCATCTGAGATGTCTGTTCCACGGCTAAAGGGAATTCTCCAGCCTGACCGTTCACTCGCTCAGCACCGAGCCTTTGTGCAGTGAATAATTATTTTTAATGAATAGCACGGGGAGTGAAATCCTTATGACTTAGTTATTTCTCAGGTGTACTCAAAGTCTGTCTCCATAGTGAATGTGAAGTTGTAATTTGTGATAGGAGTTTGAAGTAATGTAGTTGTGCAAACCTTTTTATGCTGAGATGAAACATGCCAAATGTTTTAGAAAGGTTTGCATTTGATTATGGGAAAAGAAAGCTTAGGAGTTCGTTGTGATCCTTGGCTGAAAACTAAAGTAAATATACACAGTGCTACTCTAAGTCTTAGTGTATTTAAGTATCCATGCTTGGAAAACACATAAAATGGAAGATCTACTGATTTCTTCAAGCTCTGTCCTCATTGTATAAGGCATAATGCTCTTGGGCTTACCTGTAAAATTATGAAATGAATATGGGTCCCCTTGGTAAAATTCTGCTCAGAGTGAAGTTATTAGTAAAATTCCCATTGAATGAAGTGAGGGCAGAATTTCACTGACATGTGGGACGCTTAAAATCCAGTGGAAGGTTAAAAAATAAACTAAGCCCCTAATTCATATTTGAAAAGTATACAGTATGTCTGTCTCATAAACTTTGCATCCTTATTAAAGTAAAATGTATTTACTCTTCTTCAAACTAATTCACATCTCTCTCTAGACAATACTACTAAGCTAAATCAGAGTGAGTTTTATAGAAAGGAATGCTCACTGTGTTCAATTATCAATTGTTTTTATTGATGATGCACTAATAAACGCTCCTCCAGTCTGACACCCTTTTAATGTCCATTTATGTTTCCTTTAAAAGGAATCAGTCTCTTGACACAAGGTATTAGAAGTGTTAATCCTAAATAGATGAGCTCTTCATATTATCCCTACTCAAGTAACCACATTTTGTGAAACAAAGGCCTTTCTTCTGTTTAGTCTTTAGGTGACTTGGCAACATAGATTTTTGGTTTTAGTTCATGCTATATGATGACTCATAAAAAGACTTCTAAAACCAAATTGGAAGTGCTACGTTTGTTGTTTTCGTGTTTTGATGAAGGCAGAGCTATCAGCTCTCTTACTTTGTATAGAGGGGTTATCGAGGAATGTAACTCAACCCATCGTGGAGACTGCAGCACTCAAAGACATCCCTTACACCTTGTTCCTAAGCTCTGCATGTAAACACTCCCTGGGACAAAACACAAGCCCTGCCACCAGTTGGCCCTGGCAAGGCAGGGAGGAGTAGTCTGCTTGTGGGACCTTCAACTTCACCGTCACCACTTCCTCAGAGAGACGTGCTTTGAGCCTGAAAAGCATTAATCATTATCCCTCTTAAGGAGGACAGAGCAGTGGGGAGTGCTGTGTGCAGCTGGGGCTGAGTTACTAGCATAGCTGGGACACATGCCTGGGGAAAGGGGAGAGGAGCAGCTGTCCCAAAAGTGGCCCCAGTGGTATCTGGACCAAATCTGCAGAGAGACCTGTGTAAGTCCACGAAGAGGAGTGAAGGGCACAAACCCACTCTGTGGATGGTGGGGGTGGAAGGAGGCCCTGACTCCCTGTCCCCTCTGCTGAGTGCACAGCTGCTGCAAGGGCAGGGCGAGGAAGTCCTCATGGATTTTCTGTTTTCTTAATGAAAGGCTTAAAACCATTTCTCATCCCATAAGGAGAAACTAGAGAGGCTGAAGTTTTCTGAGGAAAATGCAGCAGCTTGATCAGCTAACAAGGTTAGAAAGCAATGCTCATTATGATAATTTCTGCTGTTCATGGCTGCTTGGGGAAGTAGCTCTTACTGGGGATTGTCCTGTAGCTTTTGATAAAAGGCATTTTCCTTGGCTGTTACAAACCATTTTGGCTTGGTTCTTTCTCTCCGTTCTTGCCTTACCTTCATCTCTGCTACTCATTTCTTTCATAATTTATCTAAAACAGCTTTCCACAAGCCCTGAGAGATCATACCTTTCAAAGCTGAATTGTATTTCTTAACTCTCCTACTCTGCCTGGAGAGCTGTCAGGAGGTGGTTTTACATTTGGAGCAAAGATGGCTTGTTTCACCTCAGCAAGTATTTTTAGTTAAGGATTTTTCCTTTAGGCAATTTCAGATGGTCTCTACTGGATCTTTAGTAACATACTCACTAGTATGTTTTATTTTAAGTTGTTATTTGTAGTTTTTCTATAATTTGGAGATAGCCAGAGGCTGTACCTTCTATAAGAAAAATATTTTCATCCTCCTTAACATGAAGAAACTTGCTATGTTAACTGCATTTGACTTAACGTCCTGAGCTTAAACACTAACTGCAAAGCTGTTAATCAGACCTCTGGTTTAAAACAACAAGGGCACGATTAACAAGTCAAATTTAGGTGGTAGCTTTAAGTAGTTAGCAACCGACTTTAGCAGAGTCTGCTACTGAGTGTTTGGTTATGACTTTCCTGGTTGATAAATTGATTTGTTTGAGATTCTTTAGTTTTTCTCCCTCACATTTGCCAAGAATTGCTTGGCTATGAACTCTTAAAAATCTGATCAATCAGTTTGTTAAAAATACACCTAATAAAGTAGTGATTTTTTTTTCCTGCTGTGTGCTAAGGTTTATTTTTTGCCTTAAAGAGGGCTAGCAAGGCAACTTCTGCATTTTAGTGTCCTATTTTCTGTTTCTGGCAGACCATAGGAGGTTTAAGAAATACTTTTGCTCCCGCCCATGTCCTACCCACACTCCCTTCTCCCTGTCTGGCTGGAGTGGACAGTATGAGGCAGAGTCACTGTGCCTGACTGGCTTGGGTTGGTTTTTCACCTGTTTTAGGTGAAACTCTGTCTGCTATAGCGGAGCTCTCTTATGACTAACCTCGTGAAAAGACAGCTTGAGGAGACGGAAAAATATTTGCCCTTTCTTTTGACAAGCTATGGAGGATCTTGTTTCCCCTACTTTTTCTAAGTAGAACAAATTCACATATTGAAATTTTAAAATTTGTTGTCTTTGGTTAGTGGACTCTGCATTAATTTTGTTGTCATGCCAACACCACAGAATCATGACAGCATCTATGTCTGCCTTCACCCTACAAGCAGGCAGAAGCTGTCAAGCCTGCATTCTCTCCTACTGGTGTTCTGGGAGAGTGGAAGATACAGTGCCTGCAAGGTGGTTGGTAACCATGGTGGTCTTGGTGATAGCTCCTGAAAGTGCTCTGACAGTACTCTGGAGATTGTTTTACATCCACATCCATTGGGAGCAAAGAACTACCCTCTTATCACATCAAATTAGTTTTTAAAATTCTTTTGCATAGCCATGTAATAGATTACATTAGTGTTACAATACGTTAGTGTTGTTCCTTATATGTTTTTTTCTTCTGGGAAACATCTTTGGGGAAGTCTCCTCCTGTGAGATTTGAAGTTCTCCTTGAATGTCCCAACTAGACAGGAACAGGCTTTTAAACTCAGAGATTTCAAATCTTTCACATACATATTTTACACATACAAGGAAATGCATCAGATGTAATTGTAAACAGATCATGGACTCTCGGTGCGTGTTTGGATGGGTTGTGTGTGTTCATGTAAGAATAATGTCTTAGTAACCTACCTTGCTTACTGCCTAAGAATGTGCACTCATATTCTTGGCATTCCTTTTTGTGTATTATTAATGAAAGTTTTTGCTATTAGAGGAAATACTTCTTGCAGAAGCTTTCCAGGGAAGCTTTGCTAATCTTCAGGCTTCCAAAGTGAGAAGGGAATGTGTGTGAACTATACACATGCACATACTGTAGAACAACTGTGTGTAATCTAACTACTGCTCTTTATTAAATATTTGCTATTGTACGATTGTTTTCAGCTGCATATTATTTCATATCTTTAAATTTTGGACTGAAGTTTTCCATGCTGGCTGCCTGCATTCTGGTGTGTTTTATTTTAGTCAGAATGGCTCCACAGCTTACAATAATGGGATTAATCTAAAGCATGTTTTGCATTTGTGAAAAGGAAATACTCTGGAAAACTTTTTTTGAGAAGCTTATGGTTCTTGCTTATTTAGAGATTGGGCAGAAATTTGGTTTTTGCTTCTTAACTTTCCAGTGCTTCCAATAAATACTAGTAAAACGTTCCTTGTCTCACCTAAGTGTCCCCACATCTAACTGATGCAATAAAGAACTCTATTAAAAGCCCCTGAGGGGTACATGGTTCTGCTGTCAAAGCAGGGTTTGAACAGAGTTGTTAACTAAGATTGAGGCAGTATTCTGAGGACAAGGAAAAAAGCAGACATTCACATTTCATTTCTGAAAGCGTTTTTATCCTGGACTCTGAGAAAAGCACAAATTGTGTAAAATAAATGCTGTGCTGGGGAGTACTGGGAAGACATGGTCAGTATGAAAAGGTCTGAGCTTCTGGACTGCTGGGCTCCAGGAACAGCAGGACTTGGGTTGTCTTGAATTCTGCTGCAACACCTGTCAGTTTGATTAGCTTAGTGCATATTCCCAAATAGACTGGGGACAACACGATCATTTTTAGGAACATGATTTGAACATCTTAATAATGTTCTCTGTACTGTGTCTTCAAGGGTTTGATCAGAAGGAGAAATGTTTCATGATGCTTTCATCAACATGAGACTGATGTGCCTCTACTATTTGACTATCAGAGCCCATGGAGAAATTTTGCAAGCCTTATCAGACTCAAACTAGAAAAAAGCCACCTTTTTAGTTTTTGTGTATATTTCTTGATCATAAAGAGATTAAGATTTCATAATTTTTTTGAATCAATTAACTGCACTCTCTTGAGTATACAAGGATCTGGGTAGAAATAGGGGAAAATTTCTTTGCATTTACTTGTCTCTAAAATGATTTAGTGAGATTTCATAGTTCAAAATGAGTTCATATTCTGGCAACTAAATGGAGAATATTAATTACACCATCATACTTAAGCAATCATTTATTACTTAGGGAGTTGGGTTTTAGAACTAATTGAGTAAATAAATTCTGTTCAAAGAAGTTCTATGGAGAAATGGAAGCTTAAATAATGCTTTTTACTGTTTAAGAAACATGAAAAATGTTATATGCTTTTGATGGTCCAGCAAACCTCCATGTGCTTTCTGTCCCTTCTTCTACCCCTTTGGGGAGGAATCCATCGTGGTTAAGGTGTTGGGATGCAGCATTAAGGAAAAAAACAACACCTGGAAGAGTGTTGACAGCCAGTATATGTTAACAAAGTGAAGCATGATTTGAAAAACACTTCATTTGGTTGATTTGCTTGAAATAATTTGCAGATTTAGGCCAAGATCTGGCTGTTGGGCATCCTCCAGGAATACACCAGCCATGCACAGCATCAGACATTAGGAAAATTCTGCCAAAAGCATTGCAGTGGTGCTTCTGACAGGCTGAAGTCATCATGTGAGGACTTGACTGAGTGCCTTGTGCTGTGTCACAGGTTGTGCTCCACATCTAGGTGGACGTCTCTGGGGAGGACTCCAGAAACACCAGGTCCCCACTGATGAGACCCCCATGGATCCTTCCCAGTGGGAGCTGGGTGGAGTTGGGTGACCCAGCCCTGGGTCTCGCCTGTATTTCCCACCTGGGCACGGAGGCCCAGGAAGGGCTCACTGGCACAGCTGAGCTGCACCAGCCTCGGGAAAGCCAACATGGAGTTGACTCCAGGGACTAAAGCAGGCCATCCCAGTTGTGGGCTTTTCTACTGTCACTGCTGTCTTGGTGCATCCCCCTGCACAGAGATTTTGTCAGAAAAGCAGGAAAGGACCTGAGGGATTGTTGTGGTGCTGGTGAAAGCTGCTGGTATCAGCCTGGTCTGTGCTGCCTGTGTGTTCCTCCCTGTGTGTCTTCAGCCCCCTCAAATGACTGAATCCAGATCAGGTGCAGCTTTACTTATGGGATAAAGATGGATGTAAGCGCTAAAGTATTTAAGTAGCCAGAGTACTGTATGAAACACTGGAGTTTGTTTAAAAACTGAAACATTCCCTTGTTTGCCAGCTGCCACTTCCAGTATTGTTTTCCTAATTTCTGGTAGCACGTCTAGTAGCCCCTGATTTTACTGAGGGAAATAGCAGTGGAGTCAAGGTTTGGTGCCTCAAAACTTCAGAGAAGATTCTTTCAGCAGTTTTATATTAATAATGGCTTCTTAAAGCACAACGGAAAATGAACTAGCAGCAGTTCTGTGAAAGAGACCTCGGGAACCACCACTGCCTTTATCATTCACTGATAAAGTGAAGTCTTGGGCTGAGGAAAATTTTTTAAAATAAAACCCCAACTTTGAGTGTAATGAGCTGACGTAGGCAATACAGTAATAATGATAAACTTTATAAAGCAAGTGTCTCTTATTAATGTGCTGCAAAGCACTCTAGAGATTCCCAGTGCTCAAATTAAGCTATAAAACATAATAGAAGAACTTATAAAGTTTCTGCACAGTGAATGATTTCATGACAATGGCTTTGTTTGTTTTAATGATGTGAGCAGAGGGCATTTGCCCAGCATCTTCTGCATTCCCAAGGGCAATAGGTGCAGCAGTTACATTTTACGGTTTCACTGTTATTATAGAGGTGTTTTTCTGTGCAGCTGTATTATAATGTACTGCATAGATTGAATGTGAGATTTGAAGTTAAAAAATTCAGTAAGGAAACAAAACTGGAAGTTTACTGCTGCTATGATTCAGCTGGTTGCAGAAATAAATGCATTTACTTACATTTGCATAATACATTGGAAAAATAATTTAGGGCTGTGTGTGACTTTTTAGTGACATCCATAATCGTAATGTGGTTCTCTGTGGACTGCATGGCTGTTATAAGCAGTGGTGTTTTGCTGGTGAGCTCATCCAAGGAGTCAAGAACCAGTTGAAAACAGAGCCAGATTTACGCTCCTCCATCTCAGATGATCTTTTTTGCCTTCCCAAAACCAAGTATAAGCAGTTTTTGACAGTGCTGTGGCTGACAGCCACCTTGTGCTGTCCCCACCCAGCCTGAACATCCATGGGCATGCTTTCCTAAGGAGCAGGTGTTAACAGTGAAGCGTGAAATTTTTTATCCACCTAACTGGAATAACAGAGAAAAGTCTGGATTTTATAAGTTAGATTTGAGGTATTGCTAATAGATTTCAATTTGAATTCTGTGTGTTTAATTCCTAATAATTTTGCGGGTCTCCTTTGCCTCTATTCCATTCACTTTCATGACAAAATTACTTTACTAATTACGGCAAAACCCCTTGGAGGAGGACTGGCTCATATTCTTGTGTGGTGACTTTTTTCTTTTAGTGTAAATTAATCTTCTGTTTAAGCAGAAAAACATCTGCAGTGATGCCATGAAGTGCTCTAAAAGAGCGTTTACCGCAGGCATGGTTTGCATCCAGAGCTTTGTACAAAGACATTTACACACAAGTGTGTACACAAGATACACCGACAATTTTCAGAGACATTTTGCTTTGGACTTACAATGACGAGAGGTTGTTGCCAAGTTGCTGACTTATAAAAAGGCTGCGAGAAAGCTCCTCTGGATTGGGAGAAGGAATATATTTTCATTCATTAAGAGGGAGAAGATAACTTTTTTTCCCTGAAGCCACCACTTGTCAGACTGTTCATTTGCAGTGTTTTTTGCTTTTTTAATTTAGCAGATTTGTCTGGTTTTTTTGAAGGAAGGATTAAAATAAAAGGAGGAAACTAGATCCCTTTCTCACTTGTAGGGGTGGAGGTTTATCCCAGCTGTGACTGCTGCTAACTTCCCTATAAAATGCTCAAGTGTTGCCCAACTTCTCTCATTTGTTTCAATTAAAATTTGGCATTGTCAGTTAAGTGCAGTTGGGTGGTTTGTATTATGCAGCTGAGAATGGAAGACAAAGTGTATGTGTGCAAAAAAGGTATTGAGCTGGAAACTGGAATTGAACTACATTCAGTTTTTGCCAATGCTGCTTTTAAGTTTGTGCTATTTTAATAGTTTCCTGAAGTGAGTGTGTTACTAAAAAACCACCCCTCTGAACTGGAGTTTTTGATGTTTGCTCCTGGCTACAATGTAAATTTGGTTTGGTTATTTGTTAAAAATCCACATAGCTCTCTCTGCGAATGCATATTGGATTTTTTTTTTCCTTATGAGTTCTGTATGATTTTCATAAAAAAGCCCAGAGCCTTTTCTGAACTCTAAAATAAATGTGAAGATTCAATCATGTCATGAAGTCTCAACAGATAGAAAATAGGGTTTACATCGACATATTTTGATGTATAACATGATGCAAGCAGTAGCAAAACCTTTGACTTCTAAAACTGTGAGAATATATGTGACTAAAAAATAGCCCATTACCAATCCATAATGTGTACTGAGTTAACATACCGGGGTTGGTCGGTTTGGTTTCAGTTCTGTCATCATGGTAGGGAACAGATATTACACTTCGTTTTGCTTGCTTTTTCTTGCATCTTGTTTAAGAACAAAGAACACCAACAAACACAAGACAAGGAGTTTTAAGCTAGAAGAGATAAGAAGAGGCAGAAAAATGTCTAGGTAAATCAGGGGCAGTCTTGCTAGCTTATGCATGTACCGGGTAGCAACCTACTCCTTCCAAAAAAATGGGACTCAGAAAAGTGATTCTTCCATTTGCCATTGGAAGACAGACCTGATGCAGTTCCTCTGGGGTTGTCCCCTCAGTGACAGTAGCCCTTAATGTTCTTCTGCTGTCCCAGAAGACAGGAGGGCAGGCTGTGGTCCCCAGGACATGGGATGTAGCCCTTTCAGCCGGAGCTGGGGCGATGCAGTCAAGTCTGTGCATCATTGCCGACCGGAAGATTCCAGTTCACCTGTGGGTTCTGGGACGACCATCCTCCTTCAGAAAGGTTTTTTGACACCTTCCTGTCCCCTTAGCTCAGGAGTGCTAAAAAATACTGCATAGCCTTACAGGAAGCGAGTGCCATTTGCAGGAACTGCATACAGCCCCACGGATTTTGCATTTAAAAAGAATGCAAGGCACAGATATTTAGTTTGATGGTAATTAACTTTGAACAGTGTACTGAAGTATCTGGCACATTTAGAAGTGTTTTAAAATCAAGGTTTCAATTTGTTTCTGAGAAATTTTGTAGTTAACCCAGTTTCTGCTCTTGATGCATGAGTGACTGGGTACCATATGATGAACTGTGTTATATAAGATGCTCAAATTGTTGATCCAAAATTCTAGCTATTTAACTCTTCCGGGATCTTAGTGTTTCTTGTTTTATTTTTGTCCTGTTTTCTCTTTTCAGTATTTGAAGTGTTGATACGAAGCCCTTTCCTGCCAGTGCTGTTAGCAGAAAGAACTTATGTATTCCCATCTGCCTGTTCCTTGGGCATGGGAATGGGTTGCACTATCAGGAGCTTTAAACTATGTGGTAGATTATTACAGGAGGGGTTTTCCTGCTTTCCCCTCTGTTTCCTCGAAATAGGTTTGTTTCTTACAGCAGGATACAGTGCAAGAAGAATAATCAGCATCATTGATTCCAGCTGCTTCCTCAACAGAAAAAACTACATTTTATTTGGATGAGCTTTGCTGTCTCCTGAATATTTTGAGGGGAAAACAAGCTTCTCCCTTTGTGTGAATCTTTCCCACCCAGATGTTCAGTTCTTTATTGTATTTTATTAATAAGTCCAATGCTTTCTTAGCTGTAGGGCTGCAATGCAGCAAGCAGATGCTCCTGTTAGAACAAATTCCATGATATTGGAAGCTTAATTATCAAAGGGACAAAGTCAGACTCTCATTACATTTTCCACTTGTTTAAAGGTGGTGGGGTGGTGGGATGGAAAGGCAAAAAGTATTCTTTGTTCTTATGGGAAGGCTGATGATAAGTTAACAGCTGGGAAATGCAAAGCTGCAGCTCCATGACTGAACAAGGCAGATAACGATCGTTCGTCTGCGGAGATCATTATTTTCTTCTAATATGGGATCGCAGTGTTTCTGTTTGTGGCTGTGAAGCTTTAATTACAGTTCATAATTATTTATAAATTACAACTGTGCAGGCTCTTCCTACAGGAATCTGCCTTTATTGCCGAGGGTTATGGTGGTGGGGGAGAGGACTGACTGGTAGGCTTGAAATACTGCACATGTAATCTCACGGACATTTGAAAGTAAAACTTGTGGGGTTGTACTTCAAAGGCCATTGTAAAACACAAAACAAAGCTAAGGTATGCTATGCAGGGATAGTATGAGATGGGATGCTTGCTTGGGAAAAACAAACCTGCCCAATTTTCCTTCACAAGAATACCAATTTTTGAGTTGTTTGGTCAACCTCCCCTCCCTGTTACTAAAGAAGGTGCTGTCAGTGTTGTGTTATTAACACATTTCTTCAGTTCCATGCAGTTACAGGCCTCAGCTGCATCCAGACACTATGTGAGCATAGCAAAAATGATTTTAAAATACAAGGGCATGTTAAAATATATCAATTACTAAAAAATATTGGTAGAAAATAGGGCACCAGATTACACAAACATGGTGTTCTTAATGAGTTGTTTGGTTTTGCCAGTTAGAATTATGAATGCTTCATGAATTAAAGCTGAAGTGAATGAGTTGAGATTCTCTTATATTTGTGCTAAGCAGGAAGATCTCAGGAACTTCACAGATTTAGCTGGTAACAGCATTGATTCCCATGCCTTTACGCAGTTTGTTTATGTAAAAAGCTGTCCTTCAAGCAGAGGAAAAAAAGAACCTCTTTGCTTTTTGTATGTTGGGTAATGGGGAATTGGAGAGAAGAACTGTGTGGTTTTCTGGGACATGAGATTTAGCTGATCACCTCAGGATACTGCTTCCAGGATGTGCTTTTCATGTGAGTTTTGTGAGTAGGTTTCCAATAGATTTTTTGAAGGCCAGACTTAAAGCAGAGTATGTATGGTTGGTATTACCTGGAAATAAAGAATAATTGACTCCAACTTAGTTAAAAGTGTTTCTTTGGCATGATTTTACAGTGCTAATAGAGTTGGTTTGGATTTTGGCAGAATGATATACTCTCTTGAGAACAAAATCAAATTAATCAAAGCTCTGCTTTAGCATTTTCTGTCTGTTTTACCAGTAACACTTCTGTTCCCTAAGCTTTTTATAGCTCCTTAATCCACAGGTAGAAGCTATATGTACTTTAGTGACTGGATCTGAAGCCCAGAGAGATCAGATAACATGCCTAGAAATATCAAGTCCAATGTACCAAGTCCAAGAAAAATACAAGAAATGCTAACCTGTTATTTTGTTCCTTTTCTCATTTATTTGTTGAAAGTTGCAGTAAAATTGTATTGTTAGTTGTAGCTAAGACTTGCTGAGGCAATTACTTATGCCCCATTGACTGTGGGGCTCAAAAGTACATACCTTTAAAATGCTGAAAGAGCACTTCAGTGATATCTGGATTATTGAGTAATAAGGCAGAGTTCATTTTCCTTAGTCTGGCATGGTAAAACCACAGTGGACGCAGGAGAAAGTTTTGCTTGGATGTGGCTTCTGATCCATCTTAATCTCGTTGTTATCTAGTGTCATTCAGAGGATAGCATTCAAGTGGATGCTCTGGAAAGCAGAGCAGCAGGAGACCATGTTGAAGCAATGGTTTGGATCTCTGGATTGTTCCATTAAGTTCAGAGCTCAGCCATAATATAATGATGGAGATGCAATTTAAACATAGCAGTTTTGCTAGATACTGATCAAAATGGAGACCCAGTCTTAATGGAGGCAAACAGGAGTTTAAAACTCTTAGTACCTCATGTAGATGGTTGTAGTTCAGTGTGAAAAACCTGGTAGAGTATGCATCAGCAAACCTCAGGGTTTTTCAGTCATCTAAAATCTGGTGCCATTCTATTGGAGAAGTTTTAGGTGTTTGTTGTAACAAGGGTCCCTTCTGGATACAGTCATACATCTTTTGAAGCTTTCTGTAGTCCTGGAAGTGAAGAGGATCTGTGCAGTCAGAAATAGTTGCACGCCTTCTTTGGGCTGGGAGAGGCATACACATGAGACTGCACTGCACAGACTGCAGTTACATTGCAGAGTGCCTGTGTCTCCTGTGCTGCTCCAAGTAGTGCTGGGAACACCCTGTGGCTGATGTGCTCAGTGCTGTCAACATTTTCTTCAAATTGGGTTTTTCTTGTGTGGATAATGTTCCATTTGCATTTCTTCATGCAGCATGCAGATGATGGCTCCTGAGACACTGTCAATAGACCAAATGAAGTTTTGTGGCATGGCTTGATTCACAGGAAGCTAGAATTAGCTTTGTGTAGTAATGTGCATAAAATGCTAGTGGACTTTCCTCTTACTTTCCTTGCCCTCCTGAGCAGCTGCTGCTCACAGCAGATGGACATTAATTGCACCGACAGATATGGCGTTCCAGAAAGTTAGGACATTCTTATCAGTGTTTCTGCAAATAATATGGTGTCAGTTTATGCTAATTCAATTGCATAACTCATGTTTGACTCTTCAGCAGAAGGGGATTTTTCTCTGGTCATGGCCCAGGTGCAGAGGACTCTCTATGTCCTTCTTGAGACTGGCTGAGCACATTCATTTCCCAGAGTCGTGCATAGCAAACCCCGGTGCTGTGCAGATAGTAGTTTTGTACTCCAAGACAGTAGATTCATTCTCCAGCAGCTTCCTCGCCCCTGAGTGTCTCTTCAGCATCAGTTCTTTTCTCACTGCAGTTAAAACTGTTCTCTTCTGCATTCTGCATTTGTCAAAATGAGCATAGTGTTGTGCTTTTTCAATTGCACCCTGTGTTTTGACAGAAATTGGAATAATTCTGGGTAACTCTTATTAACTCCTGAATTTTTAGATTCCCATATATTTTTACTTCCATGGCCTGTACTGTGGGAGGACTCCACCATTCGTGTCCATGAGATGCTTGAGATTCTCACATGAGAGATACTGTCTTCTACATTTTCTTTCCAGAACAATGTGCAGATATTTCTGCCTTCAGAAACGAAGTGCAGCTTGGCTAGATCCACACAAGTCTGAGTTTTTTGAGCCAAGTAAGTATGTGTGTCTGTATCTTCATTGTGTGTAATAGGAGTTTTGGCTGCTCTAATCAATGCAGTGGGAGAAGCTGCTATCATCTGTGCACCTCTCTGACAGCAGAGAGGGGAAACCTGACATTGGATCTTCTGGGGATGATGGGCATGTATGACATGGCTGTAATTTGTTCCAGAAAAGAAGCACTGCCCGTTTGCTTTTATTATGCAACAGAAATACATGGAGATGGCAAATAACCATGTGCTCCTATTACATCTAAACACCTAAATAAAGAGCTTGGGGAGCTTGTGTTGGCTGATAAAAAAACCAGGAACTTGGCAAATGGAGAGCTTGTAAACAACATACAGTGTGTGTCTGTGTGGTGGGTTCTCAGGATGAGGCGAAAGGGAGCCAGAAGAAAGACTTTGTTGAAGCAGCAATGGGTTTCTGTGGGAGTGGAGAAGGAGAGAAATGTGTCTCATCTTATGCTCAGTTCCACATTGATGATAGTCTGACAGCAGATCAGCAGTGGCTGTGTTGTGTTCTCCTAAGGTGTCCCCTCCTTGCTCACACATCCACTGTGGCACGCCAGGGTTAAATGAGTAACTTCCCTATCCTACTGCTGCTTGTCAGGGTGGTCAGGTTCTGCAGCTGTGACTAACAACCACAGTTTTTCCAGTGGTGTGCAGGGTTGCTAAATGCCCTTTGGATTGCAGCTGGATGTTGGATACTCCAAGTCTTGAGATTTGCAGAATTCCCGTAGTTTCTATCTACTGCTCATTTCTCAAACAAGTCACAGAAACACCAGTCAAAAATTTGTCATATTTTTCTCAATCTGTCCAGTGTAATTTTTGCTTTTACCAGCCTTCTGCAAATTCAAAGTGACCCTTTGTTCCTCTGGAAAAAATATTGAGACTGGATTCTGCTCTCACTACCTTTTTGTTGTTTTGGCAACTAAAATTCCGAGGTCAGGTTTTTCTTTGACTGGTCAGGTTCATAGAGCAGCATGATTAATGATTTCTTGTGACAGATTCTGGTAATTATAATTTTATTAAGTTCCAAAAATAAACAATGCAATCTTCTTACCTGCACTGCATAACACAGCTTGTACAATTTCTCCCAGTAATTATCTCATCCAAATCCAGTAGCTTGCCATGGAGATCTTAGTAGAGTTTTCCACTGGCTGCATTCTGTCAGCACAGCTATGTTAAAATGTAAGGCTCCTTAGTTTGTTTGCAGAGATAGAAAATAGAGGATTCAATTATTTCACTTAACAAGATGAATGGAAGGGAATGGGGCATGTTCCTTTGTGTTATCAGTTATTTATAAGATTTCTTCCTTTGTGAACAGGGCTTCCCAAGGAAGTGGTCACAGCAGCAAGGCTGCCTGAGTTCAAGAACTGTTGGGACAGTGCTCTCAGACACATGGTGTGACTCTTGGGGATGGTGCTGTGCAGGGCCTGGAGTTGGACTCGATAATTCTTCTTCCAACTCAGCATATTCTGTGATTCTGGGAAGTACTACTTTCTATACGGTTACCAGGGGCTATTTACTTCAGCATGAAGCTACCAGAGAGACCAATTTTTGACCATGGCTTCAGTTTGTTGCTTCACTCAAGAAAGAAATAAACAGGAGGAGGAAGAGGAGAAGTGTCTGTACTGAAACAGCCATCCTTTTCCTTTTTAACTGGATCTTGTCTGCAATGTTTTTTGCAGTGTGTGTGGTGGTATTTGGGATATATTTTGCTTTACAGAACATTTTCTTAACAGGCTAGAAAAAACACTGCTGGGATTTGGCCGTAGACCCTCTTCTCAAGACCTGTTTTCTGCTTCAGCTGGTATAGAAAGACCACCTTGCTTTGCTTGTCTCCATTTGCCCCAATTTAGGGAGTGCTGCAACAAAAATGAAGTAAGAAGAAGCTTGGACACAATTCCTTGACAAGCTTAAGAGTATCTGATAATATCTGTAGGAATATAAATGTATATAACATAACTTAACATAGAAACTTATTTTGTGTGTCACTGAAATGCACTGAAAAAGTAAAGTACAGCAGCTGTTTAAAAAGTTACCTATGCAAATATTGAAGATTGAAAGTAAAAACAAATTATGTGTGTGTATGTGTGTGAGAGAAAGATGTGCTTAGTTAAACATATTTCGAACATCTGGTTTTCTGCTTCATTTGTGTATTTCCTGTGAAAGTTGCCTTGAGTTTTTTAAGTGGTCTTTGAGTTATGGAGCACAGTATTTCCCAAGAAGCAGGATTTACTTAGCACTGGTGCAATGCTATCTTGGAAGGAAGACAAATTATAGATAGCAGTAAATAAAATAAAAATAAATTAGGATCTCACAGTAAAATGCTGGCCTTACCACTGAAAAAGATTAGGTATGATTGGTCAATATTAATTTATCTAGTTTAGAATCTTTATGAGAAGCAAAACCAAAGCCTGGAAAACTTGGTAAATCCACAAGGAGCTGGAGAGGTAAGCTATATGCGTGCACAAAAGTTCCATTTTAACAAAAAATGCAAACTTTAGCTTTAGCAAACTTTGAAAGATATTTTGAAAAACCCAGTTCAATAAGAACAAAATGTTGGAAGTATTTTTCTAGCCAGAAGCTTTCTTAGAAAATATCCAAGGCTATGCTACCTTAACCTATGGGAAGTATAGGCCTTACTTCAGCAGGGACCATAGTGAGAGCCGGGCAAGGTAGCTCCAGCTCTCTCCCCGTTTACACTCCTTCACTTGAAAGCAAGAAATCCAAGCATGAGTCCTCCCTTGATTATTTAATTTAAAGCACAGCTCACAAGCTGTTCAGTAACTTCCTTAAGAATGTGAATACGTGGGCTTCCTGTACAGATAGTCCTGTTAGGAAATGTGTTACACACCTTAGCGAAATGCTGTCCTTTAGCATCCCAAAGGATGCCAAGGGCTATCACAGGAAATGCATCCCATGGCCCTAGCTCTTCTGGCAACACATCGAGTAGGTTCTTAAAACCTGTGTGGGAACCAAAGCATGGGCCAGAGAAGCAGACTTTATTTAGTGAAAGGAAATGGATAAATCCCCTCTGCAAACAAAAAAACCCCAATTTGCAGCATTAACATGTCAGCCAATGCTTTTGAGTTTTTCAAGATGTTACAGAAATATCAGTCTTGGAAAAAACAGTATTTCACTTCTTCTTTCAGAACAAGTTCCTCCAGTCTTGTCCTGGCTGATGGTTTCATAATACTTCATAAAATGTAGATATTAATGCAGAATTTAATTACACTCTTCGCTTACTTTTCTCCCTCAGATTCTTTTTTACCGTGACCCTTTTGCATCTTCAAATGTTTAGAAAAGGGGAATAACAGGTTTACTAGCTAAATATACTGTGAGAACATGTAAGTCACATAAGGTGTTAAATAGTCAAAATACTTTCTGTTTGCAATTCATGTGAGGTTCAGGTTGTGGTGTCTTTCTCAGGACCAAATCTGAGAAAAGGGGAGAGGATGAAAACAAATGGATTTGATTTTTCTTCTAGATATTCCACTGTGTAAGTGCATAGTAGCTGAAAATCCTTCTAGCACAGCCACATATTTGTACAGCACAATGGTTTGCTCTGGTTTGCTTCTGAGACTCATATAACACTGCAGTGGATGAAAGAAAGCAGAAGTGGAAGCAGAGTTTGTGTTGCTGTTGGAAAGGAGGCAACAGATGGAGCAAAGAGAAAATCTCTAGTCTTTCTAGTCCATGTTTTCTCTTGCCATCTAATCAGTTCCCACTGGGGTCTCTGCTGGTTGTGAAAAAATGACATCAAAGATCACACCTTATTATAGTTCTATCAATATTGTTTATTCTTTTTTAGATATATATTTTCACTTTTTGGGCCCTTAAGCAGGTTGGTTCAGCATTTCTGCACCACGCTGGTACAAAAGGATAAACACATGGCTTCACTGGAGTTGGCTGAGCCATACTGAAATGTGTCAGCAGAGGTCCTGACCCTTTCTATGCATGCAAACATGCCAGTGTGTTGGGAAACAAACACAAACCTTCTCCCTTTAAACATGAGCTCAGCTTTAGTGGAAAATTTCTGGATAATGTAAAAGGTAGAAAGGTTGTAGCTCTACATGCTGCTTTAAGTGAAATTTTCAGTTTTCTTTTTCTTGCTATAGTATCATTTGGGCTGCTTTGTCACCTTCACCTGGATGCATTTGTAATCTGAGAAACCTGAAATCGTGGAAATGTGACTGATTAAAGTCTGCAGAATGAAAAGGATCATCAATAGTCCACGTAGCTGTAAGGGAGAAGTGTTTTATAGGTACTGAACTTGGTTTTGAGTTGTGACAAGGCCCAGCAGGTGCTGAGCACTGCACAGGCTTGCCCCAACAGCCTGCTCCAGTTCCTTCCATCTTGCCAGGCACCTCTGAGTTTGTTAGCTGGCATGGGAGGAGAGCACTTTTGCAGTGATAGGAAATGCTCACTAAGGGCAATCAAGAGACACCAGCATCTCCTTTTGCCTGAGTCCTTAAGGAAGGACTTGAACCTGATGCAGTGCGCTATCCTTTAAATATTAAGGTCTGCATGAACTCTCTAAGTGTTTCAGTGTCCTGTAATGTTGTTAAAGTTACATCTTTCTATCTGAAGAAGCAGTGGTTACTGAAAGTACCTGTGTTGTAGCTTTTCTTCAGCACTACTGGATTCTTAACTAGTTCAGCAGAACTGTTGAAGATGTGGAGAATAATTATTCTTTTAATAAAATGCTAATTTTCAGTAAAGTGAAAGTACGTTATTCTTTTAATAATTAGAAGTTTATGATATCTAATATATAGAAATAAAAATAGGAGAATTTCCCTATCTTTTTAATATGATTTCCCTAATTAGATGTGCTAACGTATTACTGTACATCTCATGAGGATCTCTAAGATGTGAAATGAAAATAGAAGCATCAAAATTTTGGATTTATAAACCAAAATCAAAAGTTATAAGTCTGAAAATGTTAATGCAAATATGGACCTTCTCTTATAAATATAGAGGAAACTCAGGCCTCTAGAGAAAAAGCTTGGGAAATGAGTGCAGCATCTACCTATAGTCATTATAGAATAATTAGCACAATGTTAAGACCCAAAAGAACTGTATGCTGCTGTGTATGTATGTTACACTCGCTCAGTTGTATATATTTTAGAATAAAAAAGCCTCATATGAAATTGTTATTAGTTGCACTTCAAAGGGTTGAAAAAGTATCTCAAGGACCTGTATAATATTCAGGAATAATGGCTTTTTAAACACTATTCTAATTTTTTTATGCAGTGTTTTCTCATAAAAGATACTACACATATTTTTTTTTTCTTTCTCCCTTTTAATTTCCACATTCTTCTCTATTAGGTTGAGATGTTTGGGTAGGAAATGGAGAAAACATTTTGAATCTGTTCTGTAACCTTATTTGATCTGAATGCAAATGACTAGATTTGAATACAAGTAACTAATCAGTCATTCCTGTGCTGTGTGTTGAGACAAAAACACGTGTTCTTCAGTAATAGTGGCATAATGAAATCGGGGAAAAAACCCAATACCATTAAGATTCATCTTTGCTAGCAGCTAGCTTTCATTCACTGTGTTGCAAGGAAAATTACATTCATCAGGTGTCAGGCTCACTTGCTTTCAGTGTCACACTTGAGGAGAGATCCTTTTTGTCCCTCACCCAAGGTGGGTCCCTAATGAAGCCCTTAAGGGCTGGCTGAGTGACTGTACCCCAAGGAGCATGAGAATCTTCTCTGCAGTTTTGGACTCTTTCTTTGGGATATTCAGGCTTGTGCTTCAGATACAAGCTCATCCCTAGGTCTTGCAGGTCGGGGGAAGGATGAAGTGGGGCTGGGAGCGAGCGCTGCGTTATTCCCACCTGCTCCCTGAGTGCTGTTCTGCAGAGCAGCACCTGCTGGGGCTGCCATACTCTGACATGGGCTGCTCCAGCAGGTGCACCTTGAGTCCAATCCAGCACTGCAAGCCAGCTCATCATCTAAAATCCATTAGTAGGTCATAAGATCATCACAGATGTATTTTCAACCTACCTGTGCCACTGAGCTGGGAGATAGTGAGCCAAGCATCATTACCTGAGGAACAGGATGGCTGGGGAGTGAGTGGGTTCTCCTCCATGTCCCCTCTTCTTTCTTCCTTGTTTCCTAAAATGATCTTCTCCTTAAACATGTGCCTGTCTGCTGTTTGCCTTTACCCCATTAAAGTAATTGTATCCTAGTTTTTAAAAGCTGGAAGTGGAACAAACTGTAGTTTTCAGTGAGCTGCAAGTATCCACGCTACCTAGAAGTAGCAGTATCAAGAAAAATGTAACCACCTTTCTGCTCTGTAGCCTGTGGGTGTTTTTAACCTCACTGAATGTCTGAAGGCATCTGAATTACATCATCTGTGTTACAATTGAGGTTTTTAAAAGATAATCAGCAGCAAGACATAGAAAGTTTGGTAATAGACAGGAAGAAATGCACAGGTTTTTAACCGCAGAAGACTGTAAGAATGGCATATATAGTGCTGGCACACAGCTCTCTCTTTTCCTGCTCCTGAAAAGGAGGGAAGCAGCTACATGAAATGCTAATAATTTCTCTATGGTTTTGAATAGACTAGACTTGAGAGCCTTGGGTATTTTTCCTTTTCTCTTTTAACTGCAATTTTGTTATTGTATTGCTGCCCCCATCTCTGCTAAATATGGCTTTTGAAATGTAAATCATATCATGTTCTCAGAGATGCATATGACACCCTCAGCACTGTTCCTCTTTGCACTTCAAAGAGCTGTGTGGTCACACTTTGCATCTCAGCAAAATCGCAAGATTTGCCTTCTGAAGATCTCCTTTAATGTGTACAATCAATCCCTGATAATGTATTTTGGGTTTTTGTTCCCTGGAGTCTGATAATTTTAGTATTGCTACAGGTCATCAGGAAACATAATCTCTTCTTTTTTAATTTCTCAGTGAGCGTGCCTGAAGGGAGAGGAACGCAAGAGAGGAGAGACAATTGAGCATCACCATTGGCCGAGACCTGAAAAAATGGTGCTGGATGAACACAGGATTAGAACTTAATTGTGAAAGGGAAAGGAAGTCTTGACAGGCGATTGGTTCATCTTCACATTCATCATGTCACAAATCCTCTGGCTGGCTGGTTGATGGGACTGTCCAAGACTTCTACTTAGGTTCAGTGCAGATCCCTTCTGCTTACACATCGAAAGACCTGGGAACAGGTGGGAACTGAGTGATGCCAAATACAGGAATGGAAAGAGAAATGGACTCTGACGAGCTAAGATGGAAGTGACTTGACAGCAACAAGCTCAGCAGTTGTCTCCAGTAAGGACAGGTTGAGACGGGAATCTCAAGCTTCTCTGGAAGAGCAGTATGCAGGAAGCTGGTTTTCAGGCCACAAATGCTTTCACAGGTAAGGATTTCTGTTCTAGTTCCACTCATATTCTTGGAACAATTTACTGAAGTTTAGAAAATGAATAGGTCGTGATTGTCATTAGCATCTTGTAGTACTTTCAGTTTAAATAGTATTTTGAAACAATTCACTTGACCAGTTCAACACTTGTATTAGCAGTAAGGAACACAGTTATCCGTGTTTCAGCCTTCAGAAATGGATGGCTGTGAGCCTTGGGGAAGGTTTGTCTCAGCTTTCCTCATTAAAGTACTCATTAACAGCTTAACCAGGAGTGGTCTCTTGGGTCAGTGTAAAATATAGTCTGTAAAGTTGCTCTTGTGCTCAACACAAGAGTTTGGTGAGGCTGCAGGATGGACATGGTTCATGTCAGGAGGCTTCTCAGCAACGTGTCAGTGTTGAGCCTTATCTTGTCTGCCGGAGCACATCTCTGGGCAGAACTTGACAGGTGCTTTCTATTTGTACTCCCCCCTCCACACCACTGACCTGCTGCAATGCTTGAACTGCCTGAACTGGAGGGTTTAAATGGTAACTGTTTCACCTTAGTCAGGTGTATTTCTCTGTAGATGGATTGAAAATAATGTAATGAGAAAGAAGATGCCACGGTGCTGTGACTTTCTGAGGAAAGCTCCCTCTAGTGTAAAGTCTGCTGGAGTTCATATAGTGCTTTCCGTATATGGGATGGTTTCTGATTTGAGAGGTGGGAGGAGGAAAAGAGAATGAGCAGATCCTGCTGCTTTGTTTGCATGTCTGCCAGCCAGCTGAGATGCAGCAAAAATTGCATAGAAAATCAACTGGATATTGCTCGTTTTTGTAAGTCTAGATAAAGAATTAGTAGCACAGTGTAAACTAGTGATGTGCAAGACATTTCTTTTTCTAATATAAAATATTTGCCTTTAGAAGGAGTTTTGGCTGCAGTGGGGTGTGATTCTGTGTCCAGCTGCACCAGCACAGCAGTTTGGAATGGTGTTGCAGCTCTGAACTGTCTCTGTTGCCTTGCTTTGATTTATAGCCTTGTTTCTGTGCATGTCAGTGAGATGTGTCCTGAAGGAGAGGAAACAGGAAGCTCTCCTCCACATGTGCTTCAGTGCTGATGGGAGATGTGAAGTCTGGGACAACCGCAGGACTCTCCTTCCTCTGTCTAGCCAGCAGCACACTCCTAGAGCTCCCCACTGCTGTTCTTGTCCTGTTTGTCCTTGCTGCTCTCTGCCAGGCCTCAGCTCTTTCCTAGGAGTTTTTGATCACTCTTTTGCTTTCCACCAAAATTCCCAACTGTAATGATGTCTGCTGTCTTCCTTAACCTGGCTCTCTCCTTTGCCAGAAACTCTATTACTTCTAACACCCTTGCATTACTATATTGTTTTCTGTCCAGTTTTACACTCTTCTGCCACTGTGTCTGCTATCCCTGAGCTCCCAGAAGCTGGCACTGTGACCAGGGTGCTTGGGCAGGGGTGTGTTGGAAAGCTGGTAACCTCATGACTGCTGCTGGATGGAAAAGACCTGGCAAGCAAAGCTGCATAAAATTCAGAGAGGTGAAACGGAGGTCCCTAGAAGCCCAGGACAACAGTCAGATTGTGGTGGCCACCCAGCAGATTCTGATGTATTCTGGAGACTTAATGGCATGGAGGGTGCTTGGTCGGTCTCCTGTAAGAGATTCTTAAATTCCTTTGGAATTGCCCTTAAATAAAGATGTTAATAAACATATTGAAATCTTGGCAGCTGTGCTAAAGAATTATTAAACATTAAGGTGCACCATACGTTCAGGAGACTTGTTAAAGAAACAGGTTGAATTATATTTTCTTTGTATGAGTAGAAGACTTCCAACCTGTATCAAATTGATATCTATATTTGCTTTTTGGAGATCTTTCTTGTTCCTTGTTAGATTTATATGATGTACTCAGCAATAATAAACAGCAGCTAGGTATGTATTTCTCAGAGAAATCCATTGGACTGTGCTATGCTAATTTAAAAGTGGCAATAAAAATGTAATGGCAGGTGCATATGGTTGCTCCTCTGATCCCTGCTGTAGTGCTCCTTTTGTTTTGTTGGAGTGCCAGTTTAGCTGTAGGAGAGAACAAGATCTGCTAGCAGCAGAGGGGCATGGCCACATGAGAAGGGAGTTAATTTGTACAAAAAAGCTTTGATATCTGAAGCCTGTGTTGTGTCAACACTGAATCTAGACATGCTAAGTGATTGCAGCTATTGCAACAACCAGAGTAATCATTTCAATTTACAGCTAACCAGAGTGCTGGCAAAAGAAACCTGGGAGGACAGTGCCTCTGTGTAGCCAAGGTCAGAGTATTTCCTAAACCTCCTTTCCACTTTGCTGATTGCTGTGACCTGGAAAGGGTTAGAGTTAGGGCTAGGAGATATTTTGATGCTGTCTGTATGCTCATTTTGCTGGCATTGATACCAAAGATTCTCTTTTTTGCAGATGGCTCTTGTCCCAAGAGATGGGCTCACCCAGTCATTTTATCCTGTGTTACCAAACAATAGCAAACGTTTAGAATATTTTCACTTTACTGACTGAATACTAAATTCAGTAGATCATGTGAGTATGTAGGTTCAGGATTACAGAATGTGGAAAGAGCAGTGGAAGGGAAGTGCTCCTAGGCTTGAGGAAAGAGATGGATGAGCTTACAATGGTAAAATGCAATTTGAGTGGTAGCAATCAGGAAAGAGTGAGCCTGTCATTCTTCAGAAGCTGAGAAGAGAGAATTTGAGAATAAAAGCAATAGTATGCAAGAAAATAGATTGCATTGAGCTCATAGAACTGATAGGTAAGGTTTCTTGGGATACAAACCTGAGAAATTCTGGCAATTTTTAAAGGAAATAACTTTTTTCTTTCCCAGTCATAATAAAGAGTATGAAAAGCCCAGATGAAAGGCATTCCAGTAAAGAAGGGTAAGAAGAGACAAAATTGTATGATCTGATAATTGAGGACTCATACAGAAGGTGGAAACTCGATATGTTACTGGGGATGAGTGTAAAAGAAGATGAGAAAAATGCGAGGGTCAAACCAGGTAGGCCAGTTCACAGAACAAGGTATAAGTAATAAAGGGCATGGTAACTGTGGAACATACTGCATTCTCTCTAGTAATAAGAGGAAGACCAAGTGTTTGGGCTACTAGTTGACAGGGAATTACAAAATGTCAGTTAAAAGCCTCATGATCTGATAGTGCAGAGAAGATTGAGTAGTTCATGTAATTTTTTGTATCATTCTTTGCCTAAAAGGGTGGTCTGTAATCAAGTGTCAGGAAAAGAACTGCGACCTTGAAAAAGGTAAGAATTCCAACTAGAGCAGGAAAAGAACAGATTATAAAGTAATGAGATAGGATAATGGGTGTTTTAGAACAAGATGGAATTTATTAAATTATCTCTTCAACATAGGGTGAAACAGCTGAAGCAATCTCTGAACAATTAGTGGCTACACTGGAGAACCTTTGGAGGACAGTTTAGGTTCACAATCTGTGGAAGAGCAAACACTGCACCTACATATAAACTCTTCCAGGTCCTTCCCTGTCCCCTTTGGAGTAGCTAGCTTATCTTATACTCTTGGGGGAAAAAGTTTGAATCAAATAATCAACTGAATTTTTTAATAATTAGCCTGTAGATGATAATATGATAAATGAATTTGCATGGATTTTTTTTCCCCAGAAGCTACCTTGTCAGTGGAGCCTCATTTTCCTCTAAGTAGAGAAATAATATATTTTGATTTTTGGAAGTCTTTTCAGCTTCTTATAAACAAGGTGCCACAATGGGCTACAAGGTAGGTACACAGTTGGCTGGAAAGCTCTTCTTACAATAATTAACAGTGATTTGCAGTCAAACCAGAAGGATCTGTCAAGTGGGACTCTGCCCTGGATTGCCAGAAAATATTCAATTTTTTAATTAATGATTTAGATGATAGAATTTGCATGCAAAATTTCCAGATGACACCAACCAGGGGGAGGATATAAACCCTCTGAGCACAGGATTAGAATTCAAAATTAATGTGATATATTGGAGAACTGATCTGAAATAAATGTGATGCAGTTCATTAAGGACAAGTTCTAAATTGTGGTTCGACAGGAGTAATCAGCTGTGCAAATCAAAATGTAGAATAACTGGTGAGACACCAGGTCTGCAGAAAACAGATGGGCAGTTGCAAGAGTTCAGAAACTGGCTATGAATCAACAATACTATGCCATGAATATTATGCTAGAATATATGGACAGGAGTCTGCCTGCAAAATAATTTTTCCACTCTGCTTGACATTTGTGTGGCTGGTGTACTATTTCTGCTCTGAGCAGCGCTCTGTAGGCCTGTTGGAAGCATCCAGAGAAGAGCAGAATGGATGGCCAGAGGTCTAGACAACGTGACCCTTGGGATCAGAAAAAAGGGTCTTTTTTTAGACTAGAGCAGAACTCTCAAACTGTCTGAAGATTTTTTTTTTCCTAGGTTCCCAGAAGCAGTGGAGATTTGTGTCAGGGCATGTCTGATGCACTGAGCTGCATGACAAGATGTGTCTGTGATACTGCAGTGCTTTGGTGCGATGGTCAGAAGGACCTTCTCACTTGCACACGAAGTTCTGAACCTTCTGCACTGGCCATTCTCAGTGCCATGCCAGTGCTGGGAAAACAGTGGTGGAGATTCTGGACAGCCAAGGTCTGTGTTTAAAATCAGCCACTTTCTTCACTGGTGTATGTTTTGAGTGCTCGTTTAGGAGAACAGCGTGATTCTGAAGTCTGCTCTCCATCACTGGGGAGTGGGTGGCACAGGGACATCCAGGATGATCAAAGGATGATGGGAACACTGTGGGATGGATTAGGAATCAGTGTATGAAGCTTTCTGACCTTGCAAGGTCAGCTTAGGTTTGTCAGGATTTTATTAACTCCATCTCAGTACAAGCTCTGTCAGACCTGGGCTGACTCAGAGGCGTTCCTGCCCTGTGACCCTCAGCACTGCTGGAGGGATTATTAGTTCTGGCACTATGGAAACCAGAATAAATAGTAAGAGATTGCTCTGTGCAGTGGGCCCCTGCCCTTCAGTCTAGGACTGACTTTGCCTGTCATCTCCTGATCCCATTCTGTCATAGCTGCATATCTTCTCCCTCACACCTTTCCCTGTGAAAGTGATGGCACCCTCAAATCTTTCCGTAATCCCTCGCAGCCTTATCTCTGAAAGTCATCGTCACGGAAGCTTGACCTTGGGCCATATCCTGAGAGACCACGTTACTCCCAAGGAGCAACTTCTCAGCTTGGCTGGTTCTCCCACAGGCCCTGCTTTAGCAGAGAAACAGAATTCATCTGTTAGAAGATCATCATGCTCATAGAAACACAACTTGGTGGCTTCTCCAGTGTCCCCACCTGTGTGCTGTATTTCCTGGCACACAGGACTTCTGCTGCATTTTTTGGCCTGTGTTTCATGCTCCCTTTGCCTCTTCTCCCATCAGTGCCCACATCCACTCTCTCTGTATTGAGGCTCCTTCATCCCTCCCCATTTTACATTTGGTTTCACTTCCCTTCTGAATTCCCTACCCTTCTGGTAATCTTCCTGCTTTTCACTGCTTTCCTTCACCTTTGTTTCCACACCTTTCCCACTTCCAGACAACTAACTGCAACCTAATTCCAGGTTGTGTAAGAGCCTCCCTCCCTCTTTTCTAGACTCAAACCTTCCTCTTTTCATCTGCCCTTCTCTGGGGTGAGTACCTTTCCCCACTTCACATCTCTTCCACAGTGGCTTCTGCTGGTTTGTGCGGGACCTTTCTTTGCAGGAAGGCAATCTGAGAGGCTGCCATCCAGTTTGGCTTCTCTCCCTGCATCTTGTTTTCCTTAACTGCCTGTCTTTTGGGTGGAGATATCTCTGTACAGGGGTGGCAGTGCCACGATAGGGAGGCTCCTTGAGGGGATGACATGGGAGACCAGATAAATTGCTCCAACAGGTTGCATATGGTCTAGGTGGCCATTATGTATTTAGGGAATGGGAGAGCGAGGGAAGATGTGATAACTATTTAAAAATATATGGAAATTTCATGTAAAGAGTAAAGTAATCGAAACAGTTTTCCAGTTCTGCTGGGGATAGAGCACAAAGTAGCAGTCAAGCTTACTGTAGTAGAGAGATTGAGGTTAGACATTAGGAAAATCTTTCTAATGATAAGGATAGTTAAGGACTGCAGCCGATTGCCTAGGGAGGTTGCAAAGTCTCTGTCACTGAAGGTTTTTAAGAACAAGTTAGACAAATATCTGTCAGGAATGGTTTATGTATAGTTGATTTTGCCCTGGGGCAGGGGAATGGACTTCATGAGCACTTCCAGCCTTACTTTTCTGTAAAAATGATGCTCTTATTGCTGGTTCCCTGGATAATAAATGTACATTTTTAAAGTTAGTAACTCACCTGTACTACTCTATCATCTCAGTGTTTAAGTAGATTCTGTTGAGCTCTTGGAATAATTGATAAAAATAGATTAGAAGTTGTGGGTGCTTAAAGTATTAACTCTCCTTTTGCTGGAGTATTACTCCATTGCTTTCCTTATAGCTTGGCCTTGTTTTGACATCTTATTTTTGGGGGTGTGACATGTTTCTATGTCTGTGCAACTTGTATAGAAATATTTTAATGTTACAGAAATGCTGCATCCATTCTTCCATTTCACAGTATGCAAGTATTTTAATAAACACTTTTGCCACTCTAAGATACTAAGCATATTTAAAAGGTAATTTTAAAGAATAACCAAAAATAGGGCAAAGCCAAATCAACAATCCACTGAGACAGTCTTTATTGTGAGCAAAACTGATATGTAACTGGTATATCTGCTGCTGGAGGTAGCTTCTTCCTCAGAATTATAACTGAGGCTCAATGTAAAATAGAAAAACAGGTTTGAAATGTCTTAATGTCTTAATGTCTATTAAGTATATAGTGTAATTAATATTGAAAAGTTGAAAATTAATTTATACATTAATACAGATCTCCCACATTGCTGCTGTCATTATTTGCATGATTTTCAAGTACAGATAAACATTTCATTTAAAAATTCAGCTTGAATATGTAGCAGAGAATTCTCACCCCCCTCTGTTCCAGTTTTGTTTTCCTCTGCTTCATGAAACTGGTCTTGGCCTTAATAAAACGTCTGCAATTTTCTTGACAATTGCATTCTTACTTTATGAATTTTTAAGGTTACTGTGTCACTCAAAGACAACTCTGACTATGTCTTAGTTCTTGGGAGAAACAGATTGCTTTTTTGCAGTGGCCCTTACTCAGCACACAGATAGTAACAGATCACATTCCATTGTATTCCTTAGATATTTTATTGAGGGTAAGCAGTATTTGGAGTACAGACAGTATTCTCAGCAAAAGTACATGAAAGAAGATAGAACCATAGTCTTTAAGAGTTTGCCATCTAAATATGTTACATTCAGTAGCATTCAGCAGTACTGTTTCAAATATAGTGTTGCATTCTTTGGAAGTCTCCTCTTCAGGGTTAAAACCTTTAATAGAATTAAATAATAATTTAATAATAATAATTTAATAGAATTACAGAAGAGTGTGGAACTGTGAAAATGAATTTGAGAGCACTGTTGCCACCCGAGAGTGATAGCTTTTGGTCACAACCTAGTTATTCCACTGTCCTCATGATCAGTGATTAGAACAATTTCTTCTTTAGGTTTTTCTTCAAGCCTAGAAGGCTGGCTTTTAAGTTTTGACCCCGAACTTTACGTAGGCGAAATACTGTGTTTTCTTCTTTATTTCCTTTCACCTCAAGAAAATGGGTAGTTCTCCTCAAAATGTCTGGTTGGAGAGCTATTTCATCTCCAACTGGCCAGGTACTGCCTTTGCTTCTTGAACTGTGGCAGTCCTTATGGAAACAGAGGGGCATGTCACACAGGCCAAGGATTCCACATTCTAAATGCTTCTCCTTTCAAATTTATATTTAAATGGGGTACAAGACCTCCTTCCTTGTTTGCTTGTTTCAGGGAAGTACTACATCCTTTTCCATTGCTAAAGGGGACAGTTTGGGTGGCAGTCACTACCAGAAGGTGGCCTTGCCATGTGAAGCCACCTGGAGCTCAATGAATGGCAGTCAAAAAAAGGCAGAAAAGAAGCCAATGAGGCTCCAGAGGAAGTGCAGTGGTGTGGTGCCCTGTGAAGCCACTTGAGGGTCACTGGACTTGGAAAAGGATTCTCCACAGATCTGGAATCGCAGACTACTGCATCGTATAACACCATTCATATCAGGCAACATTCTACTTACTCTGATATAGGCATATTAAAAAAAATAAATTGAATTTTCATTCATATTTGTTTTAATTTAAATTCCATTTAGACATCCTTTAATTTTCAGTCTAGGTGTAGTTTTGGGTACATGTGTGTGGGCCGCTTGTTCTGACAATCCAGAGTGAAATGAAAAGCAGTGGTTTGGGCACACCAGAGCAAAAGAAGGTTCAAATTGAGAGAAATATCTTGCCCAATGCTATTATTAAAATTATTTTATGAAGTAGTCTATTGCTGGAAATGGCAGACTTCTTCCCAAAGTGGGAGGAAATGCTCCAGCATGTTCAGGGAGGATGTTAAGCCTGGATCCTCACCTTTGATAAGCATTTTTAGCAGATGATAATCAGCTGTAGCATTGCCATTTGCAAAGCTGATGGTTCTTTGGAAATGCCCATCTGCCATTTCTCATTTCTTAATAGTACATGTCACGGTGCCTTCTTGTGGTGCAACTTAGTCAGCCAAATGGCCAATTCCAGACTGAATGTGACAATAAATTTCGCTGTAAATATGCTATGTTTCAGTGTTTAATCATAATAAAAATGCAGGTTTTTTGAAAGGACAAAATCATCCCTCAAGTAAAACTCAGAAAATAAAAAGTGGTGAAAATCGATGGTTAAATTGGCAGTGTATGCTTTCTGTAAATGCCTTCTAATTAATTTTCTAATTAATTAGGTGGCCTGCTTTTATTATTTTTTTTTAATTTTTTTTTTTTTTTTAAGGGGAGAAGAGGCAGTCTGGCTGTGCCCATGGCTGGCTGAGTGTATTTTTACTGCTGAAAAGGCTTTTTACCTTTTGCTGCTGGTGGTCTCCAGCAGTGGGAGTGGGGCTGCCTCCCTGTCTTGGAGCACCAATGTGAGGCAGGCTAGAAATGCATTTTGTTACAGACTTAAAAGTGCTAAGAGAGGAAGCCTAAACCTCTAATCAGTGTAAATCTACTGAAGCACTTGACTGTGCCCTGTTGGAAGCTGAAGAGATACAGTGACTAATTGGAAACATAAATGTTGTTAGAAAAAACCTAATTTTATTCATGTAAAATGGTGTGGGATATTTCTATGCACTTTTCTTGAGGTGAGGTGAAGTTCTGGTCTAATGTTCTGCTGTTCGATTTTTCTGTAATGTCAAGCAGGCCCCTTTGACTTGATGTTCTCTCAGTTTTCTTTTACCATAAAATAAATAGTATGGATTAGTGTTATGTTTCTTTGCTCTATGCTGTAGTAATGCCTTTACAAATCAGAGACTGCAATCTGGATAAACAGAGAAGTGAAAGTATTTGACATTACACAGTAAAGGTTGTGGAAAAGCCTAAAACTTACTGAGGAGATGGTAATACCCTGTATACAGATTAAATGCTACATTCACTTCTCTGACATTTACAACCTTCTGCTTTTTAGCTAAAGAGGCCAGGAGGCACGGGAATTACCTTCGTGGCTAGGCCTTTTTTTGTTGCTGTTGTTTTGGGTTTTCTGGGTGGGCGCAGTCGTTCCGGGGAGCCTTTCTGTGAACGCCTGTGTTGCGGTGCCTGTATCGGGGGCAGCTCTCATCCCGGGGCTCGGCTTCTCCGCAGGAGCGCTTCATTAGGGAGCAGCGTGTTCCCACCCAGGCGTGCACCCCACGCTGTGCCTCTCCCAGGTTTTCTCCCCGGGGGCTGCCCAACCTCTGCTCCAAAACCTTTCTAGAGGGATACTCACACCCTTTTTAATTTCTCCTCAGCCCGTGGCAACAGTGAATAACCAAAATGTTCCGTTTCTAGTGAGATCATTACTTGCTAATATGATGTAGCCTTCAAGCCCTTGCAGCCTCTTACAAACACCCAAAGACATTCTTTTCCCTGTGAGACTCCGTCACAACACTGTGATATGGCTGTAATAACACTGCTGCTTTCTGAGGCCCATCTTTTCCAAGGCTGAGCTTGTGCTGATTTCTCAAGCAAGGGGGCTTCAAGCAGGAGGGCTTTGACAGTATCTGTGGCCCAGGGACTTGGAGTTTGATAGCAAACCAAAATTCCTCAGTATCATAGTTGAATCCTTTCCACTATAATTTATTATGATCACCCCACTATCATTCGCCTATGAAACCTACCCAGTAGTTTGGCCTGCTGAATCCTTAAGCTTTCTTTGAAAGCCATCACTATGAGTTTCGCGGGGGTTTAAGCAGGTGTATCAGTATGTGGATGGCAAGTTGGGACACTCTCGCTGTTCCTCACACCAAAAGGTCTGTCTCCATGCTCTCTCATGCCAGGATTAACAATCTGTTAGCAATGGAGAACAGACTGAGCAGTATGTCTTTCATGTATTGTGGGGTTTGATTTTTTTTTTCTTAAAAGTTTCTATCCTGTTGTGTTCTTAGCTTTCTCACTTTCTTCACAAGGAAGTCACTCCCTTCTGATTTAAGGGCAAGGGTAGAGGAAGCTTTGTTTGAGTTGTGGGGAGTTAACAATGAAGAGTTTTCATGATGAAAATGCCCAAGAGGAATCCTACTCTACAGCCAGCATCTAAGCAGCACCTTCAATCCATGCCTCTGAGGATAAACTTGTCTCTTGTTAGTGGGTAAAATAACTTTGTTCAGTGCCATTTGATGGCTGACAGTGCTAGATGCCTGTGTTGTAGGTGTACGTATGCTGGGTGGTGGTAGGTAGACTCAGGACAAGGTAATGGCTTCAGCAAAGCCTGGAAGACTGGCTTGCATATGAATTGTTTAAGAGTTGTCTGTTTATCCTGGAGGCTCAGACTATACAAACCAGTAATTTATACTGGCTGAAGATAGATTCACAGCCTGGCTGTGCACTCAGTCAGTCCTTGATTTAAACGAAAAAATTGGAATTTGGGCATGAGTCTCCATTTTTCCTCCTTCTGATCTTTATTATTCTTGATTTGTTTATCTCAAAAGAAATACTTTCAGGATAATATCTGGTCCCTGTTGCTCAGAGCGAGAATTTGAAAAGACACATGACCTGCCACAACAATGCAAGAGTAAGTTCAGAAAAGCCTCACTCTTCTTAACTCCGGAAGTAGGTGACATCTGTAAACTGAAGATACTTCTTTTTTCTTCTGTAGCAATCATAACCTTTGTGCCCAAACCACTGCTGTTTATATAAATTGTTGGACAGTTTCTGCATAATAAAAGAAATAGGGATAAGCCCAAACAAGAAAGGCAACAAGTATGGTTCCTGAAGATGTTTTTATTCAGTGGCTTCTCTAGTGTATGCGTGGAGAAAGTGCCATAGCATTGACTTAGTGGCTTTTGTACAATCTTGCAAGTATGTCACTGCTTTAAAACCATGTTATTCTACTTTTTGAGATAAACAAGATAATATTCTCTCAGGCATGACTCCTGCTTGTAGTGATCAGTGTTGCACCAAAGAACCTTCAGCTGAGATGAGGACCCTGCTGTGCCAAAACAGTGAAGGACAGCTCCTTTTAAAACCTCAGCATCTAAAACCGACAAGATAGAAGCAGAAACAGAAAGTTTTGCTGTCCAGTGGTTACTGGAGTCAGCCGAGACACAGAGGCTTTATTGATGTGAGGTGAGTGGGGAACTTGGCAGGCCTGAGGACTAAAGCTACAGCCTCTGAATTTAAACCCAGTGTGAAGGGTGAGGTTACAACCAAAAGTACTAGTGTATAACCACATGTACCTAGTGCACTATTTTCTCAGCTTTTCTCTGTTGTATCTTTGTACTTTTTACCTGCTGCCATGAGGAGAAGAATGTAAGCCAGTAAGATTTCTTGTGAGCTGCAGGCTTGCTTTATGCCAGCAGTGCTGGAAAGAATTTCTCTGAAGAAGAATTACAGCTGCCCATAAAATATGTGACACAAACAACCCTTCTCATCTGGAAGTATTAATTGTGCATTGGGAAGAAAGGAGTGCTGGGATACCAGACTGCTCAAAGTATATGGGATATTACTTAAAGGCTTAACAAAAATCTGTCACTGAATTGCCAACTACAAAGTAGGATTATTGAAATTTATGAGAACAAAATTTAGTGAGATGAATGCAAATAAAGCTGTCCATATTAATGTCACTTCTTTTTCAAAGGTCTTTAAATGCAAAATATAATTTCATTGATGTAATGCAGGCGGGCTCATTGGTTTGTTGCTTTATACACTTACAGATCAGACTTGATGTGGTATCTTAAGACATAATTTGAAGAGCCTCAGAAAGTCCTGGGTTTTATGTGACTTGCTTTATCTGAAGGACAAAAAGGCAAGTTTTGTGGAAAGATTCTGTTTCTGATAATACAACTAGTGGTCTGTTTGGAAGGCAAACAAACAAGATGCCAAAGCCCACAAGTATTCAGGCATATGAGCTCTTCACCTCCAGGAAATCTCTAAATAAGCATTCAAGATTCTTCAGTTTGCTAAGGGATATCTTCTGCTACATAAACAAAACAGCATTAAAACCAGAAATGGACAACCAGCAAGAGAAAGTTCTCAAGCAAGTAAAATTGGCTGTTGCCATATTATCATTTTGCTTTCAATTAGTATTGTGATTGTGAACAAAATCCCCCAGTTGTCCCCATTCATGGCACTGTGGTTCAGCTCACAAGACAGCTTTGTTGTTACCTGAGTAGGTGGTAGCTTTCTGCTAACAGGAGGTTAGAGAAAGTGAAATGGCTTTTTTTCCAGCTGTTCAGTACCTGTGACCTTATGAAGAGGCAATGGGATGCTGGATATGTTAATGTGAGATAGAAGGAAAGAGAAGTGAGACCTAGGGACAATATCTAAAACCGAACTGGACTTGTGGAATTCCATCCTGAAAGAAACATGTGCTTGAGCCTGCCACGTGGATAGAGTGTTCTTGGAGAGACAGAAGAACATCAAAGCATGACTTGTGATGGTAGCAGAAGGTAAAGCTGAAGATAAAATTAGATGTGCATACAGTGGTTAAGATGATTCCTTTAACAGTGATTGCTGTCATTTCAACCACACTGAAGTTCTGCCAACACTGGATTAGAAAAATACTTGTACAGGGAACAAACTTAAATGCTTAAATACTTGTACAGCGAACAAACTCTGGAAATCTTATTCCTGAAGTGACAGTCTTGAAACAGTTTCAACTGGGAAGAGTGTCAGAAGTCTAGTGTGCTCATTCTTAGTTTTTATGTTCTTAAATATAGAGCCACAGTCTAAAAGTTAGATCAATGTGAGACTGTGTAGACATTACATGATGCCAAGCAATGAGTTCCCAGATATTTATAAATAAACTCTTGGTGCGCTCCCATTTTCCTTTCTCTCGTCTTTGCTATTATCCCACACACTTGCCCCAGGCTTTCTGTACTATTTATAGAGATGGTAGTAGTAATTCCCTTTTCCTGAATATTCTTCTTGAAGAAAGTAGATCAATTATGCAGTGTAACGCTGGTTACGTTACAGCTAATAGCTATAGCTGTTAACCTCACATGTTCATTTTACTTCTGTGGTCGTAATGAATCGTTAAATTGAGTGCAGCAGTAATCCGTGAGATATAAAAATAGAAATAATTTTACAAAGGCATTCCAAAGTGAATTCTTTTGTTGATTAATATTATGTAATATTATCAATATCTTATTACTGTTACGAGGTTTCAAAAGTGTCGCTTAAACTGTGAGGGTGATGTGTAGAATATCTGCGGACCTTCATGCCTTTATTGTACTTGAATCTTTCAAGATGTCTTCAGAAACTAGAAATGAAATAAAGAACAACATAGTCTTTGTGAAAACAGTACAAGAGATCCCATTTTATAAAGCTTGAACAGTTGTTAAGAACACTTTGTTTTGCTAAATGCATCTGCCAGAAGAGACGAAATGGAATAATATGTCCATTTAGAAAAGAGTACTTCAAGTTTCACAGTGTAACAAGAATTCAGATATGTTGGGGAAGATACCTTACTGCTCTGGTCCACTGTGGAAATGTATTCTCTCACCACTGTGCAGATGTTATAACATAGTGGGAATATTCTTACCTGCCACTGATCTTGTTGTTGTTTAAGAATGACTAAATAGTGTGAAGTGAGACAATAACCCTTCCCTCCTTACTTTCCATTTGTTCTGCAGCTTGGTTGAAAGCAATACTGTTAGGGTTTTTTCTTTCTTCTGCCAAGTTTTACAAGAGAAGCAGACTCCACAAGACATTATTTGGGTTATAACATCTCTTAATAGATTTCTGTTATCTGAACAAGTAATAATCATTTAAGTTTAGCTGTCTGAGGTTCTATATTAGAAAGAATTACAGAGAATTCAAACTACACCTTAAAATAGCAAATAGTTTTATGTTAAAACAAAATAATAAAAATTGAAGGAACGAAGGCTAAAATAAAGGTGATTGGGAAAGCTATGACAATTGTCATGCTGGAGACAGGACACAACTTTGGTTTCTGGTTCTGAGTAGTAGCAACAGTTGCTTTGTTTCAATGTGATTTCTCTAGGAAAAAAAGGTGACTCAGTTTTTTACTTTCTATGATAGTGTAATTGAAATTTGCAATGGTTACCTTCTTAATAGCCCTGTGTCTTCTCCTGACCGACTATTGTAGGTGTCATGAAGAATAAATTGCATATGATTTAGAGTTTAGATGTTGATATTAGCAGGTGTGTGGCTGCACAGAGTGCCAAATGAAATGTTCATCCTTAGATTTATTCTACTGGACTTTGTTGTTAGATATCTGGAGATTCAGTTTCCCCGTAATGACTTAGGCTGACTTTGGAAGACATTGCAAGTCTGATGATCTCATTGGTATTCTTGTTACTGAGAAGAGCTGTTCCATTTGCTGTGAAATATATCATGTGGAGCTATACATCCCTATATCAGTACTTTCTACAAAGCATAAATTATAGGAGGTGGTAGTTTCTTTTATTAGACCATCTGATTTAGCCGGAAAAAATAGACAATCTGAGTGCATTGCAGCTCCTTCTTCAGGTCTTTGAGAAAGATCCTGAATGACAGGTCTGCAAGCTCCAACCATTGCCTGGGTTTTTTCCACTTGTATCTGTTGATCAATTAAAAGATAACCTGTCTCTTTATAAAGCTTACCTTAATTAAACTGCCATGTCTACAATAAACCACAGCCTAGTAATTTCAGCCTTTGCCATTCAGGACACATATCCTTATTTTCTTTGAAGTGCCTGAATTTAAGTTACTTTCAGCCATTTCACTTTGTTCTCCCTTCATATTTTCTCACTCTGGGTATAGCCAGAAGGGCTGACTCTTTTACCTAAGCTCAAATCAAGTTGTGCTAAAAACCTGATGAAGCAGTTGAGCCTGTGATTTGCTTTTCAGTTCTTTATGTTGTTCCCATCCCTCAGACTTCACTACAGACCTTATTGGTAGCCAAAGTATTTATTTTGTGGCCTGTCATATGTGATGCAACCAATCTATTTAAAGCTTGGTTTCATGCTCCTCAGTCAAATCACCTTGGCTTCAGGGACACACCGTACAGCTTTGCATCCTTGTAAGGGGAATTTTCCTAGAGCAGGTTAGTCACTTTCTTCTTTGTAGCATTTGCAGTTTTCTGTCAGTTTGAATGTTCCTCCTACTTTCTGATCCCTGGCTCCTCTCAGAGCTCTGCCTCCATTCCACTTGTAACTTTGCCACAGGAAGCTTTTTTTGGGACCAATGGAAGGGCACACAAGGGATTCAATACGTGGACCAGACGTTCTCTGGCAGCTGCTTTGTGCTTGTGCCTCATTTCTCACCTCTTCCTGGTGATCCTTCCAAAAGAGAAGAGCCTTTGGATAAGACTCACCATCTCCTCTCAGGGGTTGTGGTCCAGCTGGTGGCTTGGGGGCCTGACTGTGGAGAGGGAGCCCACAGACAGGGAGCAGCGGTCAAACAGGAGGCTGTACTGGAAGCCATCACAGCCCTCTTGTTCCAGCTTACAGCCAGAGAGGTTGGCTTCTGCTGGCTTCAGTGGCCTTGCCAAGACCTGGCCAAGCTGTCTGTAGTGGTTTCTGTGGATGAGCTATGCTAAGGAGTAAGTGATTGAAAGATCCCTTCTAGCAGTGCATGGACTGGGGTGTGTGTGTGTCTGTGTGTGTGTTGAGTTACAACTCATTTTGAAGAACAGCAAAATCTTTATCTTTTTTCAAGGCCACTGTTTCTCTTCCTCTAGGAGAGATGATTACGTGTAAGGAGCCTTCTTACAAAATTGGGATTCGTAAGCTTTAGTTAGAAACTTTCTGCCATCAGATTGTCTAAAGGGGCTCTGGTTATGCCATCTAACACTTTCCCTTTTGCAGCAGCAAGGTATGCAAGTATTTGTGATTCAAATGTGTGTGAAGTGATGAAAACTTAGCACCAGTCGGAGCAGAAATGGGTTGTGGTTCTTGAAATCCTGGATTCGGGGCTTTGACATCGTGTGTTACTCTTTAACTTAATTTTTTTTTATAAATAGTACATGGAGACCTTGCATGAGCCATCATGTAAGAAGGTTTCGTGGGTGCTTTCTGCAACTTCTTAAGCACATGTGGCTTATTTAAATTTAAAATTTTCTAAATTTTTAGAATTTCTTTAAATTTAAAATTTTCTCACTACTGCCCCATAAAACTGTAAATTTTTCTAAGAAAAGGAGTTTTAATGCTAAAATAGCTTTTTTTTTGTTTCTGTAGTAACTTTTTACTTTTATTATTGAAGCAGTAGCCTGAAACCTTGGAAAATTTTCTGAAACTAGAGTTTTACAGCAAGCATATGGTAGATTTTACATTTCATGAGGAAGGAAGGAAATACCTAGGAAATACCTAGAAATATTAATGATAAGGAAGATACATCTAAGGTGCTAAGTGCAGATAGACGGAAGACTTCTAAGAAACTTAAAATTTACCTTTCTGTGTAATTTTACATCTAATAATTTATGACATTGTCAGATAATATGCTAATATCAATGATAGGCTTTTCATCAGTTTTTATAATGTTTGCTTTTCACACTGAGTGCAGTCGAGGCAGTTTCTCTATGACATTTGTATATAATGTGCATTATTTCTATCATGGCAAAAAACCAGCCATGGCAAGTCCCCAGCTCACCAAATCTTCTGACTTTTGCCTTTTCATTATGTTTGGCACTGATATGTGTGTGCATGTGATTCCTTAAAAAAACTGTTGTGAATATTTTAAAGATTGAATTAGTTTTAATTCTGGAGGACCAGTGTCTGTTGGCTGGCTGTGATAAGAAGGAAGGAAAAACACATACATGAAGCTCACTTTCAGAAGCTAACTGGCATTGCCAGCAAAACTATGACCTTATCAATAGTAGATTAGGCTGAAAACTTGTGTGCTATAAGGGTGTTTTCTGCATGGCAGGAGAAAGTAGGAAAATCACTGGATGTAAGATGGAGGGAAGGCTGACACACAAATAAAGCTGTCTCCTTTTGCCCTGCAGGTAATGTAGCATGCATCAGAACTTTGCTTACTGCACAAGGTGTTCTCCTTCAGTACTGAATCTGCCAGCTCAGTAAATCCAAACATGCTTAATTATCCTGTTCATTTTTCTGGAATAGTACAACTGGAAGAAGCACCTGGATCTGTCATGTGCTGCATCTGCACAATTGTGACTGCTGCTGCAGAGGAGACTCCATCAGCATTGGGCACTGCTTGTTCACTGGAGTTGGGGGTATCAGTAGGGTGTAGTGCTGCATTCAGTCACAGAAAAGCATGGTCCCTGTTTTGAGCTGTAGTCCTATATCCCGTTGAAATTTCTGTTATGATCCCGTTGCTGTCCAGTTGAAATTATCATGACTGAGTTTGTGACTGAAGACAGAGTGTCAAAGGGAAGTGAACTTGAGCCCTTGACCCAGTGGTACTAGTGGCTGAGCTGGCAATAAAATAAAATGGCTCTTCAGGTTTTAGTAGCAGTTAAGACAAGAGTTACTGGTCTCTGTTCATGTGTAGTTCTTCTTAAAATTATCCTTCCCTACGATACCAGGGAGTGAACTAATAAACCAAAGGCAGTCTGTAGCTAGATTCAGTTGTCCACTAATTGTGCTTTTATTTTTATTCCTCTTCCAAACCTTTTTTAGGTTCAGCAGAAATCTCTGAGCAGTTCTTTCAAACATTCACATGTTTCTCATAAATTAGTAATTTAACGCTGCAATAATTTTTAATGTTCTGAGCTGTCCTGGATCTCTCACAAAATGACGGCTGTCTCAGGCCCAATTTCATGGCCTCCAGGGTGGAGAGGTGACAGGGTCATGGACAATTGACACAGGCTGTGATGCACAGTATTTCAGACAGAGCTTATGGCAAGTTTTCCATCCTTAGGATGCCTCATGTACCCTGCTAGTATTTGTGTCCTTCATACAGAGATAAAGTATTTTCATATTTCTGATTACTTCAATCTGAAATATTTAGAGGAAATGTCATTGGGGACAAAGACATCATTTTATATTGGTGCAAGAAAGTTATAACCATTCTTCCTCATTGAAATCCTGATCTTTGTAGTCTTGTAGTGAAGTTCTGCTTTATTATTGCCTTCACTGAGAACAGAGATTAGATCCTGGGAAGCAAGAATTGGGATTAGCCTTCTAAGAGTGTATTGCTCAGGGTTTCTTCTTCAGGTGTTGTATCTGCCTCAGGAAATGAAAGATAAACAAGGTAAAGCTCCACTGACTGCTGCAGCAGTGCTAGTTATGTCCTGATTTAATTGTTCTCTGTAGCTGGCTGAAAAGAGATACTTGAAACCATGTCTGAACAAAAAAAAAAAAAAAAGAAAAAAAGTGGCTTGTCATGCAAGATGGGACATAAAACTGTTTTGGTTTACTTTGTCTTTAGAGCTAAATGTTTGGATTAAATGGAAGTCAGCAAGAGCATTATGTCTCATCTTACAGCTGTCTGGGTGGCCCAACTGAAACAGTTTCCATTGAGAAAATCTGTGCAGATAACAGATATGCAATAATAGTTGATGAGATTAAAAAAAACGAATGAAACTAGAAAATTATTAAAATTATTCATCAATAGAGATTCTCCTTTATGCTGAGACACATGGTAATGTTCTCAGTTTGTCTCAATACCTTCCTTCTTACAGTCATCATGAGCTTAACCTGTCTGCATCATTTCACAGCAGCAGTAGTGGCATCATCATCATTATTACTATTTTTACAGCTCTAGGTATGCTGGGAAGATCCAGGTAACTTGCCCAGTGTCATATAGATTGTGGGAAAACTGCAGCTAAGAACAGAATTTTAACAGAATTTTAATGTTTCAAGATCTTACAAAACCTTCTGTGACTTTACTGAAAGAAAAATTTCTAGAACTGTTAATTAAGACAGCGTAATATTTTTCCTCCTGGATCTTTTGGTACACAGCATTATGCATTCCTTTCCTGCTGCTCCATGTTCTTTACAGGATTTGAGTATTGCATACTTTGCAAATGTAATAGTGCAGTACTGCAGGCAGCTCCCTTGTACAGCAGCCAGCAAATCTTTTTTTTCTCCTGAATATTATATGAAAATAATTCAGGCCAGTCTTCTTGTTTGGCCGGCTGGTTTCGTATGCAGACATCAAGTATTAAAACAGAAACTGGGAAATTGTAGTGCAGTCTGGCCGGACAATTCCATGTGTTTTGGGAATGTGCTTTTGCAACTCCATTGCCTAATCACATCACATCATATGTTATATAATATATTGTTGATACACAGATTCAAAATCAGATGATACTGTGTTTCAAATAAAAACTGTGTTTCCTGTTGACTCGTGGAAATTTCCACATAAAGCAAGCCAGTGCATTTTTGTGATGGTTCTGCATTGCGATTTTGCATTGGACAGCTCTAAGTTGTCCTTGCATTTAAGAAGTATGAAATAATTCACAGGCTGAGTACTTTGTGAAGGAATCCCCAGGTCAGTGGATTTTAGGCCAGATTTTGCTTCAAACCTTGGCCTACAATGCCTCTGTTTTGTGTTTGCTGTTAGATATATTCAGGTGAAAGTGCATGTCTCTTTATATAATGGTACATGAATCAAAGGTGAACTTTGTAAGGGAAGAATATGGAAAGATTGGATTTTTTCGGTCTTTGATTTTATTTCTTTGCAAGGTACTTGCCTATATGTTGTAAAAGAAGAAATTATTGTATCAGAAAAGAGCACTGGTAAGGTTGTTTTAAAAATCAGGTTATTCTTTCCTTGTTTTGCTGTTGATAGGTGGCTTGAGAGAGAAAAAATATTTAGAAGACACTTGGAGGAATCTTTATGCAGAAGACAAGATGTAGGCTGCTGATTGCTAGGCATGTGATATAAATAAGCTTTAAGTGAAATAAATATGTGAAGCCCCATTAAAGTTGAAGATATTATCTAGAGAGTTTTAAAGTGATTTAAGGAGTAGTCCTCTCTCATCTCTAGATACTTGTAATATGAGAGAATGAAATACTTAACATTCTAAAAAAATAAAAAGGGGCAAAACATTCCTCTCTTTTTTTTAAGTCTTCCTTTTCCACATTCCTGTATCTCTCTCTATATATTCACAGTATCTTTCCACAATCTTAACATATATAGGTCACCTTTAGAGTCAAAAAAAATAGTGAGCAAGTTATTTAAAATACATGTTTAAGGGTTGAATTCAGTGAAGCGAGTTATCATTAAAATACATGTGATTAGCCCCCAAAATGTCAAAATGACACAGACCTACCAAACATCAGCATATTATTAGAAAGATGCTTAGCCTTCCATATCCACTGCCCATTTCTTTGATGCTTACAATTTTAATGCTAGCTTTGTAGACAGTCTATGTATATGAATTCCTTTCATCATTGATGTTATCAAATAGAATTAATTTTTACCCCATTTTGTCTGATGGAGTTATGCTTTTAAAAAGCTGGAGTCTGGTGATCTTCTGAAGAACTCTAATGTTCTATTTGGAAATCTGAAATAGAGTGAATTCTTTTCTTCAGCTATTCCTTTGTGAGTGTCTCTCAAATACCTGGCATTTAGGATCTTTGCCCTAACTTAGTTAAGTTTTTCAAAGAACAGTACCCTACAGTTGTAGTCCCAAGAAATTGCCATTGAAATCAAAGACAGCATCGTGAGGAATAACACTGAGGAGCAGTGTTCCTCAAACCAAATTGCATCCATCTCAGCTAACAGCAACTCTGCCAAAATTTTGTCCTTCAAGAAGAATAATCAGATACTCTGCTGTGTCACATCACGTGAATGTTGGTGTTTTACTTACAAGAGAATGTAATTCTTCTTTTATTAATGGTCTGGTTAGTATGTGCTTGCAGAATAAGATCTTTTCATTCCGTATTTTAAGCTCTGACAAAAATAAAGCTGAGCGTGTGAGGTCATATTTGGAACTCTAGAAAGCATGTTTAAGCCCAAACCATATTCTTCTCTCAAATGTGCTACCATCTCAGCTAGGAGTTTAACAACAGCAATATGTTCTGAAGACTGTACGTTATTACTGTTATATGTGCATATCTGTTACAACCATGCTTGTCTTTTTAAATGGTCAATCCCATTTTGAAGGCTTTGATGAGTGCTTGCCATAAACCAATAAATATTAAAGTGTTTGTTTGCTATTTAAAATAGGTGAACTTCACAAAATTTCCTTATGCATAGGTCATTTAAGGCATTTTTTCTTACATTTTTTATAACCCTGATCCATTATGAAGGGGACTTCCTACCTTTTTAAAAGACCTTTTTTCAGGGTGTGTTGTCCTGCCATCACTGCTTCTGTCTCTTAGGTAGTAGAGCACATTTAAATAATTTACTTTCAACTCAAAGACAGCTACTACATGAAGTATAAAAAGACATATTTCAGTTCCTATTTCCCCACTGTTGTTAATTACAACTTTTCTAGGTAGTTCCTAATCCACTGTAACACAAAATACAAAGGGTTTGTTTAAGCTTTTGCTGAAGTACTTTAGGTGAATGTTTTTTGTTTAATATTGCGTAGAACATATGGTATTTGCATGCTGGAAGCCACATCTCAGCTGAGACCTTAAAAACAACAGATTATATGCACAAACATTAGAATGTACTAATTCTAATTCACAGTGTTCACAGTGCTCATTTAATTGTAGCCTTTGTTATGTATCAGTAAGTATCTGAGAACTGGACTAGGGAAAATCAGGGAGTCCTATATTACACTGCTGTAAAATTTCACCCACCTTTGAATTTGATTTCCAAAGATTTGTGTGCTGGATTGTTCTTTACCTAGTACTGGTAGGTGTTGGACTTCTTTTTTCTTTCTTGAGGATCATTCTTTTATATTCATCTACCTGAACGCAGTGCCTGCAGATTATAAAATATTCTTAATCTGCATCCTGGATTTTAGACTGGTATCCTCTCTGGAGAAGTATTTTTTGTATGTTGGTGTAACATTCAATAGTAAGACATGTTATGTTTTAAAGAAATACCTCCTAGGGACAAGGAAAATTAATCCATTTTGTTTGGTGTTTCAATAACACTAAAACACCTTAGTGTCTCAATAATTTTTTAAGTGTAAGGACCCTAAATTAGAGGGTTATTAGGAAGCTCTAACAAATACTTTGTTCCTTTGTTGTTGCTTGAAAATGAGCAGTGTGGTATTAACTGGATTTTTGTTTTACTATGAGCTTCTAATTTGAAGTATTCTGAGGAGGGAACAGTGCTAGGAAACTGACCCCAGTTCAATTATCTTGACTTACAAAACCACAGAAAATTATCCCCATCTTTGAACAGATTATTAATAATGAGCTGATACAATGTTACAAACTACCTTGCCTACAGTTCAAACATATTTAGTTGCTCTTGAATCTCCAGTGCTCTGGCTGTTTATTCTCTTGCATGGCTGGTAGGATTTTGGGAGGTTCTCTGTGTTCAGCACATCATTTGTATAATTTTTAACATGCTTTAACTTGTCATTGATACACTGATAGCTTGCACTGTAGCTGGAGGTTTATCCTAGGCCCCTCTCTTGTCCTCACCCAAAAAATTCTGTAGGGCTTCTGACAAATATACAGTGGCAGGTTTAGATTAGATGTCTGAAATGGTCGTTGCTATTGGCTGCCTACACTGCCTCTCTGACAGACGTTGCTGTCTCAAGGCTGGCATGACTGATCTGCATGTCAACCACAGTAGTTTCCAGTCCAGCATATTAAGATAAACCACAGACAGAAATCATGTCCAGAACAGCTGTAGGTGTGAGGTAATGTGTCAGGGGTTTGGAGTGTGGTTTGTAGTTCAAGTGTTACGTGGATCTCAAATGTGAAGCACATTTTGTCAGAGAAGCCAGCTTCAACCATCGGTGGCAACCCAAGCCTGGGTCGCAGCTGGGTGTGTGCCTGGCAGGTGGGCACTGCTCAGGTGTGTTGGTACAGTGCACACCAGGTGGCCACTAGGCTGATCTCCTTTTACAAAACTGTGTTTAGGAAGGGACAAGCATGGTTCACTGCTCAAAGCTAGCTCTGTCGAGAGGGTGCCAGGCTCTGTGGCTTCACCCAAGCCAGATGTGTAGGTGTGAAGACAAGTGCGTATTGTCACACCTGCACACCCAGGCACCATCAGTCCTCTCTGGGTGCCCCACTCCAGCCTTTTCCTCCTCTCCATGCCAACACTTAGCTTGGGGTCAGGTGGTCCCCCTGATCCAAGCAGACCTGTCAGAAGCCTCCTTGGTTTCCCTGCCTTTTTCCAGAGGAGCGGCTGCGTGTGGACGTGAACTGCAGCTGATGTCGGGGGAAGGCTGTGCCGTGCCCCACCCAGCTGTCACTGGGCAGCAGTGCCAGCCAAAAGCACTCGCTTATGGGCACACGCTGCTCCAGCTTGTTTTTGTTTTTGTCACATGCAATGTAGTCATGGCCTGAGCTTGTGTACCAGAGCCTCTGTTTAGATTCATTGTGTCGTGTTAGGCTTGTGCTTGTGCCTGCTTATTAGGTACTTTTTCACTTAAACACTCAGTGCATCTGCAAAGCTGAATGCAGATTGGGGAAGGGAAGTAATTTGCTTTGGTTTTCTGTACCGTGAAGTTACCCAAGATAATGCATGGTGCAAGGATAGACTCCGCACCGCCCAACCATGTTAACAGTATGTTCATGTTCACAGCCTGAAGTGCACTGTCCTAAACGCACTGTCCATTTTTAAATTATACTGTTGCAACAACAGAAAGATTTAACTGGTAGAGGTTCCTTTGGGATGCCTGTATCAGTGTATCAGTCTGCTTTGTAAGCATTTAGGCCATGGAAATAGTTAAATAATCTTAGTTATATGCCTGCTATGTGGTCAAATATATTGCTGATGCACAAACAAAATCTCATAACTGTAGTTTGAAATAATCTTTATTGAAACTGTGCTGTACAGGTGCTAAATGAGGCACTCTCAAAGCGTAAAATACTGGCTCTGTGTTCACATTTCTTCTTCGTGTCTGTCTGTCTCAGGCACTTGATTATGGGAGCACTTGTGGACAGAAGAGGAGCACCTGGTGGTTGTAGTAATGGCTGAACTTGGCCGTACCTGGAAGTGAAGTGGAAATCTTGTGTGAAAGTGAGGGGGAGCAGAGCTCACCTCCCTTCCCCACAGCAGTTAATCCCCCTCTCCCCCTGCTGTCCCAGTATGGCTTGGGCTGTTGTATTGCTGGAACCTCACAGTGTCTGTGCCTTTCAGTTATTTGGGAGTGCTGCCAGAGACTCCCCTGATGCACACAATGGGAAGATAACTGATTTTTTTTTTTAAGCAGTTTCTATTTCCATAAAAGCAGAAGAGAATTTCTTGGGACATAGAAGAGGCACTTCTGCAGGCTAGGGGTGTTCTTTCAGCTCAGCATCACAGACCTGCTACATGGAGTGAACATGGGAGGGATTCTCCAAGGTATTTGTAGTGGAAAATATTAGGCCAACCAAATGACTACCAGCTCCACTATATGGAAATGCATACATATGGGAGTCTGTATACATTTGCAGTGCAATACATACCTGAGAGGAAGTGTTCATGGCAATTGATAAAAAGGAGGAATTAAAGAAAAGTGGAAAGGAATTATTTTATTTTGTTTAAAAGGCTTAGCCAAAAACCCCAGGCTTCTGGGAAAAATACTGAGGTGAATAGAATGTGAGACTGATTTTTTTTTAGACAGAGATGGATAAGGAGGAAAGAGTTTAGTAACAATTAATACAAGACAGTACTAGTTTGTAAAAAAGCGTCATCTATGCTGTATGGTGCAAACCACTGAGAGCAATGTTTCCCTCTAATCTAGGTATTATTTTATTGATATTTTTTATGTGAATGCTGAAGCACAGTGAACTGAGTTAGACACTTCCTAGATAATTGGACTTTAGTTAAAATTGCTTTAAATTACAAAATGTAACAGTGACAAGGTATTTACTGCAGGAACACACAAATCCTTGCAGGTGTGGATCAGAGAACATGATCCAGATGATAACAGACTTTTCATTACTCATATTAGGGTGCATTGCACAATTCAAATGCCATTGAGAAATGTAAGAAGAATGCTGTTGTGCATTGAAATCTGGAACTCCTGTTATAATGGAAATGCCATAACTGTCCTGCATCTTGACACACAGTAAATTCATTAATTTCTCCTATATTTTCTGCACACTGTGCTCAGGAAGACATATTAAAAAAAGGTGGTGTCATCAGTATTAGGTTGACATCTGAACAGCCACCTGAAACACAGTATACTCTTGTCTGCATTATGCATGGCTTTAATGAAAAGTCCAGTTCTCTGGTGTGTTCTCAGACCCTTCCTTGATTCAGTACCATCACACCATTTCAGATGAGAATGGTATTTGTTCTGTACTCCAGTACCTCCTAGGAGAGCTAACTTAAGACAGTTCCTGCCCTACAAGGGTCACAGTCTTAATGTGACCTAATTTAACAACAAAAAGCATAAAGACAACACTTTTCCCCACCAATCAAACCATATTCCCCAACCCCACATAATCCTTGGGTGTTGCAGTAACCGTTGTGTGTTTTCATCTGGGCCTGGTTTTAGGACTGCAGTCAAAACTTCGCAAGGCATCTGTGAAGGGACATGGTTTAGTCTGTATTTCTGTGGATTCAAAGTTTATGAAGTTGCCTGATAAAATGGTCTCATCTTGAGCTGTTTGTTAAGCAAAGAATATTCCAAAGAAAAAACAAGAAGCTGCTATGATGATGTGATTTTTTTATTTTATATTCCTCTACATATGCAGTACTCTACAAACCTGGTAAGTGGCACTGCTTGTGATTATTAAAGATTTCTTAAGATGAACACCAACTAAGATAATTTTAAAATATTTACCATAATTCAAGAATTCTTTGAATTATGATTAAGGAGAATGAGATGTTAATAAAATCTCATTTGCACATACCCTTGTTACCTGCACTTGCCCATGATAATGACATTTTGCTTGACAAAAATTATAAGGTACATGCTTAATGTATCTTTAATCGTCTCCTCATGTAATTTCTCAACTGAAAATGAGAGTGTCATTAGTTGAATCACCAATGCTCCTTCCCCCCTTTCCCATACTTGACTTGGAAAACTTTGCTGGTGCATACAGAAATGTACGGCCAGCACAGGCTTCTGTGGGGTCTGTCAGGACAGACACGAGGCCTTCCCACGGCTCCTGGAAACGCATCCCTCCTCACAGGTCATTTCTTCCCATAAGGTGCAGGGAGTGTCTGCCCTGGTGCCGTGTCCTCTCTCTGTGGGCTCTGACCCAAGTGGATCCCTGGCTCAGTGTCAGGACTGTGACTGGGTTGAGTTGTTGGCACTGGCACAAGTCCCTGTGCCGGGGAGCGCCGGGCACACGCTGCTGGAAGGATGTTTCTGCAGAAGCTTTGTGGCCCGAGAGGGTGTCAGGGGGCTTTAGTGGCCATGTAAAGGATCTCCACATGAATGAGGAGACACAGTTCTTGACTTTTGTGGAGAAGTCCTGGCATTTGAGTTCTCTGTGGGCGTAAGCAGGCAGGACATGGCCAGTCCAGGAAAAGCAAGTGGGTAGAAGGGCAGAAAGTGGAAACCCATATTTATACTGCCTTGCTGTTTTATGGGAAGGTAAGTGATAGATAGAACAAATAATTTATGAAGGTGGCAATAGAAGAGGCTTTCCTTTATTGGCTTTTCTCTATGCTGGCAGAATTGGCAATTTGTGTGAGCCTGACAGTCTTTGAGATCACCTTGGAGAGGCTTTGTCCATTAGTGAGGAATGCTGTGATGGGAACTGTTGTCTCATTCCTGAGGGGACATGCTCACGGTTGCTGCTGGTCCCCAGTGAGAAGCTGTGGAGGCTTCCTGCATGGGCAGGATGGTGGCTCAGTGACAGCAAGTCTCCTGAATTTAGTTTCCAGTGTTGATAAAAATTCTTTTCTTAACGCCCCAATGGCCCTCAGGATGAGATTTTTCTCTTTATTTTCATACCAGAGACAGGTATATATGGTGAAGAAAGATCACAGGCAAAAACTAACCTCTCTGACTAATCTCAAAATAAAGGAGCTCTTTCAGTTACCCCCACGATGTCTGGGGTAATTTCATTTAGGCTATTAATTAAGGTAAGCTTTGTGAAATGTCCTAATGCCCTGAACTGGTGAAGTGAGCAGCGGATTTCGCTACCTGTGTGCAAGAATATTGTGTTGGCTTCCTTTAGCTACTGACATAAATAGTAACTCGTTAAAGGGCCTAGCTCCAGGCTTTGCCTTAAGAAGTAGATGAAAAGATAATTGCTGGATAAGCAAGCGAGCATGGGGGACTGTAAGAGCAAATGAGACTGGTTGTGAACCAGTAACAATCTTCTTTCAATCAGCCTGGTTTTAAGGCTGTAATCTCCCCTGGGCAGAGAAGGTCTCTGTCCCCACGTTGCGTGGCTCCGAGCGCAGCCTCGCGTCTCGGTCCTGCGTGAGGCCGTGGGCACCGAGGACAGCCCTCTGGCTGTGGCTTACAGCTCTGCTTCTTAGCCTGCATAAGCTGATCCGCTTTCATTTTTGTTGGCGTTCTGCTTGGCATTCTTTTTGTGAAGTGCTTTTTTGTTTTGTAGAGACCTATTTATCCCTCCCTTCCCTGCACCAATGGAGGTTTATTAGATCGCATGGCAGCCTGCCATCTTCCTTATTAACCAAGCTTTTTCCCAAATAAACATGCTCCTTGTGTGCATGTCTCCTATTTATGATTTACTTCCCATTATAAAGCTACAATCTACAATATTAAAAATAATACACAGACAGATGTTTATGAGAGGCTGAACAGGGTTTTATTGTACTGACTCTGGTATTTGTGGTTTACATTTCTTTAATCTCTAGTGAAGTGTGGTTCCTCACGCCCTCCCCAATTTACTGCTTCTGCCTCTTATTATCCTTATAACAGGTGATGGTGCCCTTTAAACACATTTTCTTTCAGGCTCTTACGTGCTGCAATATGAGCAGGAGTATGAAGAAGTATGATGACATACTTAAAATGGCGTCTTTACGTAAGAAATTAGAAATTAGGCCTTTATTCTGGAGATCTAGGTCTACCCACCCAGAGACAGAGATCCTTACCTTCCATGTACATGACTTCAGCAGGGTATTTGATCACCCTCTGCTGGCTGAGCTGCCCGGGCAGCTGCCAGTCTGCTGCATTTTGGGAGAGTGCCTTTCTGCTCTGGCTACGTCCCAGGCATCACTAAGGATTTCATTTTGTGCGTTTGAGCCGCGTTACTACAGTTTAGTCACAACAGTTTGAAATCACTGGCTGCATACATCGTTTTGTATTTTTTATTCGAATGGATGGAAGAGAATTCTGCCCCTGGGTCAGATAATCATCTCAGACCCGTTAAATAAGCAGCTGTGACATGCATCATAACAGTGGCCTAAACCACCATATTTTTTCAATATGACACTTCATTGCTTTTTTTTCCTTGGCCCGTGGTTGGGCTTACATTAGAAAAACAAACAGCACTTAGCTATAATTAAAAATGCCCTATGGTAAGTGGGATGACAAAACAATGGGAATGCTGTTCATATGGATGAAGTCAAGTGTAAATGAAGTCTAAAAGTATTAAGTTGAATGCGAGGATAAAATTATCTTGTTGGCTAGGCACAGAAAATATAAAATAAGCCTACCCAATACATCAGATCTTGCATTTCACAGCAAAAAATCTGATCAGGGTTGTTTTGTTATATCATGAGGCAAATCCATCTTTTGCTGTAGCAACAGAAACATAACCTTCAATTAACTATTTGAAATGCAGTCGTATATTAATTGGTAATTGTAGAGAGTTTTATGCATACAAGCATCTATCTTGAACATGTGTGCAATATACTTATTTATACTACTTGCATTCAGTTTCTAAAAATAGGAAATGTTCGTAATAGTATTCTTAGTATTCCTCTTTTTTCAAGATGGTCAAGTTCTACCTGGAAGTATGTTTATTAAAATTTCGTGTTGAAGAATCACTGTATCATAAAGATAGTTTTTTAAAGTATGCTCAGACATAATTATGAACATAATTATAAGAATTTTCAACCTCCACTAGCTGTCATCTTGCTTCAGGTTTAGCTCTAGTCAGAGCCTTGCTGACCAACCAACTGAGGTTTCACTAATTGCCCCTTGAAAATGAAAAGGGGAACTGTCTAGCTTTGAAACATTATTCATGAAAGAAGGATCATGCTGGCTTGTTTTCAGAACAGGATCTTCTCCCCCTGTCTTGTCTAGACAGGCCAAATACAAGACTTTGTACTGAAAAGGGCTCTCTGATGTGTCATTAGGCACATTGGTTTAGTCTGGACTGGTCTGGATTCCCTGGTCAGAGTGTTTTGAGGTCAATCCTTGTATTTTGGTACAGACCTCTGCAGGTTTATTTCAGTTTGACAATACTCTAATATTTGCTTTCTGCTGTCTCCCTCAGTCTGCCTTTGATCCATCTTGCTTTACAAGGAAGGCTTCTTCTCTGGTTTTAGTAAAAGCACACACTGTTTAAATGCATTCACTAAGCAAACTAATTTTACTGAATTTTTGTTCACAAGTTGTAAATACCAGATCTTAAGTATATTCTATGGTCAGAAGTATCTGCATTTTCATTGAATAATCTGTTTAATTAATTTATCCTATTCCCGCAATACATTTTTTCTTTGAATATTTTTTTCAGACTTCAACAGAATGTGATTATGCAGACTAAGTTTTGCAATTTTGTGTCCTCCATTAGATATTACATTTTGTTAGATTGAGATGTTACTTTTGCACATGTGTGAGTGAGAAAAAGAGGAAGCCTCACTGATATACAGGCACTAACCAAAACATCGTTGTGACATCGACACTGTCCTGCAACACTGTCCAACACTGACTATTTGGATCACAAATCCAAACAGCCACCATAGGCTGTTTGTGAAGAAAGTTAACTCCATCCCCGCCAGGGCCAGTGGCGGCTGACTGCTTCCTTGGCAAATAGATTTGGTGGGAGATCAGAAGGCAACATGAGTTTTGACATTTTCAAATCAACACAGAATTCCCATGGTATTGTGAGCAATCTTCCAGTCAATGTGGGCACATCAAAAAGGGGACAAGGGACCTCATGACTCTTTTTATTTAATGCACCTTCACAATGGCTATTTTCACATGTGTGAGGGAATGAGGGAGTAGCCTTAATATTTTACAAGAAAAGTTGATTGAGTCTGCTTTTTCATTCCAAATTTCAGTGTGGTCTGTTATCTATGACAAGCCCCCCTGCCCCACCTTATATCACAAATCCTTTCTTCTGGTTAGTCCTCTTATGATAATGTTAGTTAAACCCCAGAACTTTAAGACTTTAATATAGCTATGAAAAATTTAATGCTTCGTCTAGTCTTTTGTGTGAAAACCGTATAATCTGGTGGCAAACAGACACCTTGAGTTCTTGGCTTTAACTGCTTTTGACTTGACATCTTGCTTGAGCATTTTATATCAGCTATGGGGGAAGCATGGAAAGTATTACATTGGGAGTCAACACAAAGGCACAGGAAAGCAGTAAAAGCCAAATTATCATGCCACATATTCTAACTGCAATATGGTGATTGATTCTTTCTAATAGAAGCATTATGTTCTTTACTACTCTAACTTAACCCTGTATTATATTCTTCATTTAAGATACCTGGAAAGTTTGAATCCTTTCAAGGTGGCTTTTCTAACCTTCCAAGATAGCTTTGTTCATTTCTTGTTCCAGTTTCTTCATGAAATTGCTGAAATGAGTCCTAAAGCATTGTAATTATCAGATTGCTAATACTGAGCCTGGTCTTTTAAGTCTCCTTTCCAAAGTAATTGTTAATGACCTTTTCAGTCCCGTGGCTTTCAAAGGCTTACTTCATTTGGTAGTGATTTTTTTATAGTCTATACTCAAAAAGAATCTAAGCCCTTCTATGCCTCTTCAGTTCTTTCTTGTAGCAGAGAAGAACAGAGTAACAAACAGAAGAAAATAAATTGTTTGTACAGTATTTTATTCTAATTTTAATAGGTCAGGGACTGCAGGGTCGGACTGAAAAAGCTTAAATTTGAGGACCTCATTTAGGCAAATACTTATTTCATAAGTACACTTTCACCAAGTCAAATAGATCAGTTTTTTTTCCCGGCGGGAAATGCTTGTTTTCCTTGCATTTCTTACCTTCTATTTATATTCCTAAGTAACACTTTGATTGTTACACATATTTATGCACACAATTTTTTATGGCAGCAGGTTCTTGCTGGTACGTGTACCAAAATATCATTAATACTCTTGAAAGGTGTTCAGAGTGAAGTCTGCAAATGGCTTTTATCTATAAAGCAAATGAAAAATGAAAATGAATTTGCTCCCTTTCTCAATTTCTTTTTCCTCTCCTTTACTATTACCATGCTTGCATTACACAACAGACACACGGGAGTAAATGTCACACCTCGGTAACTGATTTAGGGACTTTTTAGAATTGGAGGTCCTGTTGTCTCAGTTCAGACTGAGTTATGATTAAAGCAAAGTCTTTTGCTGATACTGTTGAAGATGAACAACTTCCATCTCTTTGCTGGGAGGGACCAGACATCATCTCTCTGAAGCAGAATCAGCCAACCCATAGTGCAGCCTTAGGGAAGCCGAGGGTTCAGGGAATGGCACTCCTTTAATAAACTACTTGTGAGAGTTTCTAATTCTGTCTGCTTTGCCTCTGCTTGTGAATGACAATCACCAGAATTTGTCAACATTCTAGTAGTGTAATCATTAAATTTTAATTTGTCTAGATATGTGTTCTCTGTTTTATACGTGTATTTTACTTCAGAACAAGCCTAGTGAGAAAGCTTTTCATAATTGCGTGTATATTTCTGTGAACATTTTCTAATTACATATCCAATACTTGCTATAAAGTATACTTGGTCTCATAGGAATTGTTCTCATGACAGAATCATATTTAGGGGAAACTGTTCTCCTTTTTTTTGGGTAAAAACAAAGTGTAAAACTACAGCATGCCTGCATTTAGCATTCAGACACCTTATAGGCATTTCAGAAGTTTACTAACTTTTAAAGAACACTAGCATGTGGGATTTCAGTGCTGATTGTGACTGACCAAGTGGCTGATTGTAACCTTGTGGGAGAGTGGCAAATTGGCTTTGGGAAGGTAGTTAAGGAATGATTGTCTGTGTCTGGACAGGATTGTTCCTGGTTACAAACTATACTGTTGCCTTACAGCTGATGCAAGATTTTTTTTAATGTGGGATGATTATTATTTTTATTAATAGTGCTGTCTTTCCCCAAATATGCAAGGTGCCGCACAAACATACGCGAGAACACAGTGTTTGTCCAAAGTGAACTATAATCAACATGAACTGCAAAAAATATTGCTTATTATTTAAAAAAGGTGAATTTTCCCAAGTGGTAAATCTGGTTTACTAGTGGTTTGATTCTGGAGATCAGGAATGTGTCACATATATATTTATACATGCAATGCTATAAGGAAAAAATGGTCTGTTTTGGTGTTGAAATGCCAAAGACCCATCCATCATTATAGTATCTACTTGAAAAATATTGTCATTTTAGCACTGAAAAAGGGTGGGGATGAATTTTCTCACAGATTTTTGCTTTGGTTTCTTTTTTGCCTTTCAGAGTGCAAATTCACCTGCGCCAGTGGTAAATGCTTGTATCTTGGTTCACTGATTTGTAACCAACAGAATGACTGCGGGGATAACAGTGATGAAGAGAACTGCCTGCTTGTAACAGAGCATCCACCTCCAGGCATCTTTAGCTGTGAGTATTGGTTCCTTGTGTGCATCCATGTACGTATGTATGTCAAATATGCCTGTTTACCTCAGAAATCAGTCTTTTTGGGAACTTGATCTGCAATATGATAACAAGGGAGTATGCGAGAGAGAAAGTAAATACTGTTTTTCTCTGAGCTAGCAGGGATTTGTGACACACTTTCCCTAGGATTCTAAACATGGAAATCTGTAGTGATTCCAGGGGAGTTTGTGCTACGTACATTGTGTTTATAATCATACGGATCATACGTGGCCTCTGAGAAAGTGTAATTTAATACTTGTTTTCCAAGATTCTACAAAATATTCTGTGTTCTGTCTGTGTGAGAGTTTTTATATACTGTTAGGACTATCAAGAAAATTTTCTGTTCATCATTCCTATTAGCTTTATTGCTGCTGAGATCACGATAATTTGGTAGGTTACTGACCTTTGTAGGTATATATTTAAAATAGCTTTAGTTGCTATTCTTCTGCACATAAACACTGCATACACAGTGCCAGAGTTTATAACTAGAATTGCTTTCTTAGTGCTTTGCCCTCGGTCATGTACACTGAAATCAAACTTTGCTTTTGTTTCTTGTGCAATAATTTATTTTTAAACCACAATTCAGCTTTCTGGATGGGTGATACATTTTCTAATGAGGTTTCTTATACGCAGGTACAATGGAAGTATGTTATGTTACTTCTGCTTTCCAAATGGTTTTGTTTTGCCCATATTGACATCACTCAGTATTCTATTTCACTTCTGGCTGTGACTATGTCTTAGGAATATCTGTTTTGTTATGTTATTATTATTTGTAATAGCAATTATGAGCAGCATATATCTGTAATCTTTGTAATTAATGCATGGGGCTACAAGCAGGACAAGATGAAGATGAAGAAGATGAAGTCAGGTGTTGGATGTACACCTGTTCTCCTGTACCCTCTAACCTCTAAGTGAACATGTTTCTAAATGCTATACTCTAAATTGTTTAATTTTTATACTTTGTGTTACTTTGGAACCTCTGCAGTGATTTCAGTGGCTTTGAAATAATAATGACCTATGTATTCTTTTAGGCTATTTCATTTTATTTTTGTTTTAATTTGTTTGGTTTTGAGTGGAACTCTCTCCCAAGTCCCAGGACAAGACATAGGCTTTGGTGATGGGTCCAAATCAAAATGTCATGTTTGCCCATAACCTTGGCTTTTGAGTTGTAAAAAAGTTACATTTTGTTATTTATCCATGCAAAACTTGTAAGCATATCTGTAAAGTTCAAGTAGAGGAATTTTTTTTTACTGGGATACTGTACAGCTCTTCTCTTAAACCAAACTAGCACAACTGTTTGTCCAAAAGTGGTCACAGAAACCGCAGTGCTAGCAGATGGAGGGAAGGGCCTTGGTGATGAGCAGCAGCTGTGGCATTGCAGGGGATGGCCCTGCACAGCTGCAGTGCCACGGTGGCACCCTGTGAGTTCCTAGGTGGAGCCTCTTAGGTGGAGCCCCCAAAGCCTTCTTCATCCTCGTCTGACAACGAGGGTGCTGGTGGTTTTGCAGTACCCCTCTGTGCTGATGGCAGTCATGCAGTAATCAAGTATCATCTCGGCACCTTCTCCTCAAAAGGCCTTTGGACTCTCGAAATTGTTACTTGCTTGATCCAGGATCTGCAAACTTCCTGGTCTTCTCCTAAGTCACATCTGTCCCCCCCAGTCTTGCTGTAGATCATGAAGACAGGCCTGCCTGGTCAGCTGGCGAGTCATCCCCCTAGCCTCCAGCAACATGAAGTTTATCCCGACCAAACCAAACAAAATGTGTCTCTGAAAAACCTTCAGCAACAGGTTCCCTACTGCTTTCCTGAGATTTGCAGTTGGTGCATTTCATGATCCTGTCTCTGGAAAGCCGTGCATGTTGGCAGCATTTTTCTTACTGTTCAGTGGACTTGGAGAAAGATAGCTTCCTCCTCCAGTCAGCCTTTTACAGCTGTGAGGGCTGTTACCATCCATCTGCGGGTGTTAAAAAAACCCTCAAAAAGAAAACAAAACCCCCCCAAGTTCGTTCATATGAATTGTTTCCTTAAATCTATGTTGTTCATTTTCTCTGACTGCTTCTACCATACGGTGTCCGATAGGCCTACCACTTGAGATCTCCCAAGTGCTCAGGGAAGAGGGGTAATTACGTAAATTATCTTATTAAGTCTTTCAAGAACTGTGTTTGCTGGCTTTGCAACAGTGTTGGAAATGAGGAGTTTGTAGAGGAAATACTGGATACATTGCTAGGAGCGTTTGGAAATGTTTAACTTTTTGCTCACCTGGTGGCCGATAAAGCAGTTCATTATTTGTTTCATTTGGCGATATTGACAGTGACTACTTTTTCATTTTAATAGGGACTGTGTGACAAGTGCTGCTAAATAAAGGGACTTTGGTGTTAAGTAAAAAAAAAACCAAATCCCAGTGAAACAGGATCCTAATGGTGGAAACAAAGAAAAAGATCAAAGCCAGACAGAAAAATAATACAACCATAAACTGTATTTAAATTATATTTACCATGTTCTGGCTATTGAACAGACTACAATGTGGTAGAAATCAGTGCCAGTTGGTAATAGGGAACAACATTATTATGGACATGTCAGTTGTGTTGGCTTATTCCAGCTTTATTAAAATGTTTTGAGAATACTTGCTGAAGTGAGGTCCCCAGGCCTTAGAGGGATGACATGTTGAATTAAGAAATGTGTGCATGCTTTTGCTCAATGATTTTAATGGGGATCCCTACCAGAGTACACCAGAGTGTATGCTCTTGAAATGTCCCAGCTGAGCAGGCTGCCTTTCAACACAGAAGTACATGCATTCATTGCTCTCTAATTAGTAACAAGACAGTAATACAGCTCAATAAGAAGAAAATTAGTATTAAAAAAAAAAATCACTTGAGGAATATTAAACCAGGTATTTCTTTCTGGTCAGTGTTACATATAAGCTCTGTTCTTGAATCTTCTTGCTTGTGTGCAGTTCTTGAATGGGAAAGAAACTGTTGAAAGGAGCCACTTATTAGTTTGTGGTGGTTAACATCCAAGCAGGGTATCCTGTTTCTCCCTAGGACTGCCCTGGTCTTTACCTACAGCACATCGTCACTACAAGCAGTATGCCTTCCCCTCTGCTGTTTGTTCAAAGGATCCCTTTGTCATGCTGTATTTAAACCTTCTATCCTCCTGTGATGGAAAAAGTATTCATTTCATTTTAGACTGCCCCCAAACAATGTCTAAATAAATAAATTTTCATATGAAAGTTCTGCTTTAGTTTATTTAAGCAGTATGTGCCATGTTAGTGGTACCCCATATTTCCCAGCTGCTGAAGCATTTCTCATTTGTGTTCTTGCCAGCAGCCAAACCCAGAATGCCTTGTTGGAGCTTCTTGTTCAGTTTAGTTAAGTTCCGTGGGCAATGGCATAGAAAGATTTATTTTTTTTTGTGGGTGACCTGCTCCCTGGATCTCGTGATTATAGAAGATGCTATCTTACTGTGTTAGAGGAGTTCGTATCTCCCAGTTCTGGTGTTCCTCTCTCCTTGCCATTCTTATATGGCTCCAGTGTGCTAACTGTTAATTCAGTCTTTTAAGTCATAGAATGGTTGGGGTTGGAAGGGACCCGAAAGATCATCTAGTTCCAAGCCTCCTGCCATGGCAGGGGCACCTTCTACTGGAACAGGTTGCTTTAAAGCCCCATCCAACCTGGCCTTGAACACTCCTAAGGATGGGGCACCCGCAATGTCTCTGGGCAACTTTTTCTAGTGTCTTACCACGCTCACAGTAAAGGATTTCTTCCTGCTACTTAATCTAAAACCTGTTCTCGTTCAGGCCATTCCCCCTTGTCCTATCACAACGTGCCCTTGTAAAAATGTTGCTGCTGAACTCAATGTCTCAGGTGTGCAAAGGAAAACAAAAGGTGTCTATCTGAAACCCTTTCGTTGTCTTAATTTTCCTTTCCTGACTTATACATAGGGCTGCCTTATGCTGCTGTGTGGGCAATTCACTCTGTATAGCACAGAGAAATTGGAGGAGAGCTGGGAAAATCCAGGATGTGTTAGAGTCTGATTTTAGATGACACAAGCTGCAGTCCAGCAAGTTGAACAAAATACAGGCTAAGGCATTTAAGCTGAACATGTTAAGGTAACAGCTTGCTTGGTTTACACCGGGATGCAGGTTTGGTGATGCATGTTGAAGCACACCTCCCTTCCTCGGTGAGGATACCCAGTGCTACTGCATCTCTCCCTGCAGGTCGCCATGTGCATAGCCCATGTCAGCTTTCACTAGGGCTACTTGTTTTTGTTTTCATCGGCTGTAAAGACTTACTGATTGAGATAATGGAGATGACTGTTCTTTTAAGTGTACTTGGAGGTCAAGGGTGTATTTAACAGCACAAAGCCATGAAAGGAAAAATGAGGGAAAGAGTGGGATTTTAAACCCTGCAGACATGGCTTTGGCAGCAGCTTGCCACTCCTTGTGACCTGGAGAATTTGGGCTCCAAAGAACTGAAACAATGTGCCTGCCTCTAGAAGGACACGGTTCGTTTGTTTGAGCATTTCCCTTTGTTTCACACCAAACGATCAGCCTGCCTTGTCCTGCTGAAAGTAAATTAGATTTTGAAATGGGAAGTGTAGTCTGTTATCTGCAGACTGCAGTGTCCAAGTCATGTCTTATTGAGAAGGGTTGTGGTGCCACGTGGAGATTTTGAGGTTTTTCATTGTTTGGTGGAAAACAATACAGGTAGTTGTCTTTGCTGTGATCTGTATGTGTTCGTGGGCATACCAAACACAAATATCGATATGCTTGAGAATTTACAGAAGAATAAAATAAGTGAGAACAAATCCTTCTTGTCATGTGCGAATTATGTCTACATCAAATTTCAAGTTGTCAGCATTGATGGAGGTGATGTGTCATGGCTGTTTTGGCATAGAAGAGTTTGCTGTAGGAGTTCATTTTCCTCTGCAAGGTAAAAAAACCCAAACAAATCAAATATATAGCTCTCCCTTTCACCACCCCCACCTACTGCTGTCAGCTCTGAGCTTTGTAGGGATCTGCAGGGGGTTGGAGAATGATTCTGTTTTAAAAACAAAAAGCTCAATCAAAGGAAAATATTTTGTTTAAAGAGACCTTTGGCATCCCCCTCTGACTGTGACACCGAATTTGCACAGATAAAAACAACCGCTTAGATTTACATTTTGATTGTGCTTCTGCTTTCATGTGTGCCGGGCTGTCCCACTTCAGGTGAAATTTATCCATTTCTTTAAATATTTAGCAGTCTAGCGTTGATGTTAATGAAAGTCTGGCACTGCTATTTTGAGCATTGCAACAATGATAGTAATTTTCAGTGTCAGATTACTGCTTCTCGGAGGAAAAGGGAGATGGGAGGAGGGAAGAGCAGGAAAAAAAAAAAATTGTTTCGGCTCTAATAGAGTTTGTCATCAGCCTGGCTGTGCCAGACAGATGGATCATGAATACTGTCTAGACGCTCTCTGCCTGAGTGGAGCTGTGGTCTCTAAGGACAAGCAGTGAGACGCCGGCTTAAGTGACTGGGGAAAGTCAGGACGTGCTCCCCTCTCAGCAGATAGCGATCCGGGCTGATCCTGCCCGCCGGTGCTGCGAGCCGCTCAATACCCAGCTCAGCTGAAACTTGGCTGTTAGGGGGCTTGGGGGGGAAAGGAGAGGGATGTTGGTACGACAGGATTGATTCCAGCGGCATCTGCCCAGGGACTGCGGCGTGGTTTAGCTGGGAGTACAGATCTCGGGAGGGGGTGGATTGGGAGAGTCATCATCTGGCCGTAAAGCACACGCTTTACAAAACTACGCGGTCACCCGTATTTATCAATCGCTGCAGTCCCAGTATACGCTGTAAGATGTTACTTACCTGCTTATGTTTTCTTTATTTGGCCACTTGTTCAGAAGGATTCATCTGTTTCCCTACCCGGGGCTCCCTGTGTCCCTGGCTGTTAAGATGAGGTTTCATGAGGCTGCCTTTGGAAAGGAGAAGCTGTGGTAACCAGGTGAGACCCATAGCCTAGGGCAGGTCTTGTGCTATTTAGTGATCTCTCATGCTGTTACTTGTCCCTTCTCTGTCACCAAGCACAGTTAATGATAAGGAAATTTCTAATGTACATGGAGCGATAAATTTTTTTTGACCAGCAGAGTTTTAACAAAAACCTCAATTTGATACATATGCTAACTTATTTAAAAAGCACGAGGTTCTCTGGGGTTCAGATTACAGAATAAATCACAGCACTGTGGATTTTAGTTCTGTGTATTTGTTACTAAATACTAGATAGATATTTTTATTTAGAAAATCCAATTGGTTTTCAGCCTAAGTACAGTCATGTTTCTTGAAGCGCTATTATCAGGTTCTGTGCTTTGTTTTGAAATAATATCATTCTTGCATATTTTTAAAGCACATTATGGAATGTGCTACTAATATGATCTTGAAAACTTGAAAAAGAGCAAAACATTTAAGTGACTCTTGTATATTCTTCTCTTAAAATTTTGGATGTATTTTAAAAAATACCGTGCTCCCTGGCTTTTCATAAATGAAATAGAATCCTGATCCCATGAATGCTATAACAAAACTGCAGTTGAATTCAGTAATGCTAGAGTTTACCTATTCTTCCTCTAAGGCCCTACAGGGTGAGTGACTTGGACACGGCAGACACACACGTACACACATGTATGTGGCCAATAACAACCATGAAATGTGCTGGTACAAAATTAGGTATTTGCATCTGCTTTCAAACAGGGCTGAACTCGGCTCCTGGTAAGGAATTTCCATTTCACAAAGTTTCCAGCTGAACATGAATCATATATTGACAGTTAATGAGAGAAAGGAATACTCACAGTACTGTGCAGATCAAAATGTGGGAATCTCAGTAGCTCTGAAATGATCTTTTGTTCATTCTCAAAGTGTGTAAGTCAGTTGTATCACATTTAATCAAGATCTAGAAAAAATGTTCTTTAAAATTTTTTGTGTTTACTCTTCATACACATTTCATTCACTTTTCCTTCAATTCCTGTTAACTTTTAGAAAACTTCATCCAATACTAAATGTTACTGCTCAGTGCGATCAGGTTGGGTAATCCTTGTGATTTCACCTGTCCCTTTTTGGCTACTGATTTCTTACAGATGCAAAAGGGAATTATAACCTCTCAAAGTGTACTGTGTAATAAAACCTTTGTTCAAAGACTGATTTTTATGTATCTTAGAAAGTGATTAAGCTTCACGTTGGAAATCTCAGAGCCATATTGCCAGGCATGATGGGACTTTGTATCTTACAGATACACTTGGCTCTTCAAGACACCAGAGCTCCTCCTGGACCTGTGTGAGGCTGGGAAATGACCTCCCACACACTCCGAGGGCACCCTTTTTACACACTGGTTCTCCACCAGAAGTGCATGGTAGCATAAACCTTTCATCAATGCAAGCCTAAAACTCAAGTATGAAAACCACAGTGCAGTCTCCTACCACAGGCAAGATCCTCCCCCTGGAAAGAGAACTGTGAAACAATTATTTTCAGACATTATTTCATATACACCTAGTAGGTGCTTGAAGACAACATCAGAAATCATATAGGATGTAACTGAGCAACTTCTGCTACTTTTCTTTTCAGTCCACGTTAATAAATATTTTCCATTGCTGCCCTTCCTCACAGCATTTTCATTTGCAGGGGTCACACTGTACTGTGGGCTAGACACTGCCTAGCTAAACCTCTATAAGTTTCAGATGCAGTTCTGAAATCTTGCTGTGTGAACTTTACAGCCACAGCTTTCCCCATCGAGTCAATTCACATGGGTTATTGCTGGTAAATACTCATTAGGAGGAGCACTGCATTTGTGTTGTTTGCGCTTGGCTACTACAAGCCTGGAGGAGCCATTGGAACTATTTCTTCTATACAGCATTGGAGGCTGTTCAGGTGCTTAGGCAGTATGAAGATAACTTATATTTTCTTAAAGTGTTTTGTGAAGGTTTAATAAAAAATGATGTTTAAAAAAATCCTCACAAGAAAGGGACATAAAGTCAGACTAGATCACCTTCCTTCTCTGAGAACGTTGCAGACTGTGATGTTTGATTGCTTTTCATTCTGCAGATGTATATCTGACCATTTATCTCCAGCAGCTCTTCATCTCCCTGATGAAATGAACCACCTTAATTTTTCTTAAGCAGGCTCATCTTCTACTTCTGCTGTAAAGTAACTGAGATCAAGGTGAATTGGGAGTTTGCTTGTAAGTTCTGTATGAATACATGCACACTGAAATATTTCTGTCTGAAGTTTCTACGTAAATTAACATACAGCATCATGCTCAAAAAAATCCATGCTTTTCAGTGATCTCTACAGTGGTCTGTATTGTGAGTGAAATTATGTTTTTCCATATCATGTAGTGTTTAACCAAAGCATGTTGCTTTGGTCATTAGTGTGTAGCTGTATTTCTCAGACTGGAAAGCCTGAGAAAGCCTTATGCCCACAGTTCGACAAGTGCTTGAAAGTGGCACAAGCCACTGTTGCCTCTTGTGGTTGCTCCTTCACTTGTTCCCGTGGAAGAGTTTGTGCAGGCACACAGGAGTTGGGTTGGAGACTGGACTGGTTCTGATGAACTCTGAGAAACTTCCACTTTGTTTTGCTGAATGTTATGTCCTTGATTCTGTTCTCAGATTCAACTGCACAAACTCTTGTGTCTGCACAAAAGCAGAGGGAGGTACAAGTGGCTCTGTTCAGTCGTGGCTTATCCTTGACTGGTTAAAGGTTTCTGTGCCTTAGTCCCTGCCCCTCTAAAGCATATGCTAATAGACTCTTCCATGAACACAAAAGAGTTTGGGAATTAAGAAATAACAGTTGCTTTCCCCTTTTCTGTAATTCTGAAAATCTCATTATTTGTCACTTTTTGTAATAGAAAAATGAAACAGAAGAGTGAGCCATCAGAATGGTCTCTCGGGACAATCCACGGGCTTGGGCTCACAATTTTGGACTGAACCCAGGCTAGTACAATGTAATCTACCATTTTGAGAATCAAGTCCAGCTTGGTTTAAGTCATGGGGCGTTACTGGAATAATGTTAGCTAGTTAAATTACTACATAGGAACAGCTCTCCTGAGTCAGATCAAAGGCCCAGCTAGCTCACCATCAAATCTAGCACTAGCCAGTTGCAGATGCTAAGTGAAAGAGTAAAAGCAAATTAGATAAACAGTTCTGCTTTTCCCAGTAAACCTGATTCCCTAGAGGAATCCTGCACTGCTTTGATGAAGAGCATGGGGTTTATGTCCTCTGGAGAGAATTAGTATTTCGAAAGGGCAGGAACTGGGGTAAAGAGAAAACGCCTCAATTCTGAAATGTGAGAATAAGCGAAGATCCACCAACCCTTCACTAACCAGTAGATGTGTGGGCACTGTTGGCTTCTTCTATATGCAGCACATACTTTTCATGTTAAGGCATTCTGAATGTAGGACACGAGCTAGAAGGTGCTGAATTCATGTCAGCTGGAAAGGCTATTTGCCTCGGTCTTTTCACTTATTTTGTGAAGAACAGGGACTTTCAATTTCTCTAAGTTTACTGGTTTTTTTCTGAGTGATGTTGTGGGTTTTTTCATCAGGATTTGTGGACTGTGTGACACCTTTATCTTTGATGGTGAACTAAGTTCATCTTGCAGGCTTAAATTTGTCTTGGCTGTTTAAGAAAACAAATGCACTCACAAAGCCCACTGCACGTAGAAAACACAGTTGTCACCTGTGACTGTGTAGCACACAGGCATCAGATACCGTGGGAGTACGTGTGTATCTTAGAGCAGACTTGTGCTTATTTTTGTTTTATATACATGCAGGTTGTATGCAAACCTAAGGAGTGAATACAGACTGGTTAGAGTTTAGAAAAATACCAGCGACATATAAATATCTATACTCAGCTTCTTCGAAAACACAAATTGGTATTTCTGTCTTTGTTTAAAAAACCTGTTCTTTTAATAACAGGTTAAGGCTTAAAATCAAGACTAAAAATAGACTTTCACATTCTATTTAGACCATAACTGAGACAGTGGAAACAATTCTTTATACTGAGTTACTGTTAGGAGCTAACAGAAAACAGATCAGGACAGTGAGTTGTTAAATCAGTTGTGTTTTGTGTGTGTTAGATGACTCTTCTAACTTAACAATGCAGTCTAAGGTGCTAGAGATGTATCGAACTCAGCATTGTCCAACCATACATCATAAGATCACAGGTCTACTTATCTTTCCAGCAGTATTGCTACACTGATGGTTTCTTCCTTCCTTCCTTCTCAGTTTTCTTCTTCTTCTTCTTTCCCTCTGTTCAGTATCACTGATAGTTTCATGAAAGCAAGGCACATGAGGGATCTGGGGGGGTAGAGATATAGTGATGCATTATGTGAATACTGAGTCTGACACCTAGTAGCACCTTGATAGAAATAGAAAGCTGTGATCACAGTATTAAAGTATGCTAACAAGCTGAAGGAGCTAATGGGCTTAATTTTTTACAGTGCAGATGTTCATCCAGCACTCTTGCTGAATGCAATAACAAATGTGTGGGGGCTGATGGTGATCTTATTGTGTTCCTGGCAGCACAGTCCTCCAAAACAATCTTCCTTTCTTTGATATTTACTAAGAGTTAGAATGTTCTTTTTTGTGGTCTAAGATAACAAATGTATAAACAAATCGGTATGACTAAGGCTGGTTGGGCTAGGGCTGTCTTTATTCAAATAGGAGGTTCTGTAAGAATTAGTGTACCTCTGTGTTTGGTGATGGGGATTGGTGTTCCAGTTCATGGGTAGTTCATGCTCCACATCTCCTACTAAATTTCAGATAGTTTTATAGTTGTTGATTTCAAAACCGAGCTCTTCTGGTCAGAATAAACTATTTGCTTTGAGAAACTGTGGAGTCACAGTCTGATATAAAGCTCAGCTCCCAGTCTCTCCCAGAGAAGAGTCAGTAGTCTCCTGGAGAACAGTCACAGTGGCCTGTATTCCACTCCCGTGTCTCAGCCTCACCACCCACCCCATGGCATTTCAAATGGCTCTTCCTTTGTGTTCAGTGCTTTGCAGCTGATGAAAATGATACTGCTATCTCCTGGAAGCTTTCAGCTCTGTCAATAGGAAATGGTCTTGACTTACTTCCAGCAGATTCAGATATTCCTGAAGAAATTACCTGTTGTATCAGTCACAGGTTTGCTAGACGTTGATGGGGATCATAACGTTGCAAACCTCTCCTTTTTTTTTTTCCTCTCCCTAACAAAGGTACTGGCTTGTTTAATTACCAGCAGGAAAGGTGCACATGGCTTTTGTTTGTAATAAGATGCATCTCTCACTGTGAATACCTGTCACTTTTGATAGGCTATTACAATGTAGGTGATCAGTCAACTGGCCCTGAGTATTCAGGGCTGATGGTGCTCCCCCAGCAAATAAATTTGCTGCAGTATAGAACAGAGGTTTCCTACCATATTCCCTTCTGACAAGCATCTTAGATAATGTGCAAGGAAAATAAATTTCACTGATGCTAGAAAACTAAAGGAAGGACTGAAATGAAACGAGGAATGAAAGACTTGTCAATTAGTGAATAGGTCTTGCCACCAGTTCCAAGTTTGCTTGACATCTCTGCCACTAACTTCCTGTGCAATCCTCATGAAATAATTCTTTGTTTTCTTTCTGAATTTTCTTATTTAAAAAATGGAGATAATGATGTTCATCTACTTTGCAGAAGTAATAAAAGAAGATGAAATTTTTATGTGGTTGAAAAACATGAAAAGGGATGTTAAGCTGTAATAGTCTCAGAAAATGGGTATTATGTGCTGGAAAAAAGTGCAATTATAAGCTGACAGAATTTAAAAAATTGAAAGTGTGTGCTTTGTGTTGTACATTGCCATGTACTGTCCATCGTTAATACATGTACATTTTATTTTTCACTTGTATGGCAACAAGGAAATGGAAATGCTAGATAGTTTCTAAGTAGGTACACAAAAAGCGAGTACATAATTTGTGTTAAAATGTGAGTAGAGACAAAAGAAGAGGGGAGCATTTCATCAGTCAACTATAATTGCACAATTGAAGTAGAATACCCTAAAATGTGGTGAATGTAATGCAATGTAGTGATGTTTGGTGGTGTGTTAGTGAAGTTTGGAAAAGAACTTTGGAAGGATTTAATCAAATGAGGTCAGCAGTCAACAGAATGATGGGTGAAATTCAATCTTGATTAATGCAAGTAATTCATACTGGAGGGCAAAGTATTAATACATTTTATTAGGTCCTAATTAATTGTGTAATTTAAGGAAAAGGACCACTAAAAAGCATCACTATGAAAGGCTGAATGATGATCTCTTAGAGAGTATAGTTGTGGTCTGATAAAGTATTTTGAGTCAATAAAAATAGGATGTGAAATGTTATGATGCTGCTACATAAATCAACATTTAACCTTTATTTAGAATGCTGTGTTGCTGCAGCACAGAAACATACTGTGGATGTCTGAAAAGATGCTGTCTGAAAAAAACAGCAAGAAGCTGTGAACAGACCTGGATATGTATAGAGCCCAAATATTTTGGAATCATTTGCTTTTGAGTCTAGGTAAAGGGTGGGGAAATAAAGAGGTACACAGAACTATGGGCGTGAAGCAGAGGTGACTCAGGCACTTGGTGTGTGTGGTAAGATTAGAAGATCATTCAGTACAATTCAAAGCTGATACAAAAGGAATTTTTTCAGCCTTTCTGTCTTTAGGCTTTATACTTCATTACTATGCAATGCTTTTGAGGCCAGGATTTAGCAATACTTAAAGAAAGGAAGCCTCTCAACACTGAGACCACTTGTGTGTAATCTATCCAGAGGTAGTTGTTAAGAATTGAAGTTTCAGGCATTCAGTTAATTTCTAGCTATAAGATCGTGTTGAGAGCTTGAGAGGACATTTTCTCATTCTTTTGGAGAACTGAACATCCTTACCCAGGAAGACTATGTGTGGGTTCCTAAGTGTGGTGTGAAGCTGAAGTCCATAGTAAGTGGCTTGTAATGCTCCTCATGGCAGCTGTGATCAAAATCCTTATGTGCAGTTTCCCTGACTTAAGTAATTACTGATACCACATGTAACAACCCTCTGTCATATCTTATAATGCAGAAATCTCGACTGTCTTTTGTATCTGTCTTTCATAGAAGGTGGTTATCTAGTGAGGCTGGCACACTGAGTTGCTCAACAAGTGAAAACTGTGGTATCTCTGCCAGGCTGTGCTGGATTCCCTATTGCACACCATGCTGTAGCCCTGGGAGGGGTGTTGAGCACATCTCCGGCACGGGAGAGCACGCTGACGGGAAGAGTTTCCTAGGAATTGCAGAGGAAGCTTGTTGGGGAAGGTGATACAGGGAAACCTTATAAATATGATTGTTTAGCAGTAGGTTCGGAGAACATTGGGCCAGTGAGTGAGGTAGAAATGACGGTCACTTTTGATATGGGAAGGGATGCCAGTTCAGAGGACAGGATATTGAGCAATACCAGTNATTAGAACTGAATGTGTTGCAATATGGATTGGTATTTGATTCTTTGAAGTCTCCTACAGCCCTTCTGTCCGTTCAACTCATGCAGTTAATAAACCATTCCCTCAGAAATGTCTGCTCCTTAACCATGCTGTACTGAACTCCATATGTAAATGCCCAACATTATCGGACAGCACTTGTAGGTCTTCTTGTGGGAGGTGATAACAGTTTCTTTGCCTATTGCAACACGAGCTCTCCATTAATTAGGACTTTGGGAGAGAAATGTGTGTAGGCTGTGAACATGCAGAGTGATGCAGAGAGGTGGGAAACAGATGTGTGGTCATACATGCACCAGCCAGCTATTACTCAGACACCATCCGCCTGCTAATTAGTGCCTGGAATGTTGAACAACGTTGGTGTTTGTGCCATTGCTTGAGTGCAGTCCTGCATCTGGTTTTCACACTTGTCTCAATCGCTACACAGTGCCGTAAGTAGCGTGCTTCAATTAAAATTGTTTTGAAAGTGATGTATCTAGAACCTCCTTGTTACAACAGATTAATTTTTTGGTGTGGATTGCTGTAAGTATAGGGCCATCAGCTTTCTGTACCCTTGAAGGGCCAGCATTTGGGTTAACACTGGAGAGGAAATCTGACTCATTCATTTTGCTTCCTGTCATGCTAATGAACCCAGTGTGTGCCATCTCAACTTTCAACTGCCCCCTTGGTGATTCTCACTGTACCCCTTTCAGTGATGAGTCAGCAAAGAGAAGCCAATTTCTGAGCTGCCATAGCTGGGGGAATTATGTGGTAATATTACCTGTGTGACAAGCGGCTCCTTAGGAAAACTATTGCAATTTATCTTTTTAGTTTGCTGTATTATCTCTAAGAATTTTCATGCAAAGTAGTAGTATTTCCAGTTGCTATATGTCCTGAGAAAAACACGCATGCAGGCACATGAGCATATATTCTTAGAACAGACTTTTTTCTTTTGTGGAGTCCAGATCCGAGATACGTTTCAGTCCTACACATCATTATAGGAGCAGGCAGTAGCAGACAGCACAATTAGTGTTGCCACACTGGGATTATAAATTATCTACTACTCTGTACTGTGCTGTATTCCAGGTAAAAGGCACATCTGTAGATCAGAAAGAGCGACTCTGAATGCGATGCCAGAACATAAATGCAGAGATGATTTTTCTCTGATCTAGTTTCTGCATTTGTAAAATGTTTCTCACGCTTTCCTGGAACAACTTCCTTCTTTATCCATATGAAAAAGCCCATGAATTAGAAGAGTTTTTCTAATCTTCCAGGTAACTGGGGAAATAATCCCTCTTTCCCCCCTCCCTTTCTCCCCCTGCTTATCTTCCCTCCCCACAGAATGCTAAAACACTGTTTTTCCTCCCACAGTTGAAAGGTGTATTTTGCAGAATAAAGATGAGATATTTGTTGGCTAGCAAAGAATAAAGCAAAACAAGAGACATGTCTTTCAAGTACAAATGGGGCTTTAGAGATCTCTGTTGGAGAGCCTAATTTCTATGTGAGCACAACTGTTTCACCATATTGCCTGGAACACTTCAATTATATACTTGGCCACACTTCCTAGTATGGATTCTATAAAAACATCATTTGTCATGATAATAATTGTGTACAAAAATGTTTATGCACAATAAAAATGGATTTCAGAGACCTTTGAATTGCACCCACAAATACAAAATTTTGCAGTACTTTTCAATATACTGAGCTGGATTAAATGGTAGTAATAATAATAAATAGGATTCCTCTCTCCATTCTGCAGGGCCAACTGAACTTAGTGCTTTGAAGCATATCAGTTAGGTTTTTTGGGTTTTATTTAATATTTCTAATTTTTGGCCTCTAGTGAAAAAGGTGAAGTATTATTTCAATATCAATACCTTGCTTGCAGAGTGTGTTTTCATTACACTGGTGGTCTCTGACTGAAAAAGAGCAATCACAGCCTTTATAGCGTATTTTTAACTAGGTGGATAACTGGTTATTATAGGGAATGTGTTATTTTTTTTTCAGCTAAATAGAAGAATTACGTTAGTAAACTACAGACTGCATAGGCTTTTTATAGAAATTGTTTTCTTTAATTATGTCATATATAAGCCACAGTCAAAAGGTATATTTGTCCCTGATTTCAACGGCAGTTAAGTCATTTAAGTAGGAGCTAGACACACAAATGTGTTCTATATGTGACCATAGTAGCTATTTAAGCTGAGGATTTAAGCAGACAGAATGTAATTATCCCCATTGCAAGACTAATACACAAGGGAAAAATGCCATAGGATTTTGTAATAGCAACAAGTGGTCAAGACATTACATTTATGCTTTGCTAGTTTTACCAGCTGTGTCTCATTCCATTATTCAGACAGACAGACACACACACACACCTCTCTGCTAATTAATTATAGTTGTCGACCAGTGGGAGAGGAAAAAAAACACAACTCCAGAGGTGATTTTCCAGAGAAAATCTGATTCCAGAGTGGGGCTACCAACAGAAGTCTGCAGATATGAGATAGGTTTTTAGGTTTGAAAATCTTTGATTATCACATGAATCTGAAAACGAAATGCAGTTACTGGGATTTTATTAGTGATCTACTTATCTCAATTAAAACTAAAAGAAAGTATCACAAAAATACTTGCTTTTTTCTCCCTCATGTTGTATGTGAAGCTGTATCTATCCACGATTCACAGTGACAAAACATTACTCTGAGGGAAACACAGTGAAGGCAGGGCACTGTGTGTTGGAAACCAGGGTTTAAAGTGCTGCTTCCAAATGGACAGGTATAGGTGATGATACCACATCACCTACATTCCTAAACTGTTAATCTTAAAAAAACCCCTTCTATTTCACATGGCTTAATATTTCCTTGCCAACAGTTCCTTGCTCTCTGATGAAATAAAGTGTTTGTGAAGGAGAGCTGGCTGAACACGACACTGGGAAATAGAAATGAAAAAAGCTACAAATACACAAGTGTTTGAAGATGGTAGAATAGTGTTTTGGGGTTTTTTTCACATCTTTGGTAGAGGGCTGGGGTAGAAGATGATCTTTTAAAGGTTCTTGAATACAAATAAGAGCAAACATCTAATCCTTTCAGTTGCAGAGGTGTTTGTTTTCTACGTGACTGGATCACTTGCTCTCCTGAAGGCATCAGCCCTGGTGGCCTTTGAATCTTGTCAATATTTTATTTTTTCAACAGGAAGTAAAGCCCCATCTTGACTTTGTAGCCTCCATTTGATTCCTTCACAGACTAATTGCTGGCCTTTGGCAGTGTGTTGAAGTTAGGCATGGCTAAAACATGTTTCATGGACATGAAGCACTTACGACACACTGCAGTTTTGCACAGTATTTCCACTGCTTATAGGAGTAATTGTATTCTGACAGATATTTTAATTTATTACATTACATGTCTGTAGTGTACATTGCCTGGAGGAGGTCCCTTAAAAGAGTTGAGACTTCTACAGAATGCTACACTGACTTGTTTAAACAGTGACAATCCTCGGAAAAAACACCTGGGCTTTCTAGGTGTGTCCATGAAGGATGGAGAAACAGGGACAGTACTCGTCTGAGTGAACAGATTGGGTGAGATTTGGTAGAGAGACTGGAAGATGGATAACTTGTGGTAGGCAGAGTGAGGCTGCCTGACGAGTCAGTAGGTGGGAAGAAAGCAGGAGGCGTGGCAGGTTGTGGGAAGAAGTTGTTGCTGGAGTTCCCAAAGCCATCGCCCTGCCTTGCGTAGCTATTGCCACCCGAAACTTGCTGCGTGCACCTGTGTGCCGGCTCCCCTTCCTGCTGCTCGTCCTGGAGTCAGCTTATTGGAACTCCCTGGGCTCGTGGTTCCTACTGGTTCTGCAGGAACCCGAGCGGGCAGCTCTGGGGCTCACGGTCCTGGGTTCGCAGTCAGCCACTCTGCACGAGCACTGAGGATGCAAGTGCTGCAGATCCTCGTTTGTTCAGACACAGGGCATTTGGAACACCTGATTGGATTGTCAGTGTTTCGTAAAGAAAACACGAAACAATAATCCATCCTTTTAAATGCCCTGTAAAAGCAATTGGGAAATTAAGTGCTACAGGATTAGGGTCCTAATTGCTCATATATAGTGCCTCAGCTCAGGTTGGTGAAAATAGACCTTGTTCCTTTCCCTCCTAAATTAGGCACTGATTAAATAGATCTGTAACTGAAGTTGTCTGGGGCCCTTTGATAGGGCTGGGTGGGAAGAACCTTGCATTGAAAGAAGCTTTGTTGATTTAGCTCTGCTGCATATCTAATGATTCATGCTGTCTGTTAATTTCATAAGGACTAAATGTAGTGAACATGATAATATAAAGAAGAAAAAAAAAAAATGTTTCCAGTGTTGAATATATTTCAGACCTATGGATGACTGGCAGATTAAATACCAGGGACCTGGCAGTGTGTGCATGGCTCTGGTTCAGCTGCAGATCCTTTGGCCAAGCTGATGGGCCTAAGGACTAGGAAAAAGACAAGTTAGAGATTGCCACCATTGGTGGTGAGGAGGGTTACATAGCATGAATATGGAGGAAGCTGTGTTCTAATAATATTTGTGTTTGTAGTGTAAATTCCTTCATGTCTTCAGTTACTTCAGCAAATACAGTACAAGGGTTTACTCCTTTTTCATTTTCATTTCAAAAGAAGTTGGGAACTAGACACACAGAACACATCCAGGGAGGCCTTTTTAATATGGACATACAGAGTAGCAAAATTGGGACCTGGTGGCATAAAGGGGGCTCTTTTAAAAGACTTCTTGGTGTAGTTAATCCACATCACAGCACGTCTATATATTGTGTAAGCTTCAGCAAATTCTGGGTTGGAAGAAAAGGGTGTGAGGACTTGCTGATTGTAGGACAGTGATTCTCTTTGTGAACAGATACCCTGCCAACTTGAACTGATGCTGAAAACAAACATGTAGAAAACGTGGATGGTGGTATGTGGTATGCTGGTACCGGTTGTGAGGACTTGAATTCATGCTTGTAGGTAAAAGTACTGAACTTAAGTAAAATGCTTCCTTTCACTGAATCCTGCCTACTTTTTTCAGCTGCCCATTGCTGAGGAAAGAAGTGAAAGGAGCTCATGAAATATGGCTTCGTCTTCCTTTGATTCAGTTGGTGCCAAGGATGGAACTAGCCAGTGATCTCCCCTCCTTCTTCTTGCATCCTGCCATCCTTTGATGTTTTGCTTCCTAAAATCCTTTTTGCCAAATCAATCCAACTCCTTCTGGTCAAAGTGTGGGTGTTACAGTGTCCACTGACAGCTTTGAGCTTCCTGGCTTTCATTCAGGCACTTGGAAAGGGACAATGAGGCAGCAAGGAAGATAAAAGGAGTCATTTAGACTTCAGTTTCAGATTAAAGAATCAAGTTTGGTGACATATTCCAGTATAACAGTATTGCTTCTGTTCTTTGGGGCAGAATATATAAGAATGAAGTGAACAAAGAAGTATTCATATTGTATCTGCTGAATTGTAATCCTGTCCTGTGTTGTACACCAGGTTTTTGAACCATGTGGATTTTATTGAAAAAAAATTAACTGGAAGTTTGGCCCCCTTCTCCATTCTTCTTTCTCTCTTCCCTTTCCACTCTCCTGTTCTTTAAAATCATCCCAGATGACCACCGTAGGAGGAGGTTTCAGGAACCAGTTGAGGGTCAAAGTCTGGATTTCGTAGACCCATGTCAGGTCACAGGGTTGCTTTGCATGAATTTGCCACTGTGTAATGAGCAGTTCCAGCTTTAAAAGATTTATATCTTATTTATAAACATATTTATGTTAAACTTTATTTAAACTTATTTGTATTATCTCCTTAGTAAGAGGCAGTCTCCACAGTGTGCTGGACGGGACTGCAGAGTGTCCAGTGTTTACTGAAAGGTTCTATAGTGCTAGAATCTGCTGAAAAAGTACCCAGTTCATCACAAAGAGCTATTTTCTGGAAGCTTAAGAATTTTGGTTTTTTTGAGGTCATTTGAGTCTGTATTAACTTGAGCTGAGTTCTATATTTTTTTTTCCACAAAACATTATGTAAACTTTGTACGTTCCCAGTGATAAGTCAGATGTTACTGCAAGCTCAAGGAGAGATTTGTACTCTGGAAAATGAAACTCCACTGAAGCTTGGTGTGTTGTAAAAGACCTTCTCAGAAACAGGCTTCATTCAGTATGTTAAGTTAAATTCTCAAAGATGGCACTTATTCCTAGAGATAGATATTAACTAAACTGCTAAGTTGAAAAGGGCATGAGAGGAAAAGAGTAATAAAAAAATATTTAGAGCATGTCAGATGAAGTTCATTTACAGAAAAGGGCAGACAACACAATTAAGATAAACTAAATACTACTATAAACAAACTAATAAACTAATTTTAATTAAAATTAAATGTGATTGGATTTACCTCTTCCTCATTGCTCATGAAGAAGTGGATTTGTACTCTGTACACCATGCCTCCATCAGAGTGTTCCCGTTTGGTAGTTTTAGTCATTCAGTCCAGAAAAAAACCAACCTGGAAATTGGCTTCTTTGAATACTTCTTAAAGTTTTTCAGTAAAATGAGCACAGCCGATTTCTTTCTGGTTTTTTTTTTTTCACCTTCTTGGAAAACTCCACTGGATCTGTTGTTTGGATTTCATTTATCTCTTTAGATCTGCCTCTTTCAGCTGATTACAAGGAGATATGGCGTGGTACTTTTTGCTAAGTAGACTTAGCACAGACTAGTTTTGCTGCCTGAGAAAAGTGTAATCTTTCACCTCTTGCTGGTGTAACTGCACTTCAGTATTTACAGGGAAAAAAAAGCTGTTGGAACAAAGAATGATTATAATGAAACTCATCTTCTCCCAAAGAGCCTTCCATGTGAAGTGCCCTAAAATTCTTCTTGGCTTGTCTTGGGTCCTTGTCTTTTATTGCTTTGTTGAGTCCTCAGGTTCGGACTTTTTGTCCTAATTCTCTATTGTTAAAAAAAACCAACCAACCAAACAAACAAAAAACAAAAAAAACCAAACAAAACCATTCTGGTCAGGTAAACATTTGTTAAAAGAAAATGTGATCTATAATATAAACTTGAAAAATAGTTGTTTTTTTTTTTTTTTAAGTCTGTATGTATTCTGAGCTAAGCAGGAAGACTAAAACCTTTTTGTGTAGGATTTTGAAGCCTGTATTGACATAAAAATATATAAAATATCTAAAATGGTAAATTGTGATATGTTCATCACATAGCAGTGAAAATGTTTTCATGTTGGAGGTGTGATTATGATCTATAGAGTGAGTGCAACAGTGCTAGTTGGGATGTAAAGTTCTTTGCTGGAAATAGAAATGTGTCCAGTCACATGATGTCACTGCACCCCTCATTTTCATTGGGTCACGCATGTGTTCCAACTATTTTCAGAAACACTGAGTGTCTTCAGATTGGGTGTGATGTTCTTGGTGCCTGGGAAAGGGGCACTCAGTCTTTTGGATCTGTGACTATCCTACCCCTCATCCACCAGTGACCATCCAGTTGGAGATCTAACACCTTTTTTTTTTTCATGGAAAGGAAACAAAGAGCATATGTTAAATTAGAAACCTTCTGGTTTAGGTTTGGAATCATCTCCTAGGGAAGCCATCATGAAAACCATTTTCTCCAACCTAAAGCATATAGGAGGAAAACTACAGAGAGGTATGTTGAAAAGCAAGAAAACATAGATTGCCCTTGAAGAGCTGCTACTGTCTGCCCTTGTTAATGAACAGAGCCAGCTGCACAGCAGAGAAATAAAAGGGGGAAAAGCCCAGAAGCTCCTAAAGTAAATGTAAAAAACCGGGGAGCAAGGCTTTCCTTAAATAGGGAACTAGAGGCTTCTCCAGCATTCAGTGATCCATTCCTGTACTTACCCATCGTAACTCTTTATCAAACCCCTTCAAAAGTTTCCTCCCCAAATTTACACTAAACCAAGACACAAACCAAAACATCCTCCAGAATACCAGCAGCACCGTAAATAACTCCCAAGCTCAGGCCTGTGGAAGCAGAAGCTGGTGAGGGGAAAAAGCCACTTGATGTGAAAGAGTAAAGGGCAGAGGTTGAGTTTATCTGGCAGGACTTTACCCTGGGTGCCCAGTCTTTGTGTAACTGAAGGGACTTTGCATAAGGGACAAACTAATTCAGCATCTTCCAGGAAATCTGCATTTTTTTTTCGTTTTATTTAAGTTCCTTGTACAGTGACGCACATATTCCTGGAAAAGGTCAACACCAGCAAGCAGGTTAGTGGGTAAATTTTGTTGATGAGTGCCAGTGAAGTGAATTTTGTTGACAAGTGCCAGTGACCAAAGAAGTAAAATGTGGAAAATGAGAATGGGAGACTGACCTGCTAGCAGACAGCAGAATTAAAGGAGAGAACTTTGAGACAAGAGAGAAACAACCAAGGCAATGTGTACTTAAAATACAAAGACAACAAGCTCCCTCAATGCCTATATTGGGTTAAAAATGTATATTAATATGAAAAAATCTTCAGAAATTAAAGAACAGTTTTTGGACACTTTGCATGTCTTACAATCTCTGTTAGCCACAGCCAGTGGTTTGGCAGGTTGTTTTAGCCTTACATGGTAATTGATATATTTGTGTGGCAACATGTTTCTGTCAGACTGGTACTTAAACACTTAGGCTGGATAATTAAAGGAATTTCGCTGGACTGGTGTGTACATTACCTATCAAAGGCTACTAAGGATATGAATGCCTCTTCTGCCTGTTTCATGTGCATATATGGATGTGCATTCACATATACACATTTATTGTATGGTGTTTTATAATACACGTGTACAAAAAGTAATACCAACATAAAATAATGTAATATAGAGTATTTAATTTTCTACTTAATATATAAAATAATGAAAATATAGTATAGTATAAAATAAGCTCTACTCTGTCCAACACCATAGATGAAAACTTAATTGACAGAGGTATTCTAAACACTGTAACACTGTTATAATCCAGCTTCTAAAATTCACAGAATGATGGCTGTGTGAGTAGTAATAATTAATATATTGGTCTTTATATTTGTGTCTACTCAGAGGAATTTAAAACACAGAACAGAATTGTGATAGCATACTATTTTTTTCAGGATAATTAAAGCTTTTATTAATATCCAGAATTTTTAGATGCTAGAGCAGAAAATGTTATAATCTAACATCTTGAACAATTTGTGTCTAATTATAAAGATGACTGTGTAAGCGGAATTTGGTACTTTTTTGGAAGTCGAGGTTAAGGTTAAGCAGGAAGGAAGGCTGGGTAATGAATTTTCTGAGGGGAAGAACAGATAAGTGGTACATAAATATAGCTTCCCCAGACAGGCTTTGTGTTTGACTACCTGACCTAACGCTAAAATTAAGCAAAGTTTTGGCTGCTAATGTGCAAGATCAGAAAAGCATCCCATTCAGAATTGGCAGCTGTCTGATAATTTTGTTGTGGTTGTTCAACATCTGTTTCTTGAAGTCAGTTTTTTTTCACCTAGACTAAAATACAGACTCCTTTATGTTCATAGTGTTTGTACTGTTGGATTGTTTGTGATTGGATTTCTCTGCCTTAGAGGACCTGGGGAATGCCCTCCCCAGTGAGATAAGATGTGTTCAATAGGTGACTCCTGTTTCTGGGTAGCAAGAACTGAGTAAGAAAGAAAGAACGCCCACAATTTTCTGTTGCTTGTCTGTTCAGAAAATCAAGAAGACTTCTGGTCCCTGCTTTGATGTACAGAGAACAGACTATTGCAAAAAAATTGCCTTTTCCTATCAAAGCTGCTTTAAATTACATGTCTTCAATCATCTTAAAGAATCCAGAAAGAATAATTTTAAGGTGTTTGGAGTTTCCCTACAAACATAAGGACAATGGGCTCGTGTCTCCATTTCTGCTTAGTAAATATTAACTTATGGCATATCTACATTTGCTAAATATGTGAGAATATATTCTCAAAAAAAGTACAAAAAGCAAGTTCAGCAACCCAGAGGTTTCTGGTTTTTGGTTGTTTAGGTTTTGTTTTTTTTTTTTTTAGTGAGCATGTTGGCTCTGCTTGAGTTTCCTGCACCTGCTTGTAAAACAATAGACAATATAACCTTCCAAAATTATGAACTGTGTTATAAATAACTTCCTAGTAAGCCAGAACAAGATTAGCATGATTTTGCTGTTACTTTTCCTCAACATAGACTGGAAAAGTTTGTGCACAGGAGTAGTTTAAAAGTTGATAGCCTGCCTTTGGTTTCATTAAAATGCTGGTTTTTAACAACCCTTTATGATTACTTCCTTTCAGATAGAGGACTCAAGCATATGTGTTTTCCCTCCTATTTGCCCTCTCCTTCTTCTTTCAAGCTTCAGGAACCAGGACTTTTAAAGGGTTAGGGAAGCTCCCCATTTAAAGATCTTGGGCACCTAAAGCTTCAGGCCTGGGACACAACAGGATCTGTTCCCTCCTGTGGCACCGCTCCCAGCCCGAGCTGCCCTGGGCAGTGAGGGATAGTTCAAGGATCACTTCGTGCTCTCCCACGATGTTGATGACATTATGCAAACAGCTACATCAAGGATTTATTTATTGATCTTGTTTTTTTAAAGAGGAAATGTAAGGAAAAAAACAACTGATGGTTTAGGGGGAAAAAAGTCAGAAAGAAGAATTTTGGGTCCTATGAGATAAGTGTTGAACACTGCTTCTTTGCACAGAGCACAGGAACACCAGCTGGCAAGGCATTTATTTTTGCCTCAGAATGTATTCGAACAGTAAACAATTTAATAAACTTTCCTTTTTAGTCATTTTCAAGCCTTTTCTAGAAGACAGCTATAAATTGTGTGAAAAAGTTATGTATAAATTATGTCTCTGGCATGCATCAACAGTTTTGTTTAGAGACTTGCATGGGGTTTTGTAGGTCTAATAGTAGTACTAACCCCTTAAAACAAAAAAGCTTAGTATCTTTGGGTGAGAAAGTGAATTGTATTAACCATCCCAAGTAAACTTTCACTCTTTGCTAGTTTGAATTTGGAGAAATCTACTACTTTCAGACTGAAAAAATGTCTTTTGTGAAAAGTGTCTTTTGGAAAAAGTTTTTAGGGATCCCCAGTAGAAGAAAGATCTGGAGCTACCAGGCAGAATCCAGCAAAGGACTGTGAAGATGATGATGAGTTTCTCTGCTATGAGGAAAGGCTGAGAGAGCTGGGACTGCTCAGCCTGGAGAGGAGAAGGCTCAGGGGGCTGTCATCAGTGTATATGAATACATTGAAGGGTGTACAGGAGATGCAGCCAGGGGTTTCCCAGCGACAGGACCAGAAGCAGCGGGCACAAGCTGAAACAAAGGAGGTCTCCCCTGAACATAAGAAAATGCTTTTTTTAACTGTAACTGAGCACTGGCACAGGCTGTCCAGGGAGGCTGGGGAGTCTCTGTTCTTGGGATTATTCAGAATCTGCCTGGAAACAGCCCAGGCCACTGGCTCTGGGTGGCTGTGCTTAACAGGGTGGTTTGGACCAGAAAACCTCCAGAGATCTCTTCCAACCTCAGCCATTCTGTGATTCCATGCAGCTATGCCATGTCTTTAAAGGAGTTCTTGTATACTAATTTCCCTCTCTTTCATCTTTCTTTTCCAAAGATTTCCAAAATCCTGCCTTATTTGAAGCAGTTGATTGCAAGCCAGTCTAAACCTTTAGTCTAGACAGATAAAACTGTTATTTGCAGCTTATCTGACTTGCAGTCATTACAATTCCACAGGTGCACAGAGCAAGTTCATACTGGATTTATTTTGCCTTCCCTCTTGGCTTGTGCCTGATTTGCATAGGCAGACTGTCCACTGATGGCTGAAACTTGTGAATCAGTGTGTTTATACAACCTCACATCAGAAGATATGTCCGTGTGGACGCAGTCAAGATTGCTGAGATACCTCACAAGACTTGTTAAGTATCAGAAGCATAATTACATTAGTCTAGGAAAATGCCGTGCTAATGTGGATAAAAAAGTCCAACGTAATTAGTTGCTCATGTATGTTACTGCATCGTCCTGTGGAAGTCAGCCCTGAAGTTGTTGTTCTGGAGTCTGGTGTCTGCCCTCATTTTATTTCAACAGACTTCAACTCCCCAAGATGTAATGTCGGACATATTTGAACCATTCTGCTGTTCCTAAACTGAAACAGAAAAAATAACACTGTTTGTCCTGATAAACCATATTGTAATTGGCCTTGAGGAGGATGGTTTCCCAAATACAAACCTGAGTTCTGTCATTAAAGGAAAAAAAATTGTTGATGGAAATTGGAAGGAGTTTTCATTTTGTTCCAGCGGAGTTCTTAATTCTGCAGGCAAAAATAGGAGCAATTTTTCATCTGTCAGTAACATTCTGCCTGAATCTGGAAGTAATGGCCTTCTGCATCATCTTGTTTACCGCTCCTTGTTGAAAAATGGTACAAATTCAGTATCAGATTAGACAGACACATTTGTTTATAAAATCGGTGAGGCTGATGGGATACCAGTTTTCCAAGCAATTTATAAATAGCAGTATTTTAGGCTGGGGTAGAGGCATGAATGGGGAAGCTTCAGAGGGAGAGAGCATAGAGCTGTGACCCAGAGCTGCATTCATGCATGAAATGAGATCTTGTGCAGTGGGCAGCCTTATTTTGGCTAATGTAGCCGCAGGCAGAAAATTCTCTTGCTGCATTCTTGAAAGAGTTTGTTTTTCTTTCCTTTCTCTTTAACCTTGTACTTTAATTATCACTTTGCCTTTTCCGAATGGTAAATTGGTCAATTTATAGCCAGGAAAGTGCATATTCATGTACTTCAGAAGCAGTGAGTGAATGCATGCATTTTCTGCTAGCATCACTGTACCCAGAGTCCTTTCCTACCCTGCCTGTTTTCCTCAAGAATTTGTGCACCTTCTAAATATTATCCTGATGTTTGGGGACAGGATTGTGTATTTGGGGGATCTTCATTTAATTTAATTTTTTTGCTTATATATTCTTCAGGTTTGGTTTATTAGTAGCTTTGCTTTCTCTAGTGGAAGTATGGGGAGATTCATCAGTGCATGCAGATGCTCAATGAAAATTAATGGGAGCAAAAGGTACATTTAAATTGCCAGCTAAAGTCCTGTTTAAAAATTTGCTACCCTTAGAAATACTACAACTTCTGTGGAAAAGCAAGGGAAAAACAAACATCTTGGTACAAAGCCTCTGCAAGAGGGCAGTAAAATCAGTCAATAATAACTGTTACTGCCAGGATTGGTTAGGTTAGGTGAATGCTAGGGCACTGGTTAGGTTAGGTGAGTGCTAGGGCACTGAACTGGGCAGCATCTTACAGTAAAACCTAAATAGGCGTAGATAAAATACACTCCGAATTAATTGTTGATTCACTATGTTTACTATTAAATACATAAAAGAAAGAACAGTTTAGAAAACAAAATGTCTCTGTACTACTCGTAATATTACAAGAACCCTCAGATGCAAAATTGAGAGTCCTATTCAGCCTTACCAGAATACAAGTTACATTTGGGTTTCAAAACAAGTTACATGGGTTTTTTAACCCCAAGCTAGTTTCCAGTGTTCTAGAAACCATTTGTCATCCTCTGAGGAGGTAAACCAAGGAAAGAAAAAGAAAAGAAATTGTAGGTAATGTGCCATGACCGTAATGCCTGAGCTACATTGTGTGGTTCTGGATTTTGGTGCCTGTTGGTAGTATAATGTTTGAAATGTGCTCCTGGGCTGTTCATTTGAAAAGGAGGGAAAAAGAAGAAGAGACAAAAACGTAGACTGGTCATTGGCAACACACAGTAAAACAGATAAGTCAGTGCCAAATCTTATTTTGAAACTCTGGGGGGAACAAAACCTTTTAGTTTTCTCTGTCAGTACAGGGGTAGTAATGCTGCCAGTTGCTCTGAAGCTCTGCAAAAAGACATCTGATTTATTCTTTGAAGTACCCGGGGTTTGTGTTGTTTTTTGTAGCACTTGCATCTCCTGACAGCTGACTATACTTGCCTCCTTTGGTCATGGTAACTGCTTCACATTGCAAGTGAAGTTCTCTACCCTGCTGTTTTGATAGATGTTTACTAGGGCTGGCTGTTACATAGGTATTAATTTCTTATACGACAAAATGGGGATTATTGCCTGTCTAAAGTAATCTGTACTCACTGTTATCACCATATTTCAAAAAAATGTTTAACTTGAATTCCAGAAAAGCATGCAGCACTTAATCTAATTCTTGTGTTCATCTTCTTGAGTTATATGTTCTGGGTATTTTAATTTTTTTTTTTTTTTAAATAAAGGTAGTCACCATGCAAATTACTGAGACACAAAAGCGAATCTTGTAGCTATCTGTATTTTAGGGCAGGGGAAAAATGATTAGTGCTGCTTAGAAATGTTAACAATTTCTATTTTTCTGAAATTTAGTCCTGTTTAAACGCTGAGTTTTTATTTGCAAAAAAGCCCTTACAGATTTCAGACCTATTTTGGCCAACTCTTGCTGATTTAAACTGAATTTGGAAAAAATTTCCATTTTATTTTTCGCTCTTGTTAAAACATAAATATTTTAATAGGGAAATTTATGATCTTTACCCGCAACTAGCTCCAAGGAAGGTAATAATTACAATGTGTAGAAACACCCACTTTGCACTGTATATCTTCTTTACTTAAGGTAGATCTGGTCACAGTGACAGCCTTGACAGCTGTTGAAATTGTTGTAGGGAAGGTGTGGAGGAAAATCTCCAATGTCACCAGACAGATAAGAAGAAAGAAACCCATAAGAGGGAAGAAGATTGAGGAAATCTGATCAATCTGACTTGAAGATCCCTAGTTTTTAATTTTAGTCTCTTTTTCTGATATAAACTCCATCCAATTATTAGTTTAGTTTGTGAGTAGATACCTCCTCAGGGGTGGATTTTGGCATAATATTCCTGCTGTATTATAAATACTGACATCACGCTAATCTATGCAAATCACTGCTCAATCAATCTGAGCATCTGCGGTTGATTAAACAAAACACGTAGGTGTGAAAGCATTTGCATCTCACAGGCTCTGCTGGATCTGGCAAAGGCTGAGGGGAGTGTAAAGGCACGGAGAGAGCTTTGTCACTGCGATGCCTGCCTGGCAATTTGGAGTTCTAATTGCGACGGGCAGAGATACCTGCGTGGGCTGGGGCTCTGGAAGGAGATTGGAGAAGCTGAGCTTCAGCCCAGCTGCTTGAAGATGTGAATCCAGCTCAGACAGACCTGATTCTGTGACTGCAGTCACATTAAAGCTCAGATCCCTGGGGCTGCAGCTTGCAGGGATGTGCTGGGCTCACCCCCGTAGCCATCCCTGCAGGTCCCAAGCTGCCAGGGGCACCTGGGATGGCCGTGCTCCTGCAGCTGGTGGATACTGAGGTGGGCAGCACTTGGGGGCACCTCAGGGTGGCAAATGGGAAGTGTCCTCAAGGTGCTCTGTAAGAGGCAGCTAACACAGGGTCGCTGGACCCTGCCAGTCCCTCAGGCTTTTATATAGCCCACCAGTGGCCACTCTTACCATTGCTTTTCCCCAAGTTTTATTTGCTCCTTCTGTCCCTCCTGTGCCTGGGCCTGACCACAGAGAATGGGGGTAATGAATAATAGAGGAAATCGCTTGTGTTGGGCGAGGAGAGAAGGGGAGAAGTGGACTTGCAAATAACTGACCAGACATAATCATAGTTTGGCTTTTGTTCACTTCACAGTGGTAACACTGCTCGTACAAGGATGAAGAGAACCAAATTGTTCTGTCTCAGTGAATCTCTGCGTGAATTAAGTCGGTGGCATCAACAGTTGAGCAACAGAGAGCCCCTGGGTCACTGCTTGGGAGGTCCTCAGTGTCCGCTCTGCTGGGCGGGGAGCTTCCAGGAGAGCAGCTCCCACGGGAGGGTGATAATCAGCTGACTTGCTGCCCACCCACTGCCTCTTTGTGGAAGCGCTTCTGGCTGTATGATGAGAAATCACCGCGGAATAATTCACAGTACTCTGTTGACTCTGAAGTGAAGAAGTGTTCCTTAAAGTAAATACGCAACTTAGTGAAACCGAGAAAAACAGTTATTTAAAGGGATACTAGCTTGTGGAACTGCAGATTTCCCAGCTCTGAGTCACAGAGATCTAAGGTAGCCAAGCTGTAGCACATTTTCACTTCAGGAGAGACATCAGCTCTCGTCAATAACAGGATATTTAATTGAATTTTACAAGTTTTGAGTTTGTCAGACTGAAGAAGTGTTGAGAGTGAAGAATGAACTGCTTTTGGTCCACCAAGGAAGCTGGGGTTGTGCAGTGGGGCTGTCAGAGAGAGATCTGGTGATCCCCAGAACCATGATACTCCCCTGGGTGTTCTGTGCTGCTTTCTGATCATTTAGCGCTTTCATAAGGGATGTGTTTCCACAGCTAAAGTCTATTTGAACTACAGTGCCCTTAAAAATAAAAACTTGTTTTTCTTTTCCCTCAGTGAGAGCAGGTAAGTATAACTCAGTTGTGCGCTTGCATGCAGAACTGCAATCCTCCTTCTAAACCTACAATGGCAATGTGAAATTTTAGTGTCAAAATCATGTATTGTTCAAGAAGTGTGAGTAAAGCACTTACTGTACAAGAGCTGAAGTAGTCTTAGTTAAAATGGATTATTGGCTTTGAACTCTGGACTTCAGGCAAGAAGGATATGCACTCCTGTCCTCTTGACTTTCTGTGGATGATGGTCTTGACATTGCTTATGCAAAAGTACTGCTAACTTTCTGATTTTCATCTTTTCTCATGGTATATGTTTCTTTTCTATTGGAAAGCCTATCTGCTAGCATCTTGGGATTTCAGGAAGATTTCAGCTCTTGCGTTTGAAGAGTGCATTCCTAACATTCCCGAAAAATGCTTAGAAGTCGTAAGTGCTCAGAAATTAGAAGGAAATAAAATGTTGAAGCCCATTATTTGTTAAAAGAAATGTTTGGGTTTATTCCAAATGTGGAATTTCATGGCACCTGACTCATATTCTTGAGTATTTGTTGTTGGCAGTACTTCAATGGGTAGAACATATGGACACTGCTACTAGGAGCTTGCCCAGCATTAGTGTCTCGGCAGCAAATACCTTTTATGTCTTTGGTCCTCGGGTCAGGTAAAACTATTGACTTCTCTGCTGTAACAGTCAGAGTGCCAGCTGGGCTGATGGCTTTGTAGTGTGGACACTTGTACAATGCACAGAGAGGTGAGATCTCATGCAGGCTGTTCAAAAGCTATCTACTCGCAACAATTTTAACACTGTTCAAGATGATGCTGATACAGGATATATTCGGCTTTTCGTTTCCCTCTGCTAATTCTTATGAACATTCAGATCTCGCTAGTTCATCACTTTTTTTTTTTTTTTTTTAAACAGCTATATGGCCAGACATTTTCTTTGGCTGTATGCAGAATAATTAAGGTCGGTCCGTCGTTTATTTAAGTTCAGTTTTATTGTTCCTTAAATAAGTTTCCCTGCATTTCCTTATGGTGGCAGGTAGTCACTGTCCCTGGCCACTGTACAGCTGTGAAGTTGCCAGTGAGAATAAATGGGCCAGATAAATGTGTCCACATCTGTCTGGTTTACATTCCTGTTACAGGGTCACTTGTTCTCTTCTTTCCTTGATTTCCTTATTCTCCTGAGACTGCTGTGCTGAGACTATCAGTCTTTAATGGAGGGATTCTAGGAATCACATCTGATATGAACGCTTTCACTTTGGGGTGGATGAGGGAAGTTTCATGTTGGCAGTCAAAGCACTTGCACCCTTTTCTTCTTTTTTTTGTGACCAGGACAATGGCATAAACGTGCTCATGTGTTTATATACCCCCCTCTTCCGCATATGTAAGTGAACAGTGGCATTTTGTTCAATCATATTGTTCTGCATTATTCATCCATTACTTAACAGCTCTTGCACACAGAGGTGATGGCTTTTTGTCCTCCTCTTCCTTGTATAGCAAGCTGTGCCTTAATTTGCAAAAATGACATAGGTGAAGATGTCATGATGTGCCTTCCTGATGCCGCTCCCAGCGCCTCTCCTGAATCTTACTGACAGATATATAGTAGAGCTCTGCTTCTTCATTTAGTATGGATCATGTTGGCAGAGAGATCAAAGAGGAGGAATCTTGAGAGATGCCAAACAATTTTTAACTGGCTTCTTACAAAAGCCAAGGGTGTTATTTATTATATATGCATAAGAATAAAATACTTTTTGTTCCACCTTTCATCAGATCCTTCAGTCCTCCTGTGTCACGGCAGAAAATTCTCGAGTTTATAGGGTTGCCATGAACCACATTTGTGAATATCTTTTAATATATATTTTATTAAACATTACAATTTTTCTTTTCCTTAGTTAAGGAAATACTTCATCATCCCATCCTAGTCCCTCTGCCAAAAACCTTTATAGCAGTTCCCACTGGTGACAGCCAACTTGATCAATTCCTCATTGGTGCTGAGCTCCACTAACAAGGCACATACAACTACAGCATTTTTATTTTTTTTTAAATTTTATGGCCTGTCTCAAATGATATTTGCCTTGCTTTGCACAGGCTTCCGAGGATAATTTTCAGAATCCTATTTGGATTTGAGTTTTTGGCTAGCATCTAGAAATTTGTTAAGGTATACAAAATTATATTTTCTGTTGCTAGTCCTGCTGCACCTGTTTGAGCACAGGCTGGCTCATGTCAGACCACTGGGTCAGGATGGGCAAGCGTGGTCAAACAATGCCCAGACAAAAGTCGAATGGATGCCCAAGTGTTTTCAACTAAGAGATCAACTTTGTTGTCTTTTTTCCTTGTTTGCTTTCTACCAGAAAACAAATTTCCAGTAGCTATGAATATTGGCTGTGGTGTTTTTCTTTTTTGTTTTTGTCTGTCTGCGTTTTCAGTCAAAGGACAACAGAACTTGAGACATGAACTCCGACCACTTCCCGATGTCTAATAGATGCTCTTCTACCCCAGTGTTTCATTAAGAGTTATTAAGATGCTAGATTCTCTCAGAACTCCAGTAAAAGACGGTATTTTAGCTTGTACAGCAAAGATATTATTGTGACCTCAACAAAACCTGTATATTACTTTCAGTGCATTCCTGTATTAGAGTTCAACATGTCATTGATTTAGGCTATGTTATTTTCCAGAGAACAAAATGCCATTTGTTATTGCAAGGAAGCACTGAAAAAGTGTGTGGGGTATAGAAGGTGTTTTATATAAAACAGTTTATATATAACCTGCTTACGTGTAGTTTCCTTGTCCTTTATTACCCCTCTTTTCCTTTTTCCCTTGCTCTGTGTTTATTTTTCAGGCTGATCCAGATTCTGGTTTTTATTTGCAGAAGTAACTGTGGAATATTGATTCTTGTCTATGTTGGCATGACAGCTCAACCTCTTGGAAATATCACTGAAGTAGGAAATTAAATCCAAGCAGTTAGATTTTACTCTCTTCATCCTCCACTGAGTGCTTTAAGAGCCCAGACTCTTTATATAAGCAGCTGAGGGGAGGCAGAATCGCTGTTGAGTGCATTGTTGTTCCCCTGTAGCTTCCAGATGGTGAGGAAAGTCCCGGGAAAAACGTAGGACCAGCATGTTCTGTCAAAGTCAAGCTTGTGTCTAGACAGGGAAGCTTACATAAGGCAGCAGGAGAGGAAGGGGGCCTTGTGTAACTGCTGTCCCTGGCAAATAAACACTCACTACAGTGCCTCTCATGATTTGGCCCGTAGAGGCTGAGAGCAAAATGCACTTTGGTGCTTTTTTTACTTAGCTTGCTTGGACTTGCAACTCAAGGTCATTCTCTTCCTTTGGTGTTTTTTTTCAAATGCACGTCTATCTTCCAGTTACTATGATTTTACTAAAGGTTTTACCCTTCCCCCTTAAGCTGAACCACTTTTCCAAAGAACCCATATACACCTGCACAGCTAATTTAAAACAGATATAGCAAGTTACCATTTTTAAATGGCCTTGAGAAGTTGTTGATGGCATTTGGCAAACAATGCAGACAATATGCAAGTCACCAGAGGTGGCACAGGGTCCTGTTCATGAAGATATATTCTGCTGTAAGGTAGCTTTCTAGTTTGACTTTGAAAAAGTGGTAGTGTAATATATGTGGTATTCTATTAAATGCTTCAGTCAGTGTACCTCAGTACCTTATGGAGACCTCTGGCACCCCTCTAGTGCTCAGCTTACCTTGCACCTACATTTTGTTTTGATTTTCCTCCAGCTGAATGCAAATCTCTGCCAGTGAGTGCTTTCTGGTTTACTCACCCTCTCGTAACAATTCTCTCTTGATTTTGGAGCTATTGTTAAAGGTGCTCTGTGTTTATTTCTGTTATAAAAATGTGAATACCAGGAGGAAATGTTTTTTCCTTTTGATTTGAATACAACCTCTTCAGCACTCCATGTTCTGGCTTAACTTGGTTTCTCGGGTGTTGCCCTTAGCTTTGCTCTTTTCTATGCATAAAATTTTCTCAATGTAGTTTGTTGGTGCTTTGTCCTCAGGCAGACTAATTTCTTGGAGGCAGGGTCAAGAGCCAAGAGCTCAGCTCCTTCTGTTCACTGAGGCCTCAATTACAGCCACCTTGCAGTGAGGACACAGGCTGAGTAACTTGAGAGTCAATGGTCCTTCAAAGCCTTCTCACCATTTTGGCTGCCTGCTTTGAATGCCCAGAAGCACAGACAGGTTTCTCCTGAAAAAGCATCTTTGGGAAGGTTGGCTTATGGAGAGGCAGGCAGTGGGGGGATGTGTGTGGTTGTGTGTCATGTGAGAAAGAAAGTAGTGACTGGAGTTTGGCTGTTCAGGGGTGTTGTCTGCACCTGGGGGAGAGTCCTTCAGCAGTGTTTCCAAACCCTGAAGTAGGTCTGACTTTTTTTTTTTTCTTTCCTCATTGAATGTAGCTTTAGTACCTCCATTATTTTTCCCTACTCGAGCAAGTCAGGTAGTTAATCTCTTTGTAACTTCCATTTTGAAAACAATTTTGTACAGTTTTGTGGCCTTTCTGACACCTGGCTTTTTTTCCTAGACAGACTAGATATTCAGTTCCACTGCCTTTTATTACAGACTCAAGGAAAATATGAGGAAAAATTACTTTCTGGAGGAAAAGAAAATTGGTACTTTTTCCTTGTGAAATGAAGTTTGTACTGTGGCTCAGTTTTATGAAATCATTTTTTTTTTGGCTCCACTCTGAGAGCAGAAGCCTGGCTAAATTATTTTTATGCTCTCAGGTAGAGCAATTAATGCTGTGATGTTGAATACTCCACTCCAAACTAATGTTCATTCCATGTTCCTGAAGAATTATTTCTTAAAGTTTAAGATATTTAAATAGCTTTTAAAATAAATAAATTAAATAGCCTTGGTCTATCTCTTTTTCTCTCTCCTTTTTTCCCCCCTCTTCTCCATTACCTACTGGAAATAGTTCACAATTTTTTGAAACTTTATTTAAAATGAAGTTGCAGACATCTCTGTGAAGAGTAAAGATTTTGGCTTGATCACAGGAGGCTACTGACTGTGCCAAGACTCACCCATGACTCTGCAGGTTAAGTTACCCTGTTGAGGTATTTACCTCCCCTGTGAGGGAATCAGCTGGAGAAGGACAATTAGCTTTTCCACATATATTCTGGGAACGGGAGCATGCAAGTTGGAAAAGAAAATGTTAACCTATCTCAGCACCTCTGAGCTTCAGATCAGTACTCAAAAGCAGTTGTGTACAGCAGAGCTGCTCCCTTTGCCACCTGGGGTGGGGAAATTATGGTTATGATACATGCCCAAATATTTCTTTCCTGCACTGAGGTCTAAGAGCAAATTAACTGTGAAAGGTTATGCCAATGTTTCCTGCTCTGGTAATACCCTGCTCCTTTGGGAGGACCAGAGGGCTGTGCCAGCCGTAGGGAAGGGAAGTAATAGTGATGACTTGTGGATTGTCTCAAATTAAATTAATGTGTATTCATCACATTAATGTGACGTATGTACTGAGTCAGATCAGTGACTCCTGGGCACACTTAGCAGTTTAGTTTGGAGAGGGGCAGGGGGCTACTAGGAATAGCCCTGGCTTAAGCAGGGAGGAATGTAAGGAACATTCTACCTCATGCACTTTTTTTTTTTGGTGAGTTTGCTTTTTGAGTAGCACTCTTGTTCCTTTGATCACATCCTTGAGCACCTTCCCCTTGTGCACGCCTTTCTGCCCCACTGCCTTCTAAATAGTTCCTGTGACAGCAGATACCCAGACTGAAAATTTTTGCCATAATTCATAAGTCAAAGTACTTTCAATCCCAGAATAGAGGAGACTGCATGCAGACTTCATTACACAGTATTCATAACATAAACAAGCCTGCAATTATGTCATAGCAACAAGCACTGTGCTTACATGAAAGTTTGATTCAGGTCTCCAAGAGTGGAAGACCTTTGCATCCAAAATATCACAGCGACCTACTTCTCTGAAAGAGTGCCCTACATAATTTCAGAAATTAGATATGACACCAATATAGTAGGCCATATGGTGCTTTTTGCTGGTGTAGGGTGAACAGTGGGATATTCTTGGGGCCACACAAATGTCTGTCCACTGACTAGGTGAAGTCAGCTCATTATTAGTTGGCGTTAGGTGTGACGTTTGTTTTCCTGATGTTGTGAGGCAACAAATTCAAACTGCCAATTGTTTTAAAAAGGCATTTGCTAATAACATGGGCATGATCCTAAAAAGTTTTAGCCTTTTTTTTTTTTTTTTTTGGACCAGTATTATCTGCTTTTAATTGCTGCTGAGAACCTGAGAGGCTGCACCTAAAATGATTTAGACAGCTCAGAATCTACCTCTCAATAATTCTAGGGAGAGTGTTTCCCAGGGGCAGTTAGACATGTTTAACTGATTATTTATTATTTATTTTTCTGGTGATGCTTCCCCAGACTGGCTGTAGAAGTTGTTAGATGTGTGTGGTATGTGCTGCTGGTGTCCTGCCTACCAAGGGGGATGCAGCAGGTGGGCCACTCCTGAGGGGATGGGAAGGGACAGTGAGAGGAGCTGGCAGAGGGCAAGCTGCAAACTCTGCTTCTTTTTGGCAGTGGAGCTACCTGTGAATTTCAGTTGTCAACACATTGGGATGGCAGAGGAGGTTTCAGGACAAAATGGTGGCTTATTCAGAAATTGGGAGGTTTTGTGATCTGGACTTTTTAAGCCTCTCGTCCGTGCTAGATGGTTTTGTCCATGACAGTAAATTATTGAATTGCTGTGAAGTAATATCTCTTCCTTTCATGGCATCCACTTGTTATTTATTTATTTACATACATGCATCATCATAGAAATTATATTTGCAACTGAAAAATAAAAAAAACACCAAACAATCTCATTTCAGCCCTTTCTCCATAGTTTCTGTATGGTTTTCCTCTTACTTGGATAGATTTTTTTTTTCCCTTTATTTTTAAAAATAATACCTTTGGAGTCTGTGCAAAGTGAGCTTTTCTGCAGTGCTCATTCTGACAGCAAAGTTGTTTTTCTGAGGACTGCCTGCATTTTAGGTGTCCGCTGCATAGGTTTTCTGTGTAGTAACTCTTGTGCCAATCTGCAGACCTCGGCTGAAATACCCACCTGGTGGAAAGAAGCAGCGCTGCTTTGGGCACACTGAGGCAGTTCAGGCGATGCCACTCGGCCTGTGCACAGGGCAAGGCTTTAAAAAGCAAAGCACAAAGCATGGGCCATAAAGTGTGCAGTGGGGGTGTCTCGAGTTCCTCCCAAAGGGGGCTGAGCAGACACGGCAGGCTCCTTGTTCGTGCTTCCCTCCTGCCAGCCTGTGCAAGCACCGCGCGTGGTTATCGCTCCAGACACGCTGGCATCCCTTACAGCGTGGTGTGTGTGTTTATTAGGTGGCATCCATGGGGATAATCTCATTTTGGCTTTTGCCCATGAGGTAAATGTTGGGTGACCTTCGGGCAATCTGTGCACATACAACGCTGTGTGCTGTCAGCTACGTGATACCGGCGGTGATGGAGTTTCTGGCAGAGGCCCCAAGGTGGGAGCCCTCATTGTCTGGGGGCCGCCGTGTTTGCTGACAGACAGGAGTATCTTTGCCTGCTGCCAGCACAGGAGGCACCTGCTGATCGGAAACTTCTTTTATCACAAGGTTTAATTTGCTGTCTCACAGCTTTTGGAAAGAGAAGCCTTTCATCTCTCGAGTTTGGAAAGGAGTGATATGATTCTATTAAGCAGATGATGCCTATCTGCAGCTGAAAGGGGTTTGTTTGGTTTGGTTTGGTTTGGTTTGGTGGGTTTTTTTAAGATGGCAGTTACAGTAAAGTGCAGTGCAAGCGGCTGAACTGCAGACATGAGATGAGTCAGATCTGGATAATTGCATTTCTGTAGAGAGTGTCTGGGCTGTCCTGAAGGTTCCCTCTCTAGAGATGTCTGGTCTTGCTCCTTGCTTCTCTCTAGACCAGCGAGAGAGGCTGAATAACTCAGGTGTAGCTGTCATGAGTAGTAATGTAGGGTGGACTGGTTTGGGTTGGTTTTTGGTTTTGAGGGAAAGCTGCTGCTTGCCCTGATGGAGCTTAGGCTTGAAACCAGCAAAAAACCTATAGGACAAATAGCACCTAAGATGTTCCTGCTGCAGTGTTCAGCCAGGATCTGTGCTGGTGGTGATTGCCAGCAGATGTCTGCTCTGCATAAAACTTTAGCCCCTGCACTGATCTGACGTAGATTTTTATTATATTTTATAGGAGGGTGGCATGCTTATGCCATTTTGGAAATGTTGTGGTCCTCTTAGACTTGTATCTACTTGTTGTGTCATAAAATTCATGCCCTAAAACTAGTGCCAGAACACTGAACTCTCCTTGAAGAGCGTTTTAGGGGTGGACACATAATTTGAGCTGATAACCATAGATGGTTGTGATGATTAAAATATCCCTGAAGGTTAGAATCTGTCTTATTGATTATACTGGGCAGTGTTTGTAGGTGGCAATGCCAGTTCAAATGGCATTTGGACACAAATGATTCTTCCCTTAGTGTTTCATAAGCAGAGTTATTTTAAAAAGTGGTGGTTATGTGAGTTGGTTGGTTTTGGTTTTGTTTTTCTTTGATACGAGTGAGTTTGTTTTCTCCTTGTATCGTGTCTGGAATTCAAACTAGAATAGGAACATAATAAAAGTCATACTTGGTCAATGACTTTCAAGAAGAGAAGGAAGAACTTCTGAATTTTGAGTGTGGTGGGTTTACTTGGAGTTTTGATGTTCTTTTAACCTGAAACACCAGCTTCTCTTATCTATTTCCCTTCTCTGATTCAGGAAGGGAGTACTTCACCCTCCAGCACAAATACATATACCCAAAGTCCCCCAGGTCCTAAAGGTTTTTACCTATTCCATTTTCTCTTCACGGTTGCCTGAGGAAATGAAGTGATTTGGCTGGCTCAACCATTCCTTGTTTTTAGTATTTCCACAGCTGCTGGCCAACTACTTCAGGTTTTTAAGGTTAATTTGACTTCACTCTTCAAGACAACTGGCAGGGATGTGGGAAGGGTGTGGGATGTGGCAAGCAAGTCTGCCAGCTTTCTTAAAGCTGCAATAACAAAACTCAGTATAATCTTGAAGGTCATATTGCAGCTTTTCCTCTGCTGTGGTCCAGGAAGGTTTTGGGGGCCTAAGGGAGCAAAATGTCTCACAGAGATTTGTATTAATTCATGAGAACACTGTTTTGAAGAAATCAATTTTATTTTAAGGTTGCTCTGTGTTTATGAGTTTGGTTAATATGGTGTCATCATATGAATGATGTATAGAAGTGGCACATTGTTTATGACCACCTGTACACGAGGGTCTGTAAATAATAAAGGAAGAGAATAAAGGGAGAGAAGCTCTCAGACGTGCAGTAGGAGAATGCAGTTCATTAAGAAGTCACTGGGGACAAGTAGCTTAGTGCTTCCAAGTAGCCAAGGCAGTTGCATAGACCCAGTGAGATATGTAATGAAGATTAAGCGGTTTAGTATTAATTAAACTGAAAGTAAGAGTTATAGATGGTAGAAAAGATGGGTTTGGTGCCCTTTGCTCATGGAGAAGCCATTTTATCAATCTCACAGAATTTGGAGCCTGAAGGACTACATTAGTTTGACTAGTTTGAGGATGTAAAAGGCTGTGGAATTCCATGTGTATGGTGTTCATAATATTGATACCAGAGGTGTTACTTGGAATAAATTGTTGCATGCCACATTCAGAAAAGAAATCAGAACACAGACCACATCAAAACTTTCATATGCCCATCTGGATAAGCTGAGATACAGGCTTGAATCGAGTAATTCACAGACTTTGCTAAAGAAGGAAGCAAATGTGTCATTGGACCACTGCAGGAAAATTCCTGTACTGTTCCAGATCTGGGGAGATGCTGCCAACATAACCAGGTACAGCCATAACACCCGTGAGATTAAGCACCAAAGAAGTAAAATGATCTGTGTTACTGTGGAATATTGTTCCATCCTATCCAGTAACTTGCTGTGGCATAGCACTTTGCTCTAACATGCATAAGAAAATAAAACTGGGATGCACTCCTGCCTGGTGGCCAGAGGTCTGAACTGTGTTTGTCCTTGTCTCCTTATGCAGAACAGTGGGTATTAGTAGCAGCTGAGTGGGGTAGTGTTAATTTATCTGCCTTTGGTTTAATACAGTAAGAGGTTGAATCGGGGGGATTCATGGGTTCAAGGGGCAGAACTGATCACTGTCATTATTCATCTTGACCTTCCCTGTTAGGAGTTAGGCATTTAGTTTTTCCTGTAACTTAGTTGAAAGCATATGTTTTAGAGAGAAATACAATCTTCAAACCCACCACACTCAAAATTCTGCAAAGACTCCATGTGATGGTCAGTACCACGTGGCAGCCTTTCCAGGTTTTAATTACCCATCCTACTAGAGAATTCATTTGTAAGTCATGGTAATTTATTTATTCTAGATAATAAAGCCATTGGGGGTGTCTGTCCTTTTAGTAAGTGTTTTTACAGTGCCTGGTACAAAAGGATCTCTGATGGGAGCCTTGGTGCCACCAGAATGCACAAATAGCTTGTTAACTGGGAAAAAGCAAACTGTGTTTCTCTTTGCTTGGATAGTCTTAAAGAATATAAGATTAGGGAATTAGGTTCCTCAGTGCAGTAATTTCTTTTTCTTCCCTTACATTTCCCATCCCTATCTTATAGGCTATATGGTGATATTTTCAGTTGAGGGATTGAGCATTGTTTTTCACTTCTGCTGTTTTCTGGGGCTGGCATTAAAAATGTTCCCCTTTTTCAATTTGTCAACTGCATTGACAGATTACACTTTGACAAAGAATACAGCATGGTAATTTTGGAATATAACTCTTCTATCAGTCTGGCTTCCTTTATTTCTGCCAAGGGTATTGCTGGGAAACTCAGAGATATGGCTATGTATTTTTGTAAGTATGCTAATAAGAATGTTGATCCTTTTAAAAAAAAAAAAGTGTTTCAGGATAAATTTCCTGGTCAGGCAAAGGACTAGTTAAAGTCTGGAGGAAGTATGCAGCATGACGGCATGTTTGTCTGATTTGGGGCTGCTGAAATATTATCTCATATAGGTTGGGACTAAAAAGGTGTTAGGCTTTTTGAATCAGCTGCCAGTGGCTCTAACAGGCTCTTGGAAAGCCAAGGATTAGTCAGATGGAGGAATGTCTTGGCCAAAACTCTCTTTTCTCTGGCTAAACCCACTCCCTTGGCAGCAATGCATTGTATTCTTATAAAAGCTGCTGTGGAAGCTTGAGGCCAATGCAAGATTTCATTAAGAGTATTGGATCCTCCTGGGACCAGTTAAAGTAGATGGAGAGCTCCTTTTTTCTCTGGAATGTAAGGGTGAATATGGGCCATTTCTAGGACATTCTGTTTCTTTTATGAACCTGCTTCTCCAGATTCCCCTTTTTGTTTATCCAATCAGTACAAATGACTTCTTGACAAGGTTCCCAATTCTTGACAAGGTAAGTGGTTTTGTCTGTCATGCATTATCGCAAAGGACTGATGGCTCCAAACAATAGACATGTTGTTCCCATCTCAAGATGTCAAGTGCAAGCGTCTTTCAGCTGTGATTACTGGCATGCTGTCTTTGGTTCCATCTGAGATCTCTTAATCTTTCCTGCAGTTGGGAGGACAGCTCACAACAAAACATTACCTAGCAACAAAAATGCCTCAGGTTGGTTTGGAGAAAGCAACAGAAGAGTTGTTATTAATCATGCTGAGATGATGCATTGTGGTTTAAAAAATTGGAAAGGAAAGACCAGATTAAATATTGACATTTAGTATGTTCCAACTGTGTTAGCTTTCACTTTGGCTGACATGAGAATGTATATTCAGTGAAAATGGGAAATAAAAACCCTTCTCTGTGTTCTCCCAGATATAATGAAGTGAAATAAACCCCCCAAACAACACCAGTCTGATATTTGGGGATGTTGCAGATGTAGCTCTCCAAATCTGTGAGGCTGAAGAGACTTCCATTCTGGTCCTAAGGGCTACAGCAGATTGATTGGCAAGAATAGAGGGTAGGTTGTCAGTGGAAACCATTTTATTTTAAATGGAAACTTCGGTGAGCTTGCTGTGTTAAAAAATGGGTTTAACAAACACATACCATAGTAATGAAAGACCTGAGACGTAGCAGCCTACAATGTGCTCTATTTAAAGAGTAAATTTTGGTGCATTTCCACCAGATGAAAGCCTGGCTTTGCTTCAGCCATCTCAGCTCAATGGCGATAACTTCACAAGGCTAAGTTAGACCTTAATACAACAGATCTCTGTGGTCCTCCTGTGCTGTGCTGGGTCCCACTAAAGATTCTAGAGAAGGGATGGTACCATGAGCTGTTACGGAAAACAGGAGTGTAAAATGTGATCGTCTGTAAACGTCTAGGAAATAAGTGTGGTCAGCAGTGAGGAAGGTCCTGTTGTATTGAGGTATTTTGATGTTAAACTGTTGAGGTATTTTGATGTTAAATCGCACTGTTCTGGAACAGTTGGGGAACTTTCCACTTGGCGCTTTCTCTCAGAGGTGGTAATTTGGAACCGATCCGCGCACTGCGGCGTGGGTAGTGTGAGCAAACAGTGTCACGAGTGGGCACGGGTGGGTGGTTGAAATCATCATTCACATTCTTTCTTCATATGATCTTCTCTGAGCTGAAATGGTGCCAGATCAGTCGGGCTGGTTCTACTGCAGCCATTATTCTCCTGGCGGTAACTCGTCACTGTGTCCACCCTTCCCTACATGTGGTACCTGCAGGCAGTGGGCAAGGGGGAGCACACAGATCTGTGGAAGGACAAGAGGAGTTGGAGAAAGGGCTAAAATAATCTAGTATTCATTTCTGTCATACCTTTTAAGTTAATTCATTAGTGCAAAGATAATTAATTCGAGGTATAGATGTCAACGTCCTCTTGAAAATTAGAGCTCCATGTTTTTTTACTGGTTTCAGAAAACAAATGTGCTGTCTCCATCAGCATAATAAACAACTTTAGGTTTGCTACTTCCAATGAATTTACTTTTTCACCTTCTGGCCAGGAGCCTGGTTTTACTGCCTGTGTGTGCAAACCTGAAGCCTTTAAGCAGAACAAAAAGAAAAATTATTCCCCTTAGACTTAAGATTGCTGGGGGATGATACAGGCTTGTGTAAAGTTTTGGAGTGATGCATACAATGTTCTTGTCAGGGTTTTTTTAAGCTGTTGCTGTATCCTTGTAAGTAGTTGAAAAATGTCTTTCCTCTGGTAATAGCCATAGTTTGTAGGTAATGGCTTGTCAGAAACACTGATGGTTCATAAAGATTAGCTATGTGAAAATGTCTGCAATGCTTTTTCTTGCTTTCCTGCTACCCAGAGGGTACAACAGAGGAACACAAAAGAGGGGCTGGGAGTACATGGTGAGGAAGCAATCAAGCCATTTTTTTAAGAAGTAATAAATTGTAATTCTGAAAGTCCTGGAAATCCACATGGTAGAGACACGTGAAGAAGCCTTCTCAAATCCAGATCTTGCTCCTGGTTCTGGGGCATCTCAGAGAAACCCCCTCACAAGTTCGTCATCAAGGATATGTGGTGATAGATCAGGTGTAGTAGGATTTTTAAGAAGGGTAGAAAACCCATCTGATTGCTTTCACAAAACCTCAGCATTAAACAAAATGTGTGGCTTTATGTGACGGAAGCAATTAGGAAATACCTTGTGTTTGGTGTTTGAAGTTGCCACAAAGTTCGTTAACAAATTAAGAAACAGTTTGAATTTTGGACTTTCTGTGGTAACATGAGTCGGAATTGAATGATGTCTTCATGCTCTGAAAGGCAACAGGCCAATCTCAATACCATGGGTCTCTGGACTTTCATGTAGCCAGACCTGCTGGTGCAAAATTGATATTGAAGATGGACTGAGAAGCTAAAGTGTACAGGAGTGTGAACCACAGAGCAGGTGAGGTGTAAGCTTGCTGAGAAAAACAGTTTAGAGTTAATTCAATATTGTCAAAAATTTCTGCCACACTTGGTAAATAATTTTTTATGGAAGTATTTCAATATTTCAGTTTTTAAGTTGTCAAAACATTTCATTTCAGTATTTTTTTAAGTTTTAAATTTCACATATTTTTTACAAGACAACATATGTTGGGAAAGATTTAAATACTAAATAAAAGAAGAGAGCTTTTCTTTTGTTTGTTATTTACTTAATTCACTATCTTCAGCTGCCTGATTTCTGTTTGAGTTGAAGGAAGCTGAATATTTTTTGTAGTCCCATGGTTATGATGCACAATTAGAACATGGCAAAAAAGCTTCTCAGGAAAGATCCATCCACCCGGTCTTCAGTGATTTTGATTTAGGAAAGCCATGCTGGAGACTCTTTTACTTCCTCCCCTTTTATCTTCTTCCTGCATTGCTACTCTAACAGGTTGGGGGAGGAAGGAAGTTTGGCAGCCAGCAGGAATAAGAGTACTTGTCACCACTTTGAGGGTGTTTGGGAGAATTTCTTCAGCAGATTGGAGGGGAGAGTGTAAAGTTCACATCAGCCTAGAGGTATGTGTGAGATTTGTTGAGTGACTTTGGTGGTAGATGCCCTTAGTACACCAGCCTGTTGTCAAAATCTTCTTGATTCTGGTTTGGAGTTGGTTTTTTTTGTTGTTTGTTTGTTTGGTTTTTTTTTGTTTTGTTTTTGTTTTTGTTTTTTTGTTTTTTTTTTTTGTAAACTAAATTCTCCTTGTGCCCCTTTTGTATCCACCATTCCTCCTTTTCCAGTTATCAAAACCTTTGCTCAGTAAAGTTGCCTGATCCCCATTTTCCAGCTGTGGAGCTCTGCTGTGAGTTCCCATGTAGTGCCAAAGAAGAGACCCTTTTGTTTTTCCTACCTCCTAAAGGTACCCTGCTGTCTGCCACCTCATCTGATTGTCACAGCTACCCCAGTGACCACAGAGACCTGAGCATGGCTTTCCTGCCCCGGCTGCTTGCACCCCCAAAGTGTCATGGAGATTGTGGCATGCCCACTGAGCTGCCCTGTTCCCTTTCCTTGGCTTGGCAGGACACCCTGGGAGCAGGGTTTTGTCTCCAGCTTGGCCTGTTCCAGTGCAGAGCATTAACTCCTCACAGAGCTGGGTTCTGGCTGGGACACTCATTTTTCCACCTCTTTCTCCTTGTTTGTTTGTTTTTTTTTCTTTAAGTGGTGCAAAGCTGCTATCATTTTATTAAATAAATTTAGAAACAGTCACAGAAACATGCTCTTCTTGTTGAGGTAATTGGGAAAAATTATTGAGCCTGGGCATCCTTGGGAAGGCCAAGTGTTGCAACAGGAATCTTGTCAGAGTTGTGTCTTCTTTTTATCTTGTCAAGGGAGTTTGTCTTGAGCGTAGGAACTGAAAGTGGCTAAATCTCTGCTAAGAACCTCTCGTGGGAGCTTTCATACAGGAGGAGAGAATGAGGGACTTAAGGGCATAAAAATGAGGTATCATCAACCTGTCAGGGTACTGGCACTCAAAAGCAGCTGTCCTTGATTACTGTCTATCAGTGACATCATGGCTTAAAACTGGAGTTGCTGAAAATAATTCCAGTATTTTAAAATGAAATTGTCCCTTATAAAACATGCTACCTTGAGGGACCTAGAGATGAGAACCTGTTCTATTGGGTTTTTGGCAGCAAATAGAAGCAGGCGAGGACGTGTGTTAGCACTTCGGTGTACAGTGCAATCTGGTAATGTCCAAAACTTGGATACCATTACTGTTTTGCAGCCGGCATATCCAGCCTTTCTCTAAACAGACACATTCTTCTGCTACAAAATATTGAAAATTTATTTTAATGTGTCACCTGTCAAATCTGTGCTGGTCTTTTTGCCAGGGCACGTCCTCAGTTGAATATGCGATATGAAAACATATTCGTATCAGGAAAAGCAGTGTGCAGGGCACATCTATTACCTTTGTCTTGTCAGCTCAAGTAGCTGAGGCTTGCTGGGCAAGGAGTCTTGGTCCCAGTACCACCAAGCCTGCAGATTTTATTTTAGCTGTGCTTCATAGTGAGGGGAGATGTTTTCTCTTTCAAGCCGGATTGCTGTGCCTGCCCATCCCTAATGCTGAAAATGGGCTTCTTTCTTCATGCTCTGGCTTGTAGTCAGCTTGGGAATAGTCACCACATTCTTGCCAAACAGAGTCACGTTTCTTTCTAGTTCTGACAAAGGTCCCTGGTTCATTCTCTGTCTCAGGTTTGTCAAATATCTCTGGTATCTGGCACACGTGAGAGGACAGAACACGTGCCTCATCTTGGTCAGATGATTTCTGTAAGTTCTCTCCATTTCAATTCTCCTTGCTGTTTCCCACAAAGAGTTCTCCGGAAGAAACAGTGACACTTTCTGCCTCTCCTCTACATGCAGATTTTAGTCTTTCTTTACATATAATGCTCGTGTTTTTGAATTGCTGGTAGTGATGAACCAGAAACAAATTTGTAATATAAGTGTGATGCCTGACCAGTTTCTTCAGCAGAAGCTACAAAGAACTTGTTTGAAATACATGTATATAGTAAAAGTAAGTCTGTATTGCATCTGCCCTAGATAGGCTGAACCCCACAGAAGCAAGTATATTTCTTTCATCTGGTACCACATGTATTTTAAATTAAATCTGGTGCAAGGAGTGGTTATGGTGGAACCAAATGGAACAGCCTGGTTTGAAAAGAGGACATGTCCTGAAGCACAAAAGAATGGAGGGAAGAGTTGGAGTGCTGTTTTCAGTGTGTGTATGCTGATCACAAGTGGGAACAGATTTTAAACTGAAATACTTGTCTATATACAAGTATCAAAGGTAAAAGAATGAACTCAGACATATCCTTCCCCTCTTTGATGTTTTATGATTTAAAATATGTGCTGACATTCAAGACATGAAAGGTGGGACAAGGAAAATACGTAGTTTTAATGCAAAAGGTTTGCTAGCAGTTTTCAAAGATTTTGGTCAGTTTTAATACAGAGAAGATTGTTTTAAATGCAGTAAACTTCTGAACAGAAGAAAATAACCATGTTTGATTTTACCGAAAATTTATATAATTGTGCACAACAATTAATAGAAATACAAATGAGTGTTTTGAAAGGCCCATGCAAATATCTGCATGGTGGGTCTGAACTGGGGACTTGCAGATGGGTTCTGACCAGGGAACCGGTCACAATATGAGTGTGTCCCACAGCTGGGACTGACAGACCCCTTAGAGGAGAGGGTGTTCTGCCTGAGTCTCTCCGGACTGGAACAAGTTGGCATGGAACTGTCTTGGAGTGTGGTAGCTTCAAAAGCGTGATCGTACCCATTCTGCTGAGAAACCTGATTTAAAATTGATATGGAAAGTGTTCAGGTGGTTGGGATCTGCTCCTCTGGATAGACCTCATGAAAAGGGAGGAAAATACCTGTTTGTATTTATATTTGAGGCTTTTACAACTGAATAAAGGCAACATTAAGACTTTGAATACTTTTACAGTTGCCAAAACCAAATTTTTGTCCTTGTCTCTGTTTCTAAGCAAATATGAACCTACAACAAGCACTGTTGTATCCTCAGGATATTGTTTTCAAGTAGATTGTAGAACTCAAAAGCAAATGATCTAGAAATGGAAAATGTGGTATATTGAGCAGAGTTTGGGGGAATTTATTTTTTTAAGGCACAGATAGTTGGTTTTGGTCTAACTGATAGAGAAATTAGAGCATGATTAAGGCCAAGAATGAGTCATTTTGAGCAATTCTTAGTTTGCAACTCTCTGCTCAGACCATAAATTGATGTTTTCTTTCATCATGAAACCTTTCCCCCACAACTCTGCTCATTTTGGAGCCACCATGTCATGGAGAATTCACTCAAGTTGTTGTTCCTGCAGGATTGTTCCACTTCTCTCTTGCTACTGTTTGCAGGCTTTCATGCTCCTGACTTACTTCAAACATCTCTTAAGTTTTAGAGCCCTTGGCTACGTTTGTGAAGCTCTGGGATGGACAGATTGACCCTCTCTTCCTATGTTTTCACTTTAACCTTTCAAGATCTTTTCTGCTTGGGAAGAGAGCAAAGAGGGTGAAAAGATCTCTCTGCCTGTTTGCTGGGCAGTGTTTTGTGAGAAGTTTTGTGTGATGGAGGTTGTGCTCATGTTTGACACTTTGAGAGAAGAGCTGGCTGTGTTAATAGGCAGGTAGTGCAGTGCAGGCATCAGAAGCACTTGTGGATGACCACAGCATTGCAGTACTGAATGGAAGGTGCATTCTGTACCATAAGGAGTGAAAAAACATGTGCTGTGAGTGGAAAAGGGAACCTAATACTACATAAATGGACTAGAGGAGATAACTGAGCAGACAAAATGCCTGGTCCTTCGTAAAGAAGATGAAAGGACAAAGTGTTCAGCAATGAGAGTGGGGGGAGGACGCTGCAGCGTGACGGCTGCCTCACCTGGAGCCCTGTGCCCCCTCCATCCTCAGCGTTAGCAGGTAAACTCATGCATATTCATAGCAATAGAAATAATAACAATAATGAAAATTGGTAGCAAAATCAAATTAATGTGGTCTCCTGCAGCAGAAATATTTACCCGATGTGTCCTGCCAGTTACAGAGATTGGCATTAAACCTAGACATTACCTCATCTTCCTGGGCAGACAGCCTATTTCTATGCTAAGCAAGTCTGCAGGAGTGAACAACTGAATACCTGCCTGATTAGCTGTGCAGCAGCAGATCCTGGTTAGAAGCGATTTCCCTCAGTGCTTTCTCTCCCTTTTGCTCTCAGGCTTGCTCTCTGCAAGGTTTGTCACCGTGCCTTATCAAACTATGTTTTTCATCTTGAGGGGCACGTTGCAGGGGAGGTTGGCCAGACAGGTGGGCTAGTATAAATGCTGAACCAAATCAGAAAGGTCAAGAAGAGCAGAAGGAGAAAAGTGTGTGTGTGTATATATGTGTGTGTATCTCCCTCCCCGTCTCTGCATGTGTCAGTGCCAGCTAGGTGAAACTGGATTAATGAGGAAGGGAGAGATAAGTGCTAAGAGGATTGTGCTATAAAAGGAGATTTTGGGGTTTTGAGAATAGATGAGGGTTTCTTTACGAAAACTTTAATTGGCTACCTCAGATCATTTCTTTAGCTTTGTTCCTGGGTGGTAAATCATAAGTTTCCTGCTGGGCGTAAAATCATAGCATAATTATGATAGTTGGCCCGTGTAGAGTGTCTTCTATCACAGACTCCCAGCATGGTGTATATTCCTTAAAAAATTAAGCCTCATCATGTGTTTCAGACAAGTAGTCTGACAAGTAGTAATAAAAATAGTAATAGGAAAAAAAACAAAGTGGAGGAAAGAAGACCTCCAGCAAAAACAACAGTTGCTTTTGTTGCAACACCTTCAAAAGAGCATCATACTCTTGCATCCACCTGCTTGGCTACCGCTACTCTTTTTTTCCATAGCAAGGTTCAAGGACTCCAGGATACAGTATCCCTGTTACTGACCTGTCAAAGTCCTCACAGCAATGCCTTTGTGAATTCAAGAGCTGCAGATATCCGTAGGTCACTCTCCCTTGGTGCTGGCATGCAGGTATTTTCCCATGTATACATGTATTTTCATTTCAAACCTGCATGAAGCTGGACACCCCACTACCTCTGTCCTTTTTTTTTTAATTTGGCTCCATTGCTTTCATTATCAAGAAAGCATGCAGCAAAGTCACAGTGAAATGAAGCCTCTTGTTCTTCTGGTTTAATGTTCATAAAAGTCATTCCACACAGTGGTAGTATTTATAGGGTAGATTTCTTATCTGTTTTGATCAGTTGATGTTTTTCTGAATGTCAGTCCACTCAGCTGTTGAAAATTATGAGGAACTTACCTAATGGAGAAAAGGTTTGGGCTGATTTGTCTCTTTTACCTTCTTCTGTCCCCAGAACAGATGTGGCTTCTACTGGACCTGCTCTACTGAGTGGCCAAACTCTGGAAGTAACTTTTCTCCTCACACTTACTGGTCCTAATTCTGAGAAAGCGTGTGCCAAAACATGCATCACTGTCCCGGAAATAGTGTGGGGACTCAGATATACAGTCCAGCACCAACAGACCCATCTAATGGCTGAGTTATTTTTCAGTAGGGGAGTTTTCTGTTGGTAAACAGCAGCAAGTTTCTGTCTCCTGAGTGTCTTAAAGGAGGAGAAAAACCTTTTAAAGAAAAAAAAAATCCTTTGTCTTTCAACTGCAGGGTTAAAGACGCTACCAAAACACAGAAGTGGACATTGGTTCTCCACTCTCTAATTATTGGTAGAGCTGAATGTTTTCATTTGTAATGCTATCATTTTGGTTAAGCAGCACTTAAGATTTCCATCAGAAATGTTAAAGAAAGCTCACAAAAGGAATAGGGAACCAAATGTTCAACCCTGGTTATGAAAATTTTGTTATCGTTTCCATCAAATATCTTGAGACAACAGCACCTTCTTATAGTGAAGGTTTAAGAGGCAGTAGTGTTAAAGACATGCCATCAGCAAAAGGGGAGCTGTGCCCTGACATTCCTCAAGAGAACAATGGGAGGTTATAGCCCTCTGGAGCAGAGAAGGAAAAGGACGTTTGCTTGATCTCAGTAAATTATGTCAAGGCTCTGCATTTCACCAAAGTATCTGAGGGAGGTCTCTGACCTAACTGTTTTTTCTTTCCTCTGCAATATAAAAGATAATCAAAGTCTGTATCATTCCTGTATTTCCAATACTTCATAGTCAAACAAAGGGCATTCTCCTGTTACAAGTGATTTGAACTAGTTTGATGTAGGCAGAAGACCTTGAACACGTTTCAGACAGGTTATTGAAGTGGTAAAAGATTGGCGAAGTCAGATTGTCCTCTCTGTGAAAGTACCAGTAGACTGCAAAGATATTTCTGGATGCTAGTTTGTATGTAAAGTATAAAAGTAATCTGGCTTCTTGATTTAGGGATTAGATTTTCCATAGCATTGGGGCCAGCTAGTTTGTTGGAAGATTGAGCTGCCTAAGTTATCAAGGTACACAAGCATTATCTTGTCAGATGGGAAAAGCACTGGTACTCTAAACAGGAGTTTGAAGGCGTCATCTCCATAACCCTTGTGCCTGCAGGCAGAAATGACTAACAGAAGACGAAAAAAGTAGCTTATTTCTGAAATAAAGTGGCATTTTCCATTCTGTCATCTGCACATGAGAAGAATGGACATTGAGTTATGACACTGCTCTCTAAATCTTTCTCAGGGGAAAACAGAGGCAGAACATAATCTTCATTTTTGTTCAGAATGTTTCCTCACTTAAGGCAAAAGAAAGAACATCATTGCTTAAGATGTGACAGAAAATATTATGTTGTTTCAGTAGTGATGTACAGTGCCAGCACAACTTGTGCTGCTTTTTGGCCAGTGATCATCCAAAAATGAACAAATTTTTTTCAGGATGTTCCAAACAAAAGTTTTTTTTCCAGTTTCAAGGCTGAGACAAAAAAAAAAATGTGTAAGGCACTGGTTACACATTTATTTCTGGCATACATTTCTGCTTCTACTCAAAAACTAGATGCATGTAGAAGTTGTCCTGTGTCTTATCTTTTGACCTGACAATTTACATCTCCATCTAAATTGGACATTAGCCAGGTAGCAGGTTGCCAACAGCATGGCACGGTTATCAGCAATCTCTGCCTGCGTCAATATGGCAAAACAGCGCTGGCACTGTATAAGTTACTTCCTCTTAAATATATATCCTTTGTGGCCTTGGACTCCTAGATTCATTGAATGAATGGTGGCACCTTTGCATTAAGCAGGTGTATCCTTTCACCTGATGATTATAAACTCATGAGCCTCCACCCCCTCCCTGAACTGTGATCTCTCTCTATTTTCTTGACTTAAATGTTTTCTTTGATTTTACCACTTCCTTACAAATCCTACGAGCTCACTACATAGTGATACTTACCCTAGGATATCATGCCATTAAAATGTAACAGCTATCCTGTTTTACTTACATAAATGGGTAATAGACAATCAATCAATAAATAAGGAACAAATAAATAAAATGCAGAGATGGTTCTTTTAATTACAGTATCATTAGCAGTTGTCAAATGGATATGCAATGTAGCTTCAATTCCTTAGCTTACTGTTTTCATCCACTTAGCACCATTTCAGATCATATACTACTTTGCATATTGATCATCTGATTCTGCCAGTTCCTTATTGTTTTAGTGGTAAAACTGCAACTCCAAATAAACAAAGCCTTTTGGTCCATTACACGAGAACACAAAATTAAAGAGTTTCCTTTCCTGCCTTTTGTAAGAGAAGACATTTTTTGCATAAGGTTGAATAGCAGGAATTTAAATACTGTTGTGTTTTGCAGACAGAAGTGGAATAGGCAGAGCTCAGATCTGAGAAGAGCTTAAGTCTTTGTTTACCATAATCCATATATGGCATCCAGATCTCTGGGAGGGCTGCATGGGAAGAGAGTATCCTCAACATCCTAAATTTTCAGCTGATTCCCAGCTGCTGTGGTCCTGGTGTTTGCGGTGGGAGGGTGCACTCTGTGCTCAGCAGTGTTATCTGTGGTCCAGCACTGACAGGGAGCAAGTGTCAGGAGGCTGCTGCAGCTGCATGGAGAGATGCTCAGCTGCTCTCCTGGGGGACAGGGAAACTGAGCACTCATCTCCACTGAGCCAGGAGCTCTGGCCAACTTTGATTCTTCAGAAAGCTCAAACTGCATTTTTAACCCAGTGCTGTGTTTACCAGATGCTGCTAAGCTCTGGGTATTTTCTTCTGACAATGTTCCAGACACTTAAAAGTAAACTAAAATGATGTACTAAACCCACTGCAAAACATTTCTTCACTCTTTTAAATTCCCAGAGAAAGAAGGATTTGGTGACAGTCTGTGAACCCTGTGTTCATATGTACACACATGTGTGTATGCATACGTAGACATTCATTTACCTGTTGTTTGCCTGCTTCACACCCTTCACAACAAGAATTCCTGAAAGAGGAACCAAGAATTCCTGAAAGAGGAGCAGATCTTAGAGATGGAATGGTTTCTTCAAAAGTGAGAAACAGGTGAAAGAGAGTCCTTGCTGGTGAGCCCATTGAATGAAAAGCTGCAGGACGAGCCCCATGCCCAATGAGCACCAGCGTGTGGGCAAGAGGGGGATGATGACATGGATGCTTCAGCTACTGGAAGAACTCTTTTTTTAGCCCTTGCATCTTACTGAACCAGAAAGCTCTGGGTCAAATCAGATGTCATTAGTTCAGCTGTTCACAGACCCTTGTGATTTTAGCATCTCTTTTGAAGAACACCTAGGGTGAACGGATACTGCCGTGTTTGTATCTTCAGAGTCGCACGTTCTCCGATAGCAAAGGAGTTTGAGTAACAGCCTACGTGCCTTGCCTGCACATTTCATCAGAGCTCTTCAGAAAGGCACAATTGCTGCTGCCTCCAAAAGCTCGAAGGTGCTTCCCCTTCCATATCCATTTATTCTTATATTTGTGAATCAGCCAGGAAAGGAACTTGCCAAGTTGAATCAGTTGTCAAGGGCCATGCTGTGGTCACTTTTGCTCCAGGAGCTGGACTTGGATCTCAGATTTCTTTAACATAATCTAAAAAGCCTTCAAGGTGACAATTCATTTCAGATAGTACCAATTAAAGATGGATTTGAATTGGCAATTTAGGAGCAAAAGACTGTGTTCTGTCCACTCTGGGTTTGGGGGCAGAAGGAGGGGGGAGTGATATGAGAGTCCAAGGGTCCTTTTTTTCTTACTAACATGCTTCAGGTATAGTTCTGATTAACTGATTTTCAATTTATGGCATCTATTGTAGATTTTCCTTTTTGTTCACATTTCTGTATCTTGTAGTTAAAAACAGATTGGATTTTTGAGTATCTCAGATACTGAAGGACAATAGGTTAAAATTTTATTAGTGGGGTTTTTTCTTAAGCTTTTAAAATTGTCAGAAAGGATGGCTGAATAAATGATATTGTGGTAGCGAAACCAGAGTTTAATTGAAATGGTTTTGCAATATCCTACGTACTTAGATGTTCTAAAGAGGAGACAAAAAATATGTACAAAATGCTTTAGCTTTTACTGATCATTAAGATGGTGGTGCTGTTAGTAAGAATTTAGGGTGGTTTAGGGTCTGTTTTTCTTTTTAGTTGCCATATTAGACAATTCTGAAAGCCCAGTTTAGTTACTGAAACAGGAGATAGCCTTGGCTATAACCAAAGGTGGGCAGTATTTTTCAAAAGTAGTAAGAATATGGTATGAAAGAAAAGTCATCAGCCTTAGGGAACTTTCCTCTGCTAGTGGGCTGCCCAAAATGTTGATTTTATTTTTCTCACTGACTTGTTTCAAGTCTGTTGATTCATGACATTATTTAGTCTGTATTTTCTGTCTTTCAAGATGCCTTGGAATGTACCATGAGAGATGCTTAAAAGTAGTATAAATTGAATTAAGAGGTAAATGTTGAGTAGGAGGTTAGGTGAGGAGAAGAAAATACTTTTTGTAAAGTTTTCTGATTTATGGAAAATTAATAAGTAATAATTTTCAGGATCTTAGAGTGTTCATAGATCTCACTCTACTCACAGCATGTATCTGTCCCCATGTACACACAGCTGTGTGTGGGATGCCCTCTACTACCCTTGCTCAAACAAAACACTGCTTACAACAAGATTTAATGAATTCCCCAAAGACCAGGGTCATGTGGTTTAGCATCAGTGGAAGATGAAGCTGCTTCCTGTAGTAATTTTTTTCTGGATTGTGCAATGTTTGAGAGTAGGTAAGAGAGCTTGTGTGATGCTAGGAATGCAGCAAAAAGGCAGATGGGAATAGATACAGCTATGTGCTTGTATTTTGCTGGTCATACAAACCTGACACTTGGTGTATCTTGAATAAGAGACAATTCCAGCCTTCTGAGGTTTTTTGGATCTCATGCCAAGAGCTTTTATGCACCGTGAACTTGTGCAAATCACTGCTCTTTGAATGAGTAACAGAGGAGATATACAGACAAACGATAAGGTATTGAATGTGGCTGTTTAACAAGTTTAATTGAAACATCCTATCTTGAAGCTCTTAATATGATTCACAAATAGCAATTTAACTGCCATGAAAACACTTAAAGTGGGGTTGACATAATTTCACCCCCCTTTTAAAATGGCAGATGGAGTGATACATAATGAGGTTTTGTTTTCCTGTGTTCTGGAGGTAATCATCATTAAAGTTGGACTCCAGAGCTTTTAACTCTAAAACCATTAGAAAATTACTGTTAGACCATTGGTAATGCATGCACTTACTTGATTCAGCTGTGAACGCTGAATTATATGTTCATACGTGTTATGTAATGTTGAAATCCAGTTACATAAACCTTTAATGCGTGAATAGGGGAAGATTGCATAGAGGGAAAGGTGAAATGTCACATCACATTGGCCCGCTGCTTTCCAACCTGACTTTTGGCTTGGCACATCTACTTAACTGAAGGGCCACATCCTAAATTTACTCTCAAAATGTCTGTTCTCTGCTTTATACAAAGACAGACCACTGTGTGATCAGATACATGAAATTAAAAATGTGTGGCTGGATATGCAATTGGCTTCACACTGCCTTCAGTAATTTCAGGTTTGAATACCAGATTTTATGACTCCTCTGATGTTGTCTGGAAGTGAAAATAGTCTCCTGGGAAAAAAAAACAAAAACAAAAACAAAACCCAAAAAACAACAAACCCAAAGAAAGTATCCACTCAAGTGGAATTGGGAGAAGCCTCATGTTAGAGAGGGACATAAACCCCAAAGACAAATACTCTGCTTCTGTAAACAGGAAGCTGGTGCCATTGCTGGAGAGGCAAAGTGTTGGGATTGTAGCCCCATGTTTATGTACATGATGTTTTTAGTGCGTGGCTCTTCAGAGCACCCCGTGTCTTGCAAATGCTTTTCTTCAGTTTGTTAAATGTATTTTAGGCTCTGAAAGTCTCAGGCACAGGGAAAGAGGGAGTAGAGAGGAATGACTGTAACAGGTATTAACATTTGCACCTTTTTTTTGCTCAAAGCTGAACATGGAGACCTTACAAATCACTGAGTCCCAGGGTGTTAGAGAGAAAGAAACATTCATGCTAGCAAAAGTGTAATAAAATTTGATGACTAAAGCAGTAAAATGGTAAATTATCTTTATTGCTGAAGTTCCAGAGAAGGATTGAAGCTGTTTAGCAGACCTTTATATCCTATATCTTTTCTTTTTTGTTTGCTTATCAAAGCAATAGTGCACAAAAATTACATCACTTGGGCACAGTGTCACACATACTAGTCTGCAATCCCCCACAGAATCTGTGATGCAGCATTTTGCTCACTATGATGCAGTCTCTACCATCACTCCATGCTGGGCAAAAAGCACCTTAGCACTGAAAGCAATCCAGGAGGGCCACATGCAGTGAGAATGGTGGAGACCATTTCAGGTGCTCTTGTTGCTGACTGACTGGAAGCATTTCCCTCCTCAGAAGGCAAGGGAACAGAATGCCTTAGAATTTTGTTGCCAGCTTTTGTATTTCTAACAGGTTTTGAGTCCTAGTAAGACATGTGGCACTAGAGGGGTTCACATCATTGTAAGGATCATGCTACCACATGTCCAGAGCTGTGGCATGTGCACCAGAGATTATGAGTAAAGCAGGAGAGAGAGTGTAAGAATTGAGTCTATAAACAGCAGATAAGACTAAACATTTCTTCTGGGATTTTCTAGCTTGAAATGTTTCTCTATATAAACAGACAGTGTCTGGCTGTTCTCAATTTTTTTTTTTAATTATTAGTTAATTCTTTGCTGAGAAGATGATAGTAAAAACAGTAATCAAAATGAAATTTTGAAATCACCTGTTGGTGGTACTGATATACATCAATGTTATACACAGAAGAATGGCTCAGAGTGTATTAAGTCCTTCAAAAGGAGCCAGCAGCTGATAACCCGTCCTGAGTCATTGCAGGGGTAGTGCCAGTGCCTTGCTGGTCTTTTCTGAGAGCAGACTTTCCTGTAAGGAGCGATGATGAGGCAGCTCTGGATGGCTGGTGGTTGGTATTTAATGTCATGGACAATATCTCTTTGCCAGAGAAGTGTTTGATGCCAGTTCAGGATCATCAGCTTCTTCAGAAGCAACATATGTAGGTCCCAGCAGGCTAATGGGAACACGCTTGGTTCCTGTGCATTTGAAATTCCTGCTGAGTTCCAGGCACTTACAAGTCTACATCAATAGGCAGTATGATATGGATGAGTTATTTAGAAACATATTTGTTGAGTTTCTTTGGAAGTATTCTTAATACTTGAAGCCTTAAAGATACAAGCTCCTGTTAGCAAATCAAGGGCTGAAACTCTACATTATAATGTTGGAAACAAATGTGAGAAAAGAGAAATGGAGTAAATCGCACCAGGAACAATTCAGTAACTACTGGTTAAGACCTTTCAGGTATAAATCAGGTCACTCTTTCTCCAGGAGCAGCCAGGTAGCTTCTGGTTGAGAAGCAGTTCAGCACAGAGTTCCTTTCCAGGTCACTCTTTCTCCAGGAGCAGCCAGGCAGCTTCTGGTTATTGCCAAGCAGAAGTGAAACATCCAGCAATCTCCTGACCTTCATCAGGCTCCCCATGGAACTTACTGCACTGCAGCTTTGTTCAGATGGCGCCTGCTAGTAAGCAAATGAAGTGTTTGGTATTAAGTTGGGGCATGCAAAACGTTTCTTGGAATGTTGATTTCCTGGTTTTGGTTTCCACTGCTACCTAAGAAGGTAATTCTAAGAAGTGCAGTTCTACCCAGTTATCCTGCATGATAAACTTTGGGTTTTTTTAAAAAAACCTCACAGCTTTCTAGTGTCATACAGAGCATTTGTATTAAAAATGGGTACTCTAAAAAAGTATTAGGGAGTGGTGATTGCAGCATCTTACGCTTCCACCTTTAATTCTGAGATGGAGCCTTTGGTAAGGGGAAGCTCTGTACCAAGAATGATTGCAAATAATTAGCATGATTTATTTTGTCACCTGAAACAGTAGATACCAAAGTATTCATCTGGTTAGCACTTTACCACCTCTTAATTGTATGTGGTATTCAGCCTCAGCTTTTTAAAAAAAGGGGAAGTGGGATAGCATCAAACAGTTTTTTGACCGCTTTTATGATTTCCTTCTTGACATGCCCTCTTTCTATAAAGGATTCCATGAATTTACTATGAATGAAGTAGCTTTACCACCTTCCACCCTCCATAAGAATTTCTTGAGGTTATTACATTTTCTGTAGGGATTTTTAGAGGAGAAAGGGGTGGGGTAAATTGCATCCCTAGAGAACAGAATTAAGGTGTTTCTAGTCTGTCAACTATGCGTCTCTACAGCCGTTAAACACACAGATTTCATGTCAAGCTTGATCTCTGAATTTTTCTGCTTTCTAAAGTTGCTTCTTTTTACAGTGCCTTAGAATCCTTTCTTCCTTTTTTGTTTCCTTCTCCTAAACTGTAGCTATGTTCTCTCAACCATAACTCTCAGTCAAATGTCTTCCTTTTGTTTGGAGAATGGTGCTGTATTAGAAGTGCATCTGATGTATATATTATGAAAGCTAAATGGTAGAGAGAGGGGGAAGGGGGGCAAAGTGTGTGTGTGTGTATGTCATTACAGTAATTTACAAAATGCTCTGCTTTGAAAGTCTAAACCTTATTCAAATGTAAGTTGTATAATCTTCTTTTGATTTTTTCCCAGATCTTGTCTGTATGTTTTCTATTGTACAAATAGAAACTCCCAAAAGAAGTCTGAAGTAGCTTTGCGTGTGTGTATTAATTATTTTTTCTTCCATTTAAACAAGCTGTCTTTACAAATTAGAAGTGCCCAGTACATTTTATTAGATCACTGAGAAGCAAGGCAATGCTTGTTTGGTATTAGAGAGAAAAAAAAACAAACAACAAAACAAAAGCAATCAAACAGAAAAAGCTTTATTAAAGCCACATCTCAGATTTGGGTTGCTCACCAGATAAAACTACTGCTGGTGGTATGTGGAGACCTGTTGAGGAGGGAAAGAGTACAGGTGTGTGTTACCTGTCTATGGGCTGTTGAACCCTCTTTGGTTTAGCAGCCACAGCTGAATTATGTCTGGTGCAATACATGCTTATATCCTAATGTGTCTGTCTTTTCTGTAAGGCTAATGCTGTTTAGCTTTGGAACTAGAAAAAGGACAAAAGTTATAAAAGCTTGCAGTTTCATGTTTTTAATCCTGCTTTTAGTATTTTCTCAGGCAGCTTCTTGCTTTGTATTGAATTTAAACTACTTGGATTTTTATTTTGTTATTAATCTGTATATTTCTTTCAGAGATTTTTGCACTGCAATGTTGTTGCAGCACCACAAAATCCAGTTGTTTCTGTTAATATAATTTTTGTCTATGTAATGCATTATTTTTTCTATTTGTTCATCTTTCCTGTCCTCACAGCAACTTATACTGGGCTCTGCTCAGATACATCTTGGAGATTTGTTCTAAGGCAGTTACTCTTGATGCCATCCTCACCAAATCCTACATGGGTATTTTCAGGCAGCATGGTGGAGACAGGGAGAAAGCTGTGGTTTAAGTACGTCATCTCTCTTTAGCTGAAAGAGGATGTTTTGAGTTTTTCTTTCTCCTGCATGTTAAAGCAAATTTGAGGCTTGTCTTTGTTTCAAGGCTGGACAAATAAATAGGGAGCTGTAAATGTTTTTCTAACCCTCCTTCCTGCTGAACCAAGCAGAAATTCCATAGCAAAGAGAACCTAAACCATTATTTTGAATAGTGATGTTAATTGTACCTCATCATCCATTACCTAATCAGGGCATGCTTTTTTTTTGTTCACTTTAAATTATCATTCAGATTTGGTTAACCCAGGAATGCGGAGTAGTGACATCAAATACTTGGTTCATTTGAATACCTTAAGATTCAGCAAACCAACCTCTAAATATCAATAACAGAATGTTGGAGTGGCTGCAGCATTCTTTTGACATCGTATAATTTTTATAGACTTGATTGCTCTTTTTTTTTTTTTTTTTTTTTTTTTTTTGGTATAATTCTCATTTGCTCCCAGGAGAAATTTCAAGTTGAAATAGTACAGTCAGCAATATTTTCAAGTCCTTAAAATGGTGGAGGAATAGAACTATTCCACAAGAAGATTTTTTTTTTTAATTTCTATATCCAAAAGAAACCCATACTCATGGTTAAATAGCAGTGTATATATCCTTCAGGAGTTTTGAAAAGTTCTTTCACTCCACACAGTCAAAAGCCCTTTTGGTAACCAGCAACTCTTCCATGATGTGGAACAGATCCCCTACTTCCACTGCAAAAGCAGACATTTTTTTACATTTACATTTACTTTCTTGCAGTTAATGTGGTATTAAAGCCTTCTCTTGTACTTCAATACAGTGCTCAAATACAGGCTGAGTTATAAAATTGGATGATCATTCTTGCAGTGATTAGTCCACTTGAATTCTTGCATTGTGTCCATTATCCTTGGCACCTCATTGCCTGTCTGAGGGTCTCTGCCCATCAAAGCACTGATATTTTAATGAGATGGATTGCAGAAGTTTATTTGGCTCTATTTGCTGAAATGCTGCCTGTTAGATTGGACCTACGTGGTCTTGGTGGGCTGTGCAGTACTTAGGTGGCAACCCATCATCACCTGGCCCCTTGCCAGCCCTGAAGGACGTGATAGCTTTGCTGGTTCTCCTCTTGTGAAAGGCTTTGTGCTTCACTGGTGAGAGCTGCTATGTCAGGCCCACTCTGGCAGATCTGCTGGCAGATTAATTATCATCGGATGCGTATGATTGGGGGGCAAAACAACCCCTGTCAAGTGCTAACCGAATGAAGAATTTCAGCAAATAATTTCTCATCTTCAAGTGAAATGCTTTTGTTGGCCTAGTGTGGTTTGTGCTGAGCCAGTGATAATTTTTTTTGCTCGCTCCTCACACTATCTCTTCTTAGTGTAAATTAGAATTTTTTGGCAAAAGGATAGATTAATAAATACTTAGTCCTTACAGAGTGCTACAGCAGTGTACTTGACATCTGTCTTTTTTAACATTAAATGCTCTCTGGATGTCTCAAGTATTTGTCAAGTTCCAACTCAAGCTGGGACTTAAACCTAAAGTTTAGTCCAAAGTTATAAGTCTTCTGGTGTTTGTTTCCGTGCAGTGTGTCTATAGCTCATTCAGTCCTGTATTTACTGCAGTAATTTTACTGTCTCTATTAAGATTTTGGATTCTGTTTTTTTTCTATATGATTGTTTTACTACCTTTCATTATACTTGTTTGGGTAGCTGGGTCTTCCCTTAGAAAACAATAGATATTTTTGCATTAAGTCAAAATCAAGGAAAGACTGCAAAAGTAATGGGAATCTCAGAACACAACCTTGTTTTGATTTTGGAAGAGAATATGTGGAATTACAGCTGCATGAAGAGTCTGAGAAGAGCCTCAGACAAATTAGAATTTTCTCAAAACATCTTCTGTTTCTATCCACCTTCTCATCTAACTAAAATTCACTTTCATGTTTCAGCTACTGCTGTGTACTTTTCTCTTGCCCTGACAAACACAGTCTTGCTCACATCCATGGCAAATGCTCCTGCAAAGATTGTTGTCCCAGCTTGTCACTGAAGTTGGTGATGAATGTTGGCATCACTGGTTGATCAGAGACAGGAGCTGATATTTCAGTGAGAAATGAGATGTGATAGGTAGGAAATGAACAGGTCTTGAAAGCAAAAGCAAGCAATTTATGTGCTAGAGTTTTGTTATGGAGGAAGAGGAATTGGTGGAAAGATTAGAAGAGTGACATAAGCAAACTTTCCTTAGCTTTGTCCTTTCAGTGCTCTTTTTTGGAAGCCCCTTTGTGGGGGCACATCCTCTGGGCACTACAGGATCCTTCTCAGAAGTCTCCCTTGCTGTTGTGTCTGCAGAAACTTGGCAGTGACGAGGTTAGGGTATTGTTCTGACTTACATCACTGGATGGTTTCCCTGCACTCTTGCTCTCTGTTAATGTTCATCTGGTGTCTTCTGAGAGTCTGCAGGGCTTACATAGCTGGAGAAAGGAGTTTTTACTAGCAGCCCTCTCTGCAACAAGGCTTATTCATGACACTTTGCATACTGGCAAAACTGGCATACTTAACCCTTATCTAATGAGCAGCCTGTCTAATCCTTTGCCTACGTGTTTGCCTAGGGATCCAGCCTTAAAATTACCTGGATGGCCTCCTACATAAATCATGCTCCAGTCTAGCATTCCTTCCCAAACCTGTGCTTGGCGATTTGTCGGACTGGACCTCCCTTTTCTGATCAGTCTCTGCTGCCTCTTCCTTAGCCATAACCCCTGCAGTACAGCCATCTGTCTAGCTCGATGGTACTTTTTTACTTGCAAATCCCTCTTCATCCCTGGTGAGTCATGTAAATCATTTAGTGCACTGCTTGTGTACAGCTCTTTCATAAGCGCATAAAGAAAGACAAAAGATGGAAATTTCAGCACATAGCAGAGTCAGAGGATGCAGGAGGAGACGTTATGCAATGAGGCAGGGTGAATAGGTTATGGATAAGGAACACCGGAGTCCCGCACTCAGACAGTCAACCTCACCTACCTGTGTGGCAGATTAAGAGGAATCAGGAATAATAGAGCCTTTTCCCCCTGCAGAGCTCCTTCTGGCTTGAAAGGATTTCTTTAGCTGACATCTTTTCCAGATTATTTCAGCAATGCCATCATTTGTCATCAGCACTGAGCTGTGTACGGCCTGGTGGCCATTGGGCTGACTCCTTGCAGAAGAACATGGGTGTTAGTGCACTGACCTCCTCAAGCTCTGGTGCCTTAGGTACCAGAAGGCACAAAGAGCTCAGCTCAGGGCTTGCCTCTGTGCCTGAACTGGGCCATCCTTTCCCTCAGATTGCACCAGGAGCTGATAAGCCCTGACAGCCCAGCATGATCCGTGTGGTGTGCTCCACCTTTTCCCAATGTGAGTTTAGTGGGAGTCTCCTTCTTGGGTGCCAGAGCCACAGGGGGTCATGCTCCCGCTGAGAGCTCGTCCTGTAGCTGGAAAGCTGATGGAGTACTTGTCATACTTTCCTTCAGTATGGCTGGGACTGGTCCTGCATTGCTCTTACAGAGATAAATGTTCTTTCTGGAACACCCTTGGCTCAATAAAACAGCTGGATGGGAATGAAAATCCCCCCTAATGAAAATCTGCCTTAATTGTCCATAAGCAAATCATTACGGTTTTAGAGGAATGTTTAAGGAAAAAAAAAAAAAAAGAAAAAGTGCTCCATATTGAGCTTCAGCTTGATTTCTCATCATGATTGGCTTAAACCCAGAAGTCAAATACTTAATATTCTTGCTGAATTTTTAACTGTTGCAACTCTGGACAGCCTTTTGATCTGTACAGATGTCATCATACACTTTGTGAAATTCTTACCCTCAGCAGCCTTCAGGAGCCAATTCTACCTTCATCTGCATATTGCAGGGAAAAGTGTTTCCTTTCATGAAAGTAGTCAGTAGTATTTCTCAAGGCCCGGTAAGCCTTGTTTAATTTAGATTTGATCAAGTTGCAGATTGCCCAGTGTCAGGCTTTGTAGAGATTGCAGAGTCCTAGAATGGTATGGCTCTGTGGACCCAGAATAAAGACACATGCTTTATGGTATTTTTCATGCCCAAAATAGCAAACAAATACTAATCCTCACAACATATGGAAAGGCATCTGTTTTGAATCTGTGAAGCTGAGAAAGGGCGGGGGGAATTCGCAGAACCTGGAAGAGAGTTCCACCTTTCAGCTAGAGTTGGTGGTCTGTTACATGATGTGGCCAGATTTCAAATCAGACGACTCTTTAAAACCATGTGAAACACCTAACTCAAGCTATTGCACAGAGGATTGTTTCTAAAATGATTACTGAACTGTTGAATATCTTAGATGAACAAAAGTACATGGCTGGAAGTAAAATTGATTCAAAGAATTAAGTCAAGAGTAAGTCCCTAACCCTGACTGCAGGAGTTTCACCTAAAATGTTATGGACGTCCTGTTGTTTCACATCAATCAGCCCAGAAGAAGGCACATTCTTCAGCTCTGTTAGAGGAGAAAAGCATTGGTGTAGCTATTCCTCCTAACTTCCATGATTCTGTAGCAACTATGACACTCTGAGTTATTTTTGGCTTAAAATGTTGTAAACAATAAGCCTTGAAACATTTTTGTTGACAGCATAGCAAGGAATGGAATAAAATCTGTTGCATCAGGGAGGTCGTAGTATGTTATGTGTGGATGCTAACCTAAACTATATACGCCATAAGCTCTTTTCTTACTAGGTGATTGAATCAGTGCCCAAGATACCCTAAAATTCCTTTGGTACTTTACGGGCAAAATTGAATCTTATATCACCTACCGTTACAATTATGCTAAAGAATTAATTTGATGCTGTTAAATCTTAAGTTATGGCATGCTTAATTTTGTCTGTGTAGCTCAGGCTAAAATGAGTTGCAGTTGTGTTATTAGAGCTAAAGCTATGTGCTGAGTTAGGACATGATCTGTGCCTGGGAAGCATGGCTGGGTCCTGTGGGAAGGCTACGAAGCACAATAGTCCTTAAAGGTTCCTTTGACTGGAGCCTAATTTTCATAGATGAAATATGTTTTACTGAGCATTTTGGACAGCTTTACACTTGAGATACTATTTGCCTTTTTTTATACTTCTTGAATATTGAGGAAGCTTTTATCTTTCGTTTCCTGGCTGAACGTAACTTTAGATGATGCTGTGAATAGAGTGCGTGCCAATTCGTAATGAAATTTCCAAGTGCAATTTATGTCAGGCACACTGCTTTGACCTTTCTGTTTTGTTTTTGTAGATGTGCAACAGTGGAGGCTAATCTTCCTCTTTCTAAAGTCAGAGCTTGTTTGGTGAGGTTTTCAAAATATTCCAATCTGATAAATATATCTGGCAAGATTTACGAACCTGTTACTATTCCTTAAATTATCTTAATACATCCCATCATCTTGATAACTATGCTTACACAATATCATGTTGGCCATTAATTTGATTTCATATCTAACTACACACAGTCTTTGAAAAGTTTTATGCAACACATGCGTTTGTGTACTTTTATCTGTATTGTTGAGCTACTTACGTGGAAATTGTTTTGGCCTGTTCAGTTCTTGGTAGGGCATGGCATGTCTGTACGTACCGTGTGTGATGGCGCCGTGTTCCGTCCTACCTCTGCCTCGTCTTCCCTCTTCTGTGGCGCAGGACAGAGCTGGGACTCTTCAGGAAATATTAAACAGGGTAGCACATTCCTCTGAGGACTGTTGCGTGTAGAGAGTTGTTGGTAACTGTCAGCTTCAAGTAGCACACAGAGTCTTTCAGTAAACAAATACTAATCACCAGCAGAACGCAGATCCTGTAAAGCAGGGAGTAGCAGTTATTTGGCCCGTTACAAGTTTTACGTAAAGGCCTCGGTTGAAAATGTTTTGATACAGGCACAATCTTACCCCGTTTTGCTGTTAAATATTTACATTTATGCAAGGCTTTGACCTGATAGTATATTTCTCAGCAGGCACATATAAATAGATTCCATGCAGTGATTTATCAGTCTATACAGTGTAACTGCATGAGCATACACTATGCAAGCAACACATAACACTGACTTTGGAGCTTGGGCCTGGCACCATCCCAGTCCTTTAAAATGGTTACAGGGTCCAGTAAACTAACAATTTATCTGGTGTCTCCACAGTGGAAACTTCTCTGTGCTTGAACAGCGACTGACTGAAACAGTTGCTAGTGAAGCAAAAACATCTTTCAAAAGCCTTGTGAAGCTGTGCTGGAACAGCAGACTCATCTCTGCAGCTGGGGCAGGGCAACCGTCAGCTCTGCAGAAGCTGCTGCTGGAAACCACTGCAACCTTCCCTCCAACCCTGACCCGCTCAGCTCTCAGAGGGTGATGGCGCAGGACCTCTGACAAGGCTGGGCCAAAGTAAAAACATCTGCTGGAGCTTCAGGAGTGGTTATCAACACCAGTACAAGGCAGTAGTTGCCTTACATGGGTTTTGTAGGGGCACAAGCCCTTCTCAGCTGAGCCATTCTGGTCTGCTCACCGCAGGACAGGTGGATGAAAGGTTGGACTAGATCCCACTGCTCCTTCCTAGTCCCTTCTCCTTGCTGAAGCTGGGTCCTGCTGCTGGGCACGGGGCTGACACGTGTTCATGGGCTCATTTTAAGGACGACATCTGTGTTTCCCTCTAACCATTTAAATATATGGTCACTTAAACGAGGAAGACCAGGCTTGCTAACCTTCTGCTCTGTGGTCATTATCTAGAGGTGTGTTGGGCCAGGGAAACTGGCTTTGGGAAAGCCTAATGCAGTTTTAATGGCAGCTGTGCTCCATTCCCCAAAGATTTTTTTTCTTTTTGTTTTTTTCTGGTATGTGTGGAACAGATTTTAAACTGAATGAACAAAAGCTATGCAGGTCTGAGAGGAATCCTGGGTATATTAAAAACAAATGGGAAATAAGACATTGACCAAAATCTAGAAAAATATGGACTACAAGTCTCCTGTGAGTTGCCTGGCTGTCTTTCCAACTCTAAATTATTTCCATGCAGCAAGTTAAGCAGGGATAGACCTAAAAGGCATTGAGAGTTGCCAGGAATTCTTTGTATGATGGTAACTATTTTTAATTTCCATCTTAGAAAAAAGTGTGCTTTTTATTGTTAGCAGCTTTTTGGCATGACAGCAGCTTTAACAGGGATGAGGACTGTGAATAGGATATACCTATCTGTGTCTAATAGAGATAAACAGACCCTTTTCCTGCGGGAAAAGCACCGTTCTCATTCTTCCGTGGTGATGTGCCAAATGGGCTGGATGGGAAGAACTTCCTTGCCCTGTTTGCTCCTGTCTCTGGCGTGGCTCTCACCAGCAGGCTCAGCTGCTCTTGGCTAGAGGTGCTCCCGTGCTTGCAGCAATGATACCCTGACAAAACACTGTTGACTTAAATCAGACCAGCCTCCTCCCTTTTGTAAAAACAAAACTTTTAAGTGAGAACTAAGTCTGATTGCTTTAATCTCTTTGTGTCTTCCTCTTTGCCTTCCCCTTTAAATTAAAGTGCACATCTTGATGTTCTGTCTTACTTGGAAATCTGAAGGAGTGGTGGGGGGGAGTGGAGAAATAATGATGAAGGAAGAGATAAATGTAGCAAAGGTGGAAGTGATAGTTTATTCATGGCGTTACATCTCTGTTATCTTGATCTGGCCTACTTGAAGACTTTTTTTTTCCCATCCAGGCTCCTTTGATGAGTGTTGATAGTTCTCTCCCACTGCTGTGGCCGCAGCCTGATCCTCTCGCCCCACTTCCCTCACAGTCAACATCCACAGGATGTATATTATAATTTCTGTGGATGGAAGTAGAAGCAGCAAAAAATAACCTTCCCTGGCATAGTAGGCAAACCATCCATCTGTTTTCCACCAGCTCCCACATCTCCTGTTTCTGAAGTTGCTGCACCTATTTTGCAGCTGACTGCCAGGCTCCAGCTATCGTGCTGGAATCAACAAGCCAGAGATACTCTTCTACTCTTTATTACCTTTCCTTCTGGGAATGGCTCCATAAACCCAATGTAGTTCTGGAGTTCTGCTGATTTTAATTATTATCCTTTGGTTTACAGAAGTATGAGATTTATGTTCTTTTGTTCAGTTGAGAGACTTTCAAAGGCAAGCCAATGCGGAGATAGCTTTCCATTCTTGCTGCCAATTTTCTCATGCTGTTGAGAATTCATTTAGGCTTCGTTTTTAGGCAGGGTTTGTTGGGGCTTTTTCACCTCTCTGATATGGCTGACACCAACTGTTAAAGTCTTGAGCCAGTCTGTCAAAATCAAGATCAGCTTAAAGATCACAAGCCTTTATTAAACAGGTTATTTTCTTGAGGCTTTGTAGCCTGCTTGGGCTTTTCAGGCTCTTCTGTGTAAGCTCTGCTAGAGGCCTTCTGTAATGTCAGCTGATTCCAAGGTAATCAGTTGTGTTCAAAAGTTATGACTTTAAATAGCGCATCATGAGACTTGCAATAAAATTGCAAGCGTTGTCAATGCTGAGTCTCTTATTCTAGAAGCTTTACAGTATTTTAATTGCTTTTGCGAGACATTGAGAGTGGCACTCCCCCTCCCCCCACAGCCGCCTCATTTGAAGCAGTGCATGCAGCTTGCAACATGGCTCTGTCAAGGTTCACAGAGACTCCAGCTTCTTTCCTATGTGACCCAGACGTTCTGTCCCCCGAAATGTGCCAGACGGACAAGAGGTTACTTTGAGAAATAGTTCGCACTTTTCCCAGACTCTGCTGCTCAGCCTCTCTAACAAATATGTAGCTGAGGTAATGTCACTGTAGATAGTAATTTGTACATCTTTTCCAGAAGCTGAATGCCTAAGCTAATAAGATCAAGAAACTGTCACAAACTCTTTTTTCCCCCTCCATGTTTCCTTCTGTCAGTGCTTTAGGAGCATTAATTTGGGCTGTTTCACAGTGTAGAACTGACTTTTTCTTTTGACTGAAGCAGAACCAAAGGACTTCCCTGCCAGTGTACAAAGAATTTGCTTGAAGGTTTTCTGACAGCAGCAAAGCACATTACTTTTGTTTTGCAGCTGAGCATGGTTGTGTTTCAGTTGCATTGAAAATAGTGTTACTTACTGCACAAATACCATTTCAAATCATGCTGCCCTGTTTTAAGGTGCTTCTCATCGCTCTTATCAAACTGTAGTAAAATCTTTTCTTTCCATCTTTTTCCTCAGTTGCAATGTAACGATAGTGACTGCATGATTCATTACTCTTTGCATGATGTTTTCTGACTATGTTAAACATTTACAATGGAACAAGGGACTCTGCTGTAGTTCATTACCATGTGCTTTCTGTGGATTGGGTTGGAGTCAAGGGTAGTTGAACCTTCAGAAAGCTCTTAGGAAAACCAAGGAAACACAAGAGCTACAGTGCAGTCCCTACCTGAAGATCTTTTTCTAGATGGAGGTGGAACTGGAAATGAATCAGGTTCCTTGGATCTCCTGCATACCCCAGCAGAGCCTCATATGGGGAGCCACCGCGTGCCCCAAATCGTGGGTCTTGTTCTTGCCTGGTGGAGTTTCCTCTTTCAGCAGGTACAGGTGTCAGCAGAGGTGAGCAGAAACACTTCTGTAGCCTGACAGGGATGCTTGGGGAGGCCCACGGTCGACTGTTTTCTTTAAAGCCGGCAGAGGCAGTTTTCCTTACTCAGGTAAGTGCTCTCTGTTTTGGAAGGGGATTTTGTAAGCCTTCTCTGATCAGTCTTTGCTTCTCCCTCACTCCCCCTTGAGTCATTTAATTTCTGCTTAAAGGAAAAACATTTTCAAATTCTTCTTTTGGGTTTGTTAGTGATTTATTGTTCTTATTGAAAACTTAGCACCTCTTACATGCACCGCAATTAGAAACAGGGACAGAAACTCTCTGGAGACTGGAGTGCTGTGCCATAGTAAAAATTGTGAAACAAGGCAAGGTAGAACAGAAAACAAGTCATAAAATGGCCAGGCAACCTGAGTGCTGAACAGCTGCACAGAAGTCTTCAATCTTTGCCTCAACATGCTGAAATGAAAAATATAAAGCAAAACAAAGGCAAAAATAGAAGATGAGGAACAGAGTGAGAGAAGGAAACAGAGATAGAAAGCAAAGTGATTTTCACACTTAACTGCCTGACCACTAATGCCAGAATCTCCCACCTGGTCCAACCACTGACTTTCACCCTGCCCCGAGTCCAGCACCATACCAAGATCTGCAATCTCACACTGAAAAGTGGATTTGTACACAGCCAAAACTGTGATTTTCCCAGTGGCACTCCACACTGCATAAACAGATGTCTCCTTTTTTAGTAATTTCTGATGTACCCTTGGTGGGATGGTCCTGGCTGAAGTGGAGCGTTAATACCTTCCCAGTGACTCCTGGAGTTGAAATGGCAGGCAGATGTACACCAGCTCTTCCCCGGCATATCCTGTTTTTTCAGAGATGTAATGTAAGGCACAGTTGTCACTTGGGATGAATGTGAGACATTCTGCACCAGCAACAGGGAACGTTTAGCTTTGATTTAATTTAACCAGACTTTGCGATAGACTGGTCTCAGGGGCACGGAGACACTGGGGCTTGCATCACCAGCTCTCTTGGCTTGCATCTCTTGGTTAGAGATGTCTCCTCAAGGACTCTTCTCCCAAGCGGTGGGTTATGGTTTCCTGAAGCCCATCACTTAGTAAAGATGGCAAAGACTATAATTTATACAAATTCAGTGCTTCTGGGATGAACTGCAGATTTGGTGAAGCACCAGGTACCTCAGTGCTATAAAGAAACACAATTTAATTTTTAACTCAAGTTCCATTCCTTTTAATACTTCAGGTTGATTTTTCTGTCTCTTTTTTTTGTTTGTGCGTGTTTTAAGTTGGAAGCTGCCTCAGCACGTTATATATGCTGCTGTGGTGGCATCTCTTAGCTAAGCTCAAGGGGAATTTTAGAGGTTGCTGCCTCCTGAGAGCATAACTCAGTAAGACAGTGGCTTCCTTGGCAAAGTCAGCACAAGAGCCTTCTGGCTCTGCATCTGCCTGCCACCATGGAGCTTTTGGCAGTAGGGCTGCTGAGCCATCGCCGGAGAGATCTGTGTGGAAAAACAACTCTACAGGAAAAAACACGCTGGATATCGTTATTCTGGACCAACTCAACGATGTGTTTTGTAGGATGGTGGCACCAAGAGTTGTGGTGGCTAGCTGTGGTGCGAGTCCTTGTGAGTGGGACCCTTGAAACCTCAGCTCAGTGCCATAGCCAGCAATCTGTCAAACACCACACGCTACTCAGACGTCTGAGTTAGTTTCAGTACTAACAGTGGGAGTGTGTTATGGAAATACCTTCAGCCAACCAAGACACAATTACAGGCTTCTGTGACTTCCACCAGTTGTCACGTATTCCTCAAGTTAAACGTATTTCCACGTTAAAATTCGTAAATGTTAAATTAATCAGACTGATTACTGAATTCATTTTCAGAAAGTTGGTTCGCTGCTGGTGGTTGTGGATTGCTGATTCATCTGGGAGATGCAATGCAGCAGGGAGTGTGGTGTGTCCGCTGGAAAAAGAGGCATTTCACTTGCGTCCTTTAAAGCCCTTCTTCTCTTCAAACACAGACATAACAAAAACACTTTCCGAAAGGTATTCAGTGGTGGTTAAAAGCAGAAGATGTGTTTATGCTGCAGGTTGTTAAATGTATTTACAGCCTTTTTTTGGAGCTCAGTGGGACCTGCGCTGTTGTTGTTTATTGGTCTGCTTCAACAGCTGCTGGCTGAAATTAAAGGAAATCCATTGCCTTGATTTGCAAAAACATTATAAATTGCTTGTGCTATGATGAGGTATGAGAGGCAATTTGAGTGAAGCCCAACACATGTAGCATATCATGAGAAAACATGTAGTTTGCAATATTTAGGTAATCAATATGAATGGATCTGCCCGCTCTTAAGATATAAAAATAGTTTTGTTTGAACTGATTACTTGTTTTTCTTTGGGATTTCTCAGGCCTAGCCAAAGGGACTGAAGACTTTGGTTCCACATTTGAGTCAGTGGTGGTGACTTCAGCTTGTGCTGTCCAGCCATCTGTCCTGAGCTGTGCAGATGCAGGTGTTTTCCACTACAGTCAAGTATTTCCGGGAACTTATTTGGCAGAAAAATAATTTGGAAAAAAGCAAAGAGCATTAGAACCAGCGCTGATCAGTCCACATACCCAGTTGTTTAGGCAGACACTTCTCCAGATTCCCATTTTCCTGGCAGCCTGCAGTTCTCAGTTCTTTCAGGTCCGTCTTTGAAAGAAAGAGATGAAGTTGGCAAAAAAACCTGTGTATGCAAGTCCCTCTAACCAGTGTCAGTGTGCAATATGGGAAGTCCTATCAGAATAGAAGGACCTGCTCCCAAACCTCTGCTTCTGTTAGCTCATGGCAGCAGTGAACCTTTGGCACTTGGTCCACATCTTTTCTGTTCACTGGAAGCCTTGCTGCTGGGAGCCTGGCTCTCTTTTTGCATTTCTTTCCTGTCAAGTGGCCTGAGAGGCCACGTCTGAAAGGACAGGCATTGCCGTTTTTGACAGGTGCAACTTTTGTCTCATCCAGGATGTTCCTACTCAGTCTCCTGACTGTAGTGACAAGGTCACGGCACACAACATTTCTGAACAATGAAGAATGTTGAATAAATAAAAGTGAATAACAAGAAATGAAATTTGTAGGTCATACAGACAACTAGCCAGATTATGTGTATGAGAATGTGTGTATAATTACGTTGTTTCAAAAGTAGGGCAGGGACTTTCCTTGCATCATGTTTAATTTTATTCTCCACATAAAAATATATTGTTGGAAGTCACTCAGCATTTACTGTTGCATGTAAGGATAAATCAGCTGTCAGACAATGGAAGTCTTTTGCTGCTATGTTTAGTATTGATCATCATCAGTGGGATACTGTTTGGTTTTAGTTCCCTCCCTTCAAGAGACAAAACTGAAGGGGAGAAAGTTCTGAATTATAAGAGATTTCAAATAGGCAACCAAAGAGAAAAGATTGGAAAAAAGGAGACCAGAAAGGACATAAGTCTTTGATATGAAAAATGTCAGTATTTAAGTGTCAGTAATCAATGGCTTGCCATAATTTCCAGAGGAAGCAAAGAAATCAATTTAATGTGCCACAGAGCTGATTTAGGCTAAAAGTCTATTCTGTTACTGAGATGATAAGACATCATCAGTGGCTACCTGAGGTTTACTCAATGCAGTATTCTCACAGGAGGCGAGAACAGCTTAGACAATCATCAGCCATGGGCAATGTGCATGAGCTTGTTCTTACTTTAGAGTAGGAGAGTCAGGCTAGTTCATATGTGAATTCTTCAGCCCCATATTTCTGTGTTTTTATGCATGAATAAAAAAACCCCTACTGCACCCTGTGGCTAAACCAGAGGACTTTGTTAGATCACTGTCTGTTCTCCGTGTCTAATTTTATCTCTGTCTGCACTTGGTCTTGCTCTCTACCTCCGGCCACATGTTCTTGCCCACTTCCTTGTGACAGTTCTTCTACAGCTGCGTGGTGACCTAGACTGTAATGCTGACCCAACAGGAAAGCAGCCCAGTAAGAGATTAGTTTACTGCAATTTATTCGACTTATGTAGCCATTCAGTAGATGTAATGTAAACATTTATAGGGGCGATAGTTAAAACTTACATACTCTGTCAGGAATGTTGATTAATGGATAATGCAAGTTTCAGGATGGGGTCTTCTGAAATTTTCTTCAGGCCTAGTAATGGTTTGGAGAAGTCACTTCAAAGTTTTATCCTGTTTCTTTGTCCGCAAAATAAAAATATTTGTCTGACTTGCAAGAACTGTTGTACAGCACTTAAGAATTAGAATTAGAGTGGGTGAAAGGCTGAAAATACTGTATTTTTTTAAAAGGTCAAAATAGAATTTTCTGATAATTGTGGTACAACATTAACTTGAGCTGACACAATTTTTTATCTTCATGTGCCAAAATAATTTGTCTCCTGTGAATGTAGTTAGTAGAGTCAAAGTATCAACTCAAAGAAGAATTTCTTAGACATTTATTATATTGAATGCAGCCTGTATTTTCTTATTTTTATTCTCACTGCATAAGGAGAGGCTTAATATTTTCTCTATTGTTTTTGCCTGCACTCTGGGGCAGTTTTTGGTCAAAATGCATTGAATACTACAGAAAGGTTGCAAAGATTTGAACATTTGAACAAAATGCAAGCTGTAGTGAGGGGACTGTCACCATTTCTGTCTTCTGCCCAGGGAACTGGAGAGTTCAGAGTCGCATGAGCTGTAAACACACTGTGTCATCCCTCCTTAGGCTCTAACAACATGAAAGCCCTGATTGGCGGAGTTGGCACTTTTTCCTGAAATCTCAGTGTAGAACCTACTAAGGCAAAGGAGTAAACACCTTTTGATGCTGCACAGCAGCAATGGGAGCAAAAGTCTGGGATACAAACACGAGTTCAGGTTGGTTTTAGGAGAAAAACTTGGCAGCCTGTGGGGAAAAGTGTCCCTGGTGGCCAAGGACTGTGTGCTGATAGGATGTGTCCCGTGAAGGTGTCTGATGAAGTGTAGGCTTCCTCCTGAGCTGCTGGAGCACTTAGATATGGGTGACTGAGTATGGTAACTGGGGCGTTGTGGTACACAAAGCAGTCAGGTTGACCCTTGTATATTAACACTGGTGTCAAGTGCAGCTGTAAATACTGAGCAGCTTCCAATGGCTACCTGTCCTCTGACTATGCACTCGTATGATGCTCTGTCTGTGGTTTGGCCAGCACGGTGCTGACACTCTGGATTACTGCTGCAGGCTGACACTGTTCAAGACTTCACTGCAATTTGGCTGTTTGATTCTTCCTGAAGTTAATATCCAATTTATGGTGTGTTGTCATTGCTGGATTATAGGTACCAACTCTTGCAGTCCATCTCTGCAGTCACACATTGATTTGCATTTTCTTCAAAACCTGCCTTCCAAGGCTACAGATTATAGAAATACTTAAGAATTTTGGTCTCACTGTAAAAAAGGTTAATTTCCAGCTCTCTCAGTTGCAAAGCTAAGCTTAAACATGTGATCCCTGAAGGCTTTGAAACTAGATAAAATTAAAGAAAAAAGAATATTTAAGCTCCTCTGATATAAGTGCTGCCACAATTTCTGAATAGTTTGAAGCAGTAGCTCATGTTATGTTGATTGATTCCATATAATATTAATTTGTTAAATATCTTTCGCTGTGTTTTTATTCAGTGCCACTTTCAAGACCTAAAACAAATGACTCCAGGTTCTGAGTAGTTTTGTCCAATTATGACATTGTATTCAAACACAGAGAATAATATTGTTAATGAAAAGCTTTTCCTTCATGATCTTACTGATAAAGCCTGTAAGTAAATTGATGATTTTTAAAAAATTATTTGTGTTTTCTTAATAATATCTTTAAATGTAATTGACAGGCTACTTACCCCTACTTTGCAGTCTCTCCTGTAAGCTGCTAACCAAAATCGTTAGTGTAATCTCACCAGCATCGCATCTGAGCTCTGGCTCAAGAAAGTCTTATGTCATAACTCTTCTTGAAATACAGTTGAACCCCATCTGGATTTTCCAGTTACTTGTTTGCATTTATGGTGAGCACTAGGAAATCCAGTGAGAACTCTGTGAGACTGTGGTGAGAGAGGGCCAGCCCTCTCAGAGACCCAATGTGCAGTTTTAAGGATTTCCTATTCAATTTAATAATGGAAGAGTTGCTAAATTTGAACTAATGAGAAATAAATGTAGCTTCAGAAGTTACAAATCTAACTAAACTCAGTCAAAAACCTCTTAATTCTGCAAACTGTAGCCCAGTATCTTGACAATTGCTCTTCTGATAAGGAGTCCTCAGTTAACACTTTTTGTAAATTTTCTCTTAGGGAGAGAAATCAAGAAGTTTTATTACATGTAGTGAACCTACAGATATCAATCTGCAATATGAATGCTAAACTAGTTTAACTTGGCAGCACCTTTTTGTTAGTTATTTTGTGACTTCATTAATATGCCATTATTAACTTGATGATTTTTATGCAGGCCAGCTTCTCTGCTTTAAAAAAATGAAAAGGTGATTGTTCCTGAGTAGCTGTATTTCTTAGCAGGCAAGTGCAAACGATGTGGCTTTCCTGCTTTTAATGTAAGGTCTCCAGACAATACTTCTCTACAGGGTGTAGACATGCTGTTAGAGGATCATGTTTCCATAAAACAACAGAAGCTTAAGTTAGTGCATTAGGTTTGCTAAAACACGTTTGCTTCCCCATCTTAATATTGTTTTCATTGGATACAATCAAATACTTTATCATTCAGATAACAAAGTGTGTCAGCAAGTAATTGTATTTGCAAATTTCAGGACATAATTATCTGAGCATATGCAAAATTATGGGCAAGGAAAGTTGGTAACCCAGTTAGGATGAGACTGAAAATTTGACTTATTATATATACATGCTGTTTGAAACAAAGAGGGAGAGGCAGGGCTTTCCCTGGAAAGAAAGAAGTCAGTATAGTGTTGGTATTGCTCTTTAATGTGCTCTGTCAGTACAAAGGACTCAAGGTTTTTTTATTAATTTAATCCATTTCCAATTAAAATTTTCTTTTTGGGAAGGTGACAAATTATTTGAGAACAAATTGAGAAATAAGAGCTATAATGATAATAAAGCTTTTCTTCTGCTTAGAAATTAATGTTTAACAACTGAAGAGGCTGGGAAACGGGCAAAACCTCAAGAGCAGGAAAATAACCTAAAAAATAAGTGAGTCTACAGCACAGGACCTTTGTTATACAGCTATTTACTGGAATAGTGAGTTAGTTGCAGATGCCTGGCATACTGCCCCAGCACAGTAAGCAGGTAGATTTTGGGGGATGGTTCAAAAGTGCGAACAAGAATAAAGCCATATTTTCCCCCAGTCTGGGGGAGGGGGAAAAAAAAGAAGTTTTATTTTTAGGGTAAAAAACATTATTTTCCTAAAGACAAACACACCTCTCTTCCTTTAGTCTTTTCTGTCCTGACTCCAAGCCCCCTGACCAGAGCTGAGCTTCTGTTCAAGGCAAAGGGATGCTATTCCCCCGTGGATCTTGTACATTTTACCTCAGAGTGGGTCAGAGGGATTGGAAGCTGGCTCCATATGCCAGTTCCTCATCTAGCCCCAAGACAGCAGCTGAACTGAAATCTCCAACTTCAATTCCATGCTCAGCAGCACTGGTTATGCACTGGGTGGTCAGTTAGGGTCTATTTTTAGGGTATGAATAAGGATTACGTGTTTCAGCTGTCTGCACCTTTTGTGTAACACCAGACTTCTTTCCCCATTTAAAGTCTGAGCTGATGAGGAAATGTGAGTGGAAAAGGTTCCTGAGATCTGTGGTTTCTTAATGTCAGAACAGTAACATTTGGGTTAGGTTGCAAGGCAATCTGACACAGAAGGCTTGGTTATTGCAGAATAAGCCCCTGGAGTTTAATTTTATTTGCATTCCACATTCCTTAGAGCAAATAAAATGTGTGAGTTTTGAAATGGTTTAAATGGATTTTTCCCAAACCTCAACAAAATCTGTGATCTCATTGTTCATAACTCACTTTGTTGAATTCCATACTTGGACTATGGATGATGAAGATTGCCTCTGCACTTCTCACAGCTCTGTTAAGTCTACATACATAGTTTATCCTCTCAAAGATGGATTTTTCTCATCATGGCTTGTTAATGCAAGTATACAGTTCTCACCATCATGGCAAACTGTTTTCTAAGGGATTATCTGTTGTGACAGCCTCAATCTTTACCTGTTTCTCTGGTGAAATCTGGTATGGTACATTTCTATACTCTCTGCTGTGCTACTTCATGCTGCTTTAGAAAGAGCTGTTGGCTTGGGCTTTCCATCGCCAGGAGCTGCTCCTCTGTTACTCCTCTCTTGCAAATACATCCTGAGATTGGAGCCTGCTACAGAAGGAACAGTGCAACCATATATAGAGAGGCTCTGTTTGGCCTGAAAAGGTTGCAACCTAAAAATGAGCTTGATGATGTCTAGACAAGACTGTAAGTATTTAGTACCTTTACAGAGCTTTGCATCTTCAAAGCACTCTGCAAACATTAACTGATTACCATAACTGCGCCATCTGTTTTGGTGTTTACATTTTGTGCAGGCAAAATTCCTGCTTTGTTTTATTACCTCTTGCAGGTATGTGGATGTCATTATTATGGCCCTTCAGAGGATGGTAAAGTCAGGTCCACACATGTCTCCGGTAACATTTTGCCTTAAAAGTCAAGGCAGTGCCATTGGAGCCCTGCTCTCTAACCTGGCTATGACAGTTGGGATTATTTCCCTCTGAAATTTCAGCCTCTAGTCTGTAGAAATTGTTGTTCCCATGGCTGCCGGAGGCTGCTGCCTCTCTTGTCACTTTGCTGCTGAACTTAACTGTTTTCTCCCCAGCTGTGGACAGTCAGGGACACATCCAGCAGTGTGGGAGCTTCTCTGCAGAATGTTCCCAGGTAGCCAGCTGAAATATTGTCTCAGGCAGAAAAGGTGGTAGAAACCAACACAATAGTGAAAAGAAGGGGAAATCTTTACTTAGCTTGTGGCAAAAGGTTGTTTTTCTCTCCAACTTCATGCACGGCTACAAGAAATGTCATTGTATTCTTCTTTTCCCAGCTTGTTATTGGAGATTTTGTGTAACTGAGGGGCTGTGCTGATGAGCCAGTGTTAATTTTCCATTTCAATATAATTTCTTACTAAAGATTTCAAGGCTGTTTCAAGACCAATTTAAATCAAAGCACTAGTGGCACTGACAAGAATCAAAGCTGAAAAACCTTAAGCCAAACCAAAACCACACTCTTCATTTTTGTCTTTTTTTTTTTTCTCTTTTTATTTTCAACTCCTTACCATTTCAGTGTTTGACTGTCTGAGTGGTGTTTCGGGTAGATCACACAACCTAAAACTACCTTCACTTCCAAGTTACTGCAACTTTGTTTTGCAGAAGAGCTCTAAGGAAACAAGTGCTCTGCTGTCAGCAGGGAGAGACGGGCAATGTTTTGATCCAGGGAAAATTGCAAAGACGCTCCGCGAGGGAAGTGGATCGTGAGAGATGTGTAGTGAGGCAGCGCGCTGGCAGACTTTTGCGTCAGTAAAGGAGTCATCATTTAAAATCTCAGATTAAACTCAGATTAAATTGTGCCGTGCCATCTCGTGGGAATCAGCCGTGACCGAGAGGAGACGTGGCGGCTGCTGGGCGCCAGGGAAGGGCCTGCTGGAGCTGCACCTGCCCTCGGAACTGCTCTGCGCGGAGAGGCAGACAGCACGCACGGGCCCTGGAGAAGCTCCTTCACAAATTCGATGTCTGGCACAGTTCACACCATGGTTTTAAGTGTGACCTCAAGGCATTTGCAAGGAATATCTTTATAAAGACTGTAACGAACGTGCAAGAGACTCTCACAGACAAATTTTCAGTTAACAAACCAACAAACCTGCCACATGAGGATATAAATACATTGAAAAGATGGACTTGGACAGACCTAGGCGGTGGGTGTGGCTTTCTTTGGCACTGAATATTTTTGCAGCATTTTTTTGTTTGTTTGCATACTCACTCCTGGTAGAGACATTTTGCTATGTTTGCAGGCTAGGATACGGCAGTTGGGAACAAAGCTCTGACAAAATGGAATTCTCCTTTGTCAGACTGTGGCATTAGAAAAGCTGATGTCAAATGCCACCAGGCTCTGACTGGAAGCCTTTAAAGAAAGGTTGAACTTTTCATAAAAGATACACTGTGGAAGTGGTTTAGGAAAGGACTGTGTCCTGTAGCATCCCTGGAGTGAGGTGAGACAGCTGCAATTAATTATTCCTCTCAAACTGAGCCCCTTTTGCCAGAGCAATGCTAGAAGAAGCCAGACACAGCCGTGAGCAGTTGGCTCTGGGTGGCCCTGCTTGAGCAGGGGCAGGTTGGATGAGATGACCTCCACAGGTCCCTCGTTCCCTCAACCCTTCTGTGAGCCTGCAGCTGAGAGCCTTTCTCCTATTCCCTCCTAAAACTTCCTCCTGAAAGTTCGGTTTCTTTCATGTATGTGCTGCAGTCCCTTCAGCAGGTTACTCTGGGAAGGAAGAATATGAGTACAGAGAATTGCAGATGTTGTAACAAAGTTATGTGCAGCCAATTTTACACGATGGAAGAGAGCCTCCTATAAAATGCTGAGCATCGTTTGCTCAGATGGAAGGAATTACGCCGAGAACATGAAGCATTCTGTAGACTCAGTAGAGTCTGGCTTTATATAGAGAATCCCACAGCAATCAGAGTGAATTTTGCATCTGACTAATTCAATAGAGAGGATATTCTACTCCTGTCTGCCCTATGACTGCCCTTATTAGTCCAAACGTTCCCCTCCCACCCCCCCAAAAGAACATACTCAATAGCATTTTTATATTCTGTAAAGGAAAATGTTTTATATAATCTATGTAGATACATCTGTCATCTTAAATGTTTCTTCCAGCATTTTGTATCCTTATGGACCCGTATCTCCTCTTCCTTTCTAGACGTAGTCCTCCACCCCTAAGTTTTGGGGGATGAAACCACAGTATCAGTGTCTTCAGTTAGACTATAACAAGATCATATGTGGAGTGGGGAGCTTTATATTTTTAGCCAATTTACAAGTAATTTTATTCTATAAACTAATGGTGATAAGCAATCAATGGCCTTACATTTACATCTCACATGAACAAAAAAGGGAGGAGGTCTCTCTTACTCCAGCACCATGATGAAGATTCTGAAAGTCCGTGTAAGATGAAAATTATTTGCATGTAGGCACAGAGGGAAGCACTGTGCAAGCATCTAATTGCAGCACTCCCTGCTGACTGTTTTTAATGTGTGTTGGTTTTATTAAGCATTCTTAATATGAAGCTAGACTTTTGCTTCAGCAAAAAATGCAAGAGAGGCAGCAGTTTTAATTCTCAGATCACTGAAGTGCATGCAATTGGGAAAACCTGTCTGGATGCAGCCAAGTAGGTGAATTTGTTCCCCCTGTAAAAAATGATAATAAATTGGTTTTGTGGTCGTGCATTGCCTGACTGGCTTTTTGTGTTGTGTGTGAGTGTGAGTGTATGCACAGTATGTATGGCTCTGTTACATCTTGAAGTTTTGGGTTCATGTGTTATGCTGTGCATTGCTTATGAGGGACAACGTTTGCATGACAAATTGCAAACCCATATGGCATGGTTTTTTAACATCCTGTACTTTTAGGTATTTTTAAGGAATTGTGCCTGAGGACGTGAGGAGGGGAATCTGCTCGTGACTTCTCACTACAAGTGATGTCTCTTTAAAACGCTGCTGTCAAATAAAAATGGTCATGGTTGAGTCCTAGGTTAAATGCAATACAAAAGTGACATAACTTTGTATATTGATATATGATAGCCATATTGTAATTTGATTCTATGATTTATCCCACTTCATAGCTTTGCAGAGATAGAGATACACGTTCATCTAGTATGGAAAAATCGAGAATTGCAAGTCCTTAATGATGCCCCATTTCTGGTTGGGGATAAGATCCTGCAGATCATTATTAGCCATCTTAGCAACTCCTCCTGAGCTCTTCACACTTACAGCCTGACTCAGGCCAGGTCTGCGGCTTTACTAAGGATAGTAACTAGTAATGAAATGCTTTCTCTCTTCAGTGCTTAGCTCAAATAGTTTTTAAGGACATGAATGAAGCATGGTGTAGCACCATACAGATTTATCAGCTTTCACTTTAAATTACTTTTAAAATGCATGCTTGGCTTTGTCTTCATAATTAATGTTTCCATCCCCACTTGTGGCTCGAAAACCTTTATATTTAGCTACATGATGACTTACTTGTTCTACACAAATCTTATGGTTCAGTTCTCACAACAGGCTAAATATTTCGCTTAAGGTAATTACCTGACTTCAAAGGAACTTCCATAGAAAAGTAATAATATCAAAAGAGCCTATATGCTATAAATAGGGTATAAAATTCCACATTAAAGATGTGTGTATATTACAGGAATCTTCAGAGCAGTGTGAAATATAATTAGGGCCTTCTACTGAGGCATAAAATTCTCAGTAATACATGCTAATCTTATTTGCTTGGAATGAGGTGGGAATATACCTCTCATGACATCTTTTGAAATATTTGAAATCTTTATATCTGAGTTTCCAGTTATACTTGTCTGACTTGATCTTTTCTTCCTTGTCACTTTTCCATCCTGAAAGGTTTATTTGTGAATAAGCTTTCTCCTCAGCACAAAATCAGAAGCGTGAACTTTCAGTAGGACAATTAGAATTTTAGTGAGATGTAAAATGCTTTTTAAGAAAAGAGGAAGAAGAGCGATATAAATAAGTTCATATGTGATTATGTGCTCTTCACAGTGTGTGTTGATTGCCTGAGAGGTTATATTGTAGTTTAAGGCAAGTCAGGTCCTTCAATGTGGTGCCTGTTCTTTGTAGCATCTCATTCTTCCTACAAGTAGAAATCTCTTAGAAAAGAATATTTTTAATTAACATACAGCTTTTCTGAGGAAAACATGTTTTATTTATGTCCTCATTTCCCTCTTCTTTCGTCACCTCACAACTGAAGTATTTGTCCAGAGCACATCTTCAGAAATAATGGTTTGATGGAAAGGGTTGATTGGGTGAATAAGGATTAGTACACTTACCTCGTGATTCCTGAAGGAATGGTCTGCTTCCAGTGCTGGCCATGCAAGCAGCTCAAAAATAAGGCAAAGAATTGCTTTTGTCCAGAACAGGGGCATTTCTGGTGTTTAATCTATGGAATCTAAAGCAGTGCTTTTTGCTTGGAAGGTATTTTTACAATTAACATTGTACGGACAGACAAACTGGGACAGAGAAGGACTGGTTACTCATCCACTAAATTACCGATGTAGGGAGAAATGGACCAAGCTCTCCTGTCCTTGCTGGACTGATGGTTGTTGTGTCTGGTTCGGGTGGCTGAATGGAAGATGGTTTGGAGCAGCACTGCTTTGGGTATGGTTATGTATCAAGACATCCAAAATGTAGTCACTTGGCAGAATACTGGGTTTGTAGACTGGCTGTTGCTTTACTGGGGGAAGGTGAAACAGAGTTTGGGAGGAAATGGTATGTACACGAGAATTAAAGCCAGAAGCTTACGACTGTCTTGCGATTTATTACAGGACTTGTAGGAACTTAGAGTGAAACCAAAACCAAGTTACCTGAATTACTGTTCTACGTTAGTTCTCAGCGCATTTTCATCTTTATATTGCTGGGCAGGCTTTCACTGTTCCAGTAGGGTGTAAGAAGTTTTGAAATGTTCCTCAAGGTGTGCTTCCCACAGCTAGTTGCCACTGGTAGTCATCTTTGTAACTTGCTGCCAAAATAAAATCAAAGTCAAAATACACTCACTGTTTTCCTAATAATATGTTCTTTGTAGTTCCAGGTGTCAGTAGCACTGCTGTAGGTGAGAGGAAGAGTGGCCTGGCATCAGTGGTGTCACTGCTACGCCAAAACTTTGTGAAATTCTTTTCTGTTGAAAAAAAAGGATCTGGAATCTAATGGTCTACCATGCTGACTGTAAACATTTCTGGGAATTTGGAAACTTCCAGGAGGAGACTGGGCCAATTCCCTCACAACATGCTTGCAGACAGTGCAGTGCAGTCTGGGACCTGCATTTGCAGAGCTCCCCACGATCTCACCTGGGCACCTGCCCTGGGGAGCTCCATTGGCTCAGGGGGCTCATAGGCTTGGGGCCTGCAGCATGGCTGGGATGCCCCAGAAGCCTTGAAAGCCAGCTGGGGGAGGTGATTAAGGAAACCCAGCTTCTTCATCCTCTGACTCCCTTGTAGTCAAGAGCTTCTGAAAACCTACTCTTAGTACCACAAAAGATAGTTTTACAAATGAGGGATGACTCAAAAAAGTTGTGTGTGTGCCTGTGCATGTGTGTTCTTTATGAGGGGGATTGAACTGAATAGAGCTGGACTGAATTTTTACATAAGGAAAGTCTATCCACACTTATGTGGTGGTTTGATGAGATACTATTGTCAGGTTGTCCCTCATTCCAGTGACTAGACATATGAATTTAATACAAGACCTTTATTTTAATATAACAGATTTTCCTTAAATGTGGTGTTAGCAAGCTTCAGATGCAGAGGGACCTTTGCAAATAAATTGTTTTTATTGTTTAACTGAAGAAAAGTAAGATGATTGGGACCATTAGGGACATGTGTGCTTTGAAGTTCCTCCTAAATTGTTTCCTTCTGACTTAACAGAACAAAATCAGGAAAAAAAAAGGCAATAGGTTGATACCATGCAGACATAACAAATTAGGTTCCATAGCTGTTTTAATATAGACGAGTTCACCGTTGCATTGTTTACTCGGGAAAGAAGTCACAGCCACAAACAAACAAACACAAAGACTTACGGCCAGCGGCTGCCTGCGGATCACTTAGCAACATCAATATTTTTGTGCACAAATAAAGGTCTCCTGCGCAGTGCCTGCTGCCAGCGTGTGTGCGTGTGCGAGCGTGTGTGCCTCTGTAGTGCTGACCTTGTACGCAGAGAGATCAGTCTGTCAGTGATTGGTCACTCCTTAATTTGGATGTCTAGACATTTCAGCCCGCGCGAGCGAAAGGCAGACATCTAAAGACGTGAGAAGAGATTCTAAGGGATACTAGGGCCTTAAAATAATTCCCCGTCAAACTGCAAATGTATTTTGTTCATTTTAAAAATATATGGGTGCAAGTGACTGAATGGAATGCATGACTGAAGGCTTTATTTTTTATTATCACTATTAATTAATCTGTTTCTTGGATGTTTTCATGGCTGTGATATAAATAGGAAAGCTTCCTTAAAGGTTATCGGCAGCTGTGAGAGAGTTAATATTATGATTGGTCTGCTGGCTGGAAATATGTTTTCTTAATTTGCTGAGAACCACAATCCAGAATCCTTAGAAAATAAATGAACTATGTTTAAAATAAATGAACTATGTTTAAAGGAACTACCAAATCTTAATTTATAACATTGAAACTATAGTCAGGAATGGAATCTCCAAGAATGTCCAGATGAATAGGAAATTATTGTCCATATTGTGTTTTATTCAAACCCTCTCTATGTACAAGCAAATGTGTTTATAGCCACTTGTAGAAAAGGCTCAGTTCTGCCAAATGTTGAAATCTCTCAATTCCCACTGATGCCATTGGGCATTTGAATGTTTTCAGGGCATTAGTCCTACCTTTGCAAAATGGTAGAATGCACATACATTTACAATGGCCAAAATTTTCAGCTGCTCTTTAAATATATGTACAAATGGGGCAAATTATCACCTAGTTATCATTTGCATGGATCATTGTTTGGGATATGGGATATTTGTATAATGAATTAGAATTTACTTTTTGGTTAAAAAATGTTTCTATTTAGAGAGCCATATCTATTACCTTAAGACTATTTTACTGTAATAATACATTTAGAATGTGGCAGAGCTTGAAGGAGCTATTAGTATCCTTTGGAGATCTAGTTTAGTTTTCTTTGATTTTAATTCTTTCAGTCATAAAGCCCAGAAAACAGCAACTGGTGCTTGGAGGGGCATTCGGAAGCAGGCATTCTGCAGCAACAACATTTTTCAAAATTATTTTGAAAATAATGTGAAACAGTTTGATTTCAGTCCTGATTCTCTCTGTCCACTGTCAGAGTATTCCCACATGGGAATAGGTATAGCATCACAGAAAAACTTCTGTACAACTGTAGAGGTGTCTGTATTACAGGTGTGCTGGTGCAAACCATTTAGGTAGGACTCACACCTGTAAGTGAACCAAGTGTTCTTGTGCAGAAACAAGAGACCAGATCTTAGAGCTAGTTTGTACTGTGAGGATCTGCACTACAGCATTTGCAGAGTGGTTACTCAGCTGTAGCTCTATTGATGTGACACTCAGCCTCTGCACCCTCCCTCTCCCCCCCAAATCTGTGGGACCAATTCATTTCAGCATAAAAGTCAATTTATTTTCAGGTAAGTCTCAGCTTTAATTCTGTGAGGAAATTGTTAATCTAGGATAGCTCCAGGTTTTCTTTCCTACAAGATTTCCCTATTCCTTTCTATTTTTTTTTCCTAATGTTTGGCTCAAGTAATAGCAAACTGCATTAGCTCCTGAATTCTGTATTAGATGAAGAGCTGCCTTCCCTGGGCAAACATCCCCAGATTTCTGTGGATGTGGAGGCAGAGAAAGAACCCACACAGACATGTGATGGCAAAGCACTAACACTGACAGGTCTCTTGATGTTATAAGTACTGTCCCCTCTGGTAAATCTGTCCCATTTTTAGAGGCAGGCCACAATTACTGTACATTCCTTCCCCTGTCTCTTCAGAAAATGTCTCTATGCAAATAATTAACATACAATCAGACTCTAAACCTCATCTAACTTGCACTACTGATGAAGGTTTTCATGGAGCCCATTTAAATGTGCCAGGAGGACATTTAAAAACAGGGAAGAAAGTGAGGTATTTTTAAGCAAACATTCTTTAAACACTTTGATGGAGCAAATTGTACTTTAAAAATCATTAACTAGGTAAAATAAACAGCAGTGGGTTCTCCATCACTTGGCCTTCTTATGTGCTAGTGTGTTAAATTGTTTGCAGTATTGCCTCCTAGTTCTTGTGATTTTATTGTATATTCTACAGTTTTCTGCAAGTTTCAACTCTGAGGTTCCAATGATTATCTGAGAAGCTCATGTTACTTGTTAACACAAGGAAATTAATGCCAAAAAAACCCTCAGAGAGACATTATGGAAAGAGAAGGTGGTATCTGTTTTAAAGAAAACTGGTTTGTCCCACACTTGCTTCTTACCATTTTCATTCCCACTCTCACAACCCCCATGCTTTTAAGAAGGGGGCTAAGGGATGTGTGCCCCAGAAGTGATCTGGCCAGGACCAGTTTTGTCCCTGGAGAACAGCCCCCAGGTTCTCACCACGTTGCTTGACTTGTGCATCTGTGATGCCTTGTTTTTTGTGTAGGCCTGGCAGTCAAACACACTGTTACGGTCCATCCTTTCACCTCTTTTTCTTGCTTACCTCACCCTAGGTGAATCTCAGTTTGCAGGCTGTTTCCTGGGTTTGCCTGCTCTGGCTGTCTTCCTGGCTACAGTCATCTTCCCTTTTGGGTGAACAGGAAAAGAAGGGGCACATAGAGCATGGTGCAACCTCACTGCTATCCTCCCCCTGTCAGGGCACAGGTCTTTTGCTAATCCATGCTGTGGGCTTCCTAGTGTGTCCATGGTTCTCAGAATGTTTCGGGGTTTTTTCTGTGACTTTGCTCTATTGCCCTTCCTGTTCTTTTACTAACAGACTGTTTCTGTTCATGCATTCTTCAGACTTCAGACCTATATTAATATTTCTGCTACAAACGCTACAAAACTGGAAAACCAATATTCTAATCAGAAGTATTTTAAACTGTGACTTGAAGAAGTACAGATTAAGGTATCAGTTGAAAAATAAATTGCACCTAGTGTTTTTGTAATGGTTTTATATCTGTCTTTTGCGTTTGTCATATCTATAATTTGGGTTGTCAGCATTACAGCTTAAGCAAGCCAGCTAGGACATTCTAAAACATTACATTTTCTTGCAGTCTAGACATATTTTCACAGAGAGTCCAGCCACAGCTAAGGGTCTCTGTAGGTCTAATACAATTCAGATGCTGCTTCTTTTGGGACAGTCTTAGAGGTTACTGGCCCTGAACGCAATATATGAAGATTACTCATTTATTGGCCACATTGGTAGAACTGAGTGGTTGCTGCCTTGTGCAGTCATTTTGCTCCCATTCCTTTGCTGCCTCCTGTGCTTTGCTGGCACTCCAAAATTGCTTACAATTTTTATGATCCAGTTTGTTGTGCGTGGCTGCTCAAAGGTGTCTACCACTACATCAGAATGAGTACAGCAAGATAGGGAATACCTGGAAGCTGCTCATCAGTCTGCGCTGGGATTTTCTTATCTGTGTCTCTGGGTACATTACATCAAGACGGAAATACTGAATACGTGCCCAGCACCCGTAATGCAATATCCTAACATTCATAAGCTTCCGTTAAGGTAACTTGTTTTTGAATCTTTGGAGACACATCACTAGGAATTATCTTGTCCTCTGAAATGCTAGTGCTGTGATATGAACTGATGAGAATGTGAACAAATTGTGTTTTTTGAATGCTCGTTGTGGTTTCATCTAGGATTTGACTAGATGTATTATTTAGCTTGGTTATCCTAGGCATGTAACTGAGCCCACGTTCTATAACTGGTCAGCTTTAACATTTGTATGTTCCATTTGTTAAAACTATATTTTATGCTGGGAGATGCATAACTTCTGCATTAATTCAGTGTGTTCCCATATCATGTCCTTTGACAAGGTATTACCTAAATGAGCTTCACAGAATTGTTTTAATTCCAATTCCTCCCTATTTTTTTTCTTTCTGTCTGTAGCGTTCCCAGCAGTGCAGTAGCCAGGATTTGATTTCTGTCAGAAATGATACTGCTTCAGTCTCATCTCCGTAAGACTCCGCAGGGAGGTTAGAGGGTGGTTATCCTCCGGCTGGTTTGGACCTGGTCCAGCATTCAATGAGAATGCAAATCCCCTTGAAAGCAGATACCTTCTCTGCAGTGATACTGCCTTTATGCTGCATGTGCTTCAGGAAGCTTATGATAAGTTTATATTTGCATCGAAATACTGTTATTTTTTAAAAGTACCCAATTCTTTGTAGTTATGGAAACTTAGTAAATGAGCCTAATTCTTTCCTCTCCTTTTCAGTAAGAAAAAAAAAAAAAAAAGGGGTATATGTAACATGACTCAGGGCCTTGCCACAGCAGTGTAGGAGATTATTGTTAGTGCTTTGCTGGAACATTGATTGTCAAGGCATTTGCTGCAGTTCAGAACGTTAATTTTGTGATGAGAGGATTCCACATCTTCCTTGTTTTCTAAGGTATGGTGTGGCAGCGTGAGCTTAAGCAAACTCGGCTGAGTCGCACATCCCCACTGTCCAGGTACAGAGGCTTAGATTCGAACAGGCAGAGCAGCTTTCCGAGAGGATGCGGCGCTGAATTGCACGAGGGAGGATGGAAATCCCAAAGCCTTTTTTGTGGCCCAAGACGCCTATCTGCTCCTCTCGTAAGAGGGCTGGCAAGCCGTGGCGGCCACGCAGGCTGTGGGGTGGAAGCGTGGCCGTGGGGCAAAAGCGCTGCCAGCTCGGGGCATGGCCGGGACTGCTGTGCGGGCTGGTGGGCCGCCGGGCCCCGCTCCCCTCTGCCGGCACTTGTGTCGCGGGAAATGTTCCTGCGCGGCCTGGGGAGGCTTTTCGCTCATCCGCAGCCAAGCACGCAGCTCTGGAAGCGGCTGTAAATCAGCCGCGCTTCCCCGATTCAAGTTTTGTCTTGCTCAGGCCGACCAAAATAACCCGGTGCGCGGTGGGCTGCCAGCGGCGGGCCGGCCGCGCTGGCCGGGCACGGCTATTTCCGTGCGGGGCTGGCTCGCAGGGCCGGCGGGCAGCGCGGGGCTGCCAGGGCCGCGCCTCCCTGCGCACCAGCCCTCTGTTGATCGCTCTGTTGTCACTCCCTTAGCGACCGTCGCCACGTCGCGCCTTCGCGTCCTGCCGGGCACCCCCGGCCCCCTCCCTTTCCCGGCTCCCCGGGGCCGGCTGTCATGTTTCCAGAAAAAGCCGGCCCCGGGGCTGCGGGGCGCTGCCCGTGCCCGGCAGGTGTCCCCGGCGCCGGCCGGGAGCGGCTCTGGCCGCCGCGGGGCTCCCGCGCCCCGGCCCGCCAGGGCTCCCTCCTGCCCTCCTCATCCAGCCGGGAAGCAGTACAGCAGTTTTCCGGGCTCAGGGAGAGAGATGGGGCTGAGCCTGAACCTTCACCTATTGGCAATAAATAAGCATAAATAAAATTCCTCGTACTGTTTAGTAATTAATAATTTGATCAAAACATAGATATTTAATGATGAAACGGTTATTTAGTCCCTTTCTCTGCCCCCCTCCCCCAATCCCACCCCATTTGAAGTCTTCCAACCAGCTCCTCAAAGCTGCCTAAACCCACACGCTCCCTCACCACCCAGAGAACTTGAGTGGAAATGATAGAGAAAGCCCCCTTGCAGTGAGGTCCCGATTTCAGCAACCATTTTCCGTCAGCAGGAGACATCCTGTAATACAAACAGGGGAGGCTAAAGAGGAGTGGACAGACATCACCCATCTGAAATGCCAGTGGTATCTATCGTAGCTTGCCAGATTTTCTTCTTCACTCCTTGTCTGCTGGAATCACGTTTCACCATTTCAGTCTCTCAGCGCGGTGTGTTGCTCACCAGGTTGCCTGGAGCACCTTCTCATCCCTTCCAAGAACTCCTGATGCAGGTGTCCCCCAGAACCTGCTTTGCCCCTCTCTCAGTGGTGCCTCAGGCACCCTTTCCCAGCTGGCAGCCCCTCTGCTGAGCCTCCCAACACACCTGGGGCTGAGCTGGTGGGCCAAATTCTACATTCCTTAGCATTTACCACAGTGCCTGTTTTCCTCTTGACAAACCCTTCCTAGCTGCAGAACAGATCTTTCACTTCATTGAGACAAATCTCTGATAGGCCGCATTTTAAAATGTGATTGCCAACAAAGTAAAAATAGCGAGATTTTTTAGGATTTTTTTTTTTAATGTTTGTGTGTAGACACAATACCTCTGTATACACAGTTCCATCCTGATCCATTCTTTGGTTTTGGAGACTTTGACTTTTGTAAATGAGCAGAAGATGTCACCTTAGTGAGCATCGGCTCAGCCCTGAAGTCTCTATGGCCTAGTTTTTGGAGATTATGAAGATCTACTGTTTCTTGAGTAGCTAACAGGAAACAGAGTAATGGGCATCTCTAAAAAGCTATAGAAAAATCTTTTATTTAAAAAAAAAAAGTGTATATGTGTGAACATTAAACTGGTAGGGTACATGGCTGTAACTGTGCCTCGAGCTGACCAAGAGGCTCAAAAGGTTAGAGGCACCATAAAAGTTGTTATACAGAGCTGGTGGCACCCTTCCAAGAATTTCACTACCACTTGCTGTGAAGGGGCATTTGAGTTCCAGGAGAGATGTGGGGTTTAACTTTTAGTTGTTATTAAAAATTAGAACATAATTTTAAATGTCTTTTTTTGTCTTTTAACGGGGTGGCTGGGAGGCAGGGGAGAGGGGTTTCAGTGACTCTTCCTATTGTGTGTGTTGATATAATCTCCAGAAAGGTTACCAAGGTTAGATTTTTGAACAAGACAAATCTGTAGATATGTCATTACATATTCAGAAAATGCGTGTGCTGAACTCTTTTAAAGATCAACATTTCTTGATGCTAAGAACTTCTGAAAATGTGGCCCACTATATGAAATTGCTATATGTCATTAAAAAAAAAACAACTAAACCTGACAGTCCAGATAACTCAGAAGATGGAATGTTGTTCTACATGGCGTGGAAGTAGGGACAAAAAAGGAGTGAGAGTTGCATACTGAAGGCAAGGAATGCGTCGTGCTTATGACTTCTCCACAAGTCAGATTTTACAACTGTGTAGACCCAGCCATTTTTTTCCCTTGGCTTTTCCATGTGCCTTCAGTTGGTACTCGGGGCAGTGGGTTCATCTTGCTGTGCCTATTTCTCAACCTAGCCTTTGCCTTTATCACCCACTGAAACTTCAATTAGTTATGGCCGCACGGTGCGCGTGGGCTGCGTGTGGCACCGCGGCGACTCGTGGGTGCAGTGCTGCTACATGCAGTGGTGTCAGTGTGGGAGTTTCCTTTCTTTGATATCACTGAATTGGAAAACCTTCTTCAGTTCTGTGTGGGTTCTGCATGTGTAAAGAGTGATTGTAATAGTCACCTTATCTCACAGCTAAAGGACTGCAGCAGAAAACTGTTAAGAGGGCTACGTTATTGGTACCAAACATTTCCTGTCAGTTTGCAGTTCCTCAGTCTGAAAATTTAGACAGTTTATGTTCTGCTTGATCAGATTTACATCCAAGGTATTTTCCCTGTTTTTCAGAACAGGTAATTTTCAGGGGAGAAATCATTCTATCCTTTCCTTTGCCCTTCTCAGTTTTGAGGATGCTGACTTGTTAGCAATTCAAGATGATGGATGATCCCTCTATAGATATGATGGTGTAATTACCAGAACCTGAACATATTCATGGTGAGAGACCATATAACATGGAGAAGCTAAGACTGTAAAGCCACCTCATGTGAAGAGTTATTTTTAGGACATAGGAATACCAAGTTCTTGTTTAGAAGTTTTCTGCAGTGTCTGTAAAGTGCTTTTATAGGTAAATAACTATTATGGTCTATCTCATTTCCAGTGGAAAGTGGAGATGTTAGGGTTGGAATTATTGTGACAGAGGTACAGAGAAGAATGGAAGAGACTGGATTGCTTTCATGCCTCTGTAGATTTCCTGTCCATTGCCACACTAGTTGGATCATGGTGCTTCCCACCTAATACTTTTGTCCATGGTAGGCTTTGAGTTTGAACTGGCGGTGGTTTGTCACGCCCTAGTGTCACTAGCATGTTTGTTTGAGGGGAGGGAAACCTGAAAAATGAATGAAGAGGTGTTATCTCAAGCCTTTCTTAAATGTCAATATTCATTCTTAAATGAGCTTGCTTTAACTTGCCTTAGTTCTTTTGTTTAGTGAAGAGTACTTCAGTATATTGAATGTCATGCTGTTTGATGTAGCGATACACATTAACACATGCTGAGGAGTAAATGTAAGTACACTGTGCTATTCTGTCTTCCATAAATAACACTATCGGCTAGTTGCCACCTTAATCTCAGTTCCTTCCAATTTATTTCATTTCAGTCACAGGGAACTCATAACATCCATGTCATCTAGCCTGTATGGCAACCAAAGATCCCAGTTTGCCCAGTGAGCTGGCAGTGTTGGTAATGGTCTTCAATACCAGGTCAAGAAGACTCAAGCACAAAACTTGCATGTGGGTTTTTTTTTTGTGCAGTACATGCTATTTAGATTCTAGAAAACTTTCTCTGTTAATTTTGTTAATATCTTTGCTTTCAGTGTAGTCTCATCTTGCATCCATTTGAAGCACAATACTGACTAACCTTTTCATTTGCTTAACCTGTTTACTAAACCCCGAGTTTCCCAGAGCAACAAGGATAACACATGAAGGTGACTCAGGTACCATTTAAGAATATAGAGCAGCCTGGAATAAAGGGCTCAAGAATAGCAAGTAGGAGTTATTTACAGCAATTTCAGCTAATCTGTCTGTGTGTGGAAGCTGAGTAGAGAGCCCTTGCATGAGGGGGCAGTGATATTCAGCATGGGAGCAGTGAGTGAGCTTTGCAAGAGGAGATCTAATACTCCTGTCCTCTGGTGGCCTTCCTTTTGAAAATGATGTCACTGAAAGACAAAATACCAACCACGTTAAATTCCCTGAAAGCTTTTGTGTAGGTTTACTCATCATAAAGCAGCAAGAGCTTGCTCTCTTCATAGACAATGTTAGTTTTTGTTGGTTTTTTTTTAGTAGATTAGATTGCCACTCAACGTTTATGGTGTTCAAATAATCACGTTAGTGTACAGACTGAGCTTCAGAACCTGTATTTTATATTTACAGATATCTTAAAATTGACTTTTGGGGATGAGAATGCTCTTCCCATATCCAGAAGTAAATTACTTTGAGAAATGGAGATAAACATCTATTTGATTATTTTAACCCATTGAGCTTAAGTAGTATATCTTTCTTCTGCAGAATATTTTTTTCCAACAATTTTTTTGAGCTCCGTTTACTCAGAAACTTCATTCTGTTAACAAGAGAGACTGGGAAACTGTGGCATTTGTAAAAAAAATGGTTATAAAACAATAGAAGCATAGGAGCTTATTATTAGTTATAATTGCTGTTCATTTTCGTAATTTCAGAAAACCTACTATTGCTGCTTTTGTACATATGGATGGTTTTATCATGTAGGGTGAAGGCTCTGGCAATGTTTATGTGCTTTTGCATTTTTTGTTAGTATTCTAGTTATCATCAGTTTCTCCAACCAGACCATGCCATTAACATTCCTCCTACTCAATGCTTAATGGAATCAGAGTTGAAGTTTGACATGAAACAACCGTATTGTTCTTTGTTCCTGGTTGTGTCTGCATGTGTAAATCGCACACACTACACACACGTGTCCTTTTTAAATTTGCAGCTAACAGTGTTCAGATTTTCTGGAAAAACAATAAGAAGGTGAGAGAAAGTCCTTAACAAAATGATGGGGACACAGTCCACACAACTGAATGTCCTGGTGCAGAGGACTTCTTTCTTTGAACAGACTCACACAGACAGTATCCATCACAAGTACTGCCAGCACTTGGATGGCTCCCGTAAATGTTATATTTCTTTAAAAACCAGTAATACAGGACAGAAAAGCGAGGGTGTTTTCAGCTTCATTTAATTATCAGTTGCTGTCTTCTTTCTTTGAATGACCTGCCTTCGGTAGCTCCATAGTACCTTTTGTGTCCCCTCAATGTTCTGTGCTGTGAGCTGTGCCCTTACAAACGATAAGAACTTGTGGAAGTGGCAGGGGCAACTTTCGGAAACATGTAGCTGCCAAGTTTCCTGTGATGTGATCTTAAAATAGACCAGACTGGGAAAAGAGGGGAGGACTGTCACCAAGTGTGCTCCGCATGTCAGGACTGTTTTTACTTGATCTATATCGGCTGGCGAAGTCCTTTGTGAGCAGAAGAAAGAAACTCACCCCCACCCATTTCCTCTTTTCAGGCTATTTTGGGCTTCCTGTGAAGTTCTTAGTGTACTTTCGCAGCCAGAGCAGCATTGTGAGCTCCTTCTGGTAAATCACATTTTCAGGTTGGGGTGGGGGTTGGGATGATTATAAGGAGAAGACAGGAATTTATCTTTAAACAGGTTGGTTTGGTTTTTTTTTCCCTTCATGTGTTCAAGAAAATACTCATTATCCCACTGAATGCATGGAAGTTTCCAGTATAATTTTTTTGACCTGGTCTACCTAGGTAGCCTTCACTCATGCTAGCAGGTGGTACGGACATTTTCTCTTTTCTCTTTTAAGGAGTTATTAAATTTAACAAAGAGCTAGTGCCAAAAAGAGGCAGCAGGGTCTTAAGGAATTTGTGGAATATTCAAGCTGAATGTTCTTATTAGCTCATGGTTGAAAAATGCCACTGCATAAACACACATCACTGATCTATTTCTGTAGTGAAGCAATAGCCTAGTTTTTTGTTTTGTTGGTTTTTTTTTTTTTTCGCTGAAGTTTCCACCAAAATAACTCAGTTGTTTTCACTTAGCTTGTCAGTTGATTCCAACCATTATGGGAGAAACCAAAATTGGAGTCCAATTTTCATGTGGATGTAAAGAGTTCTCCTCTCCTTAGCCCATATTCCCAGAAAAACACAGAGAAGCAGGAAAAAAAAATTGTGAAAGAAGATACGGAAGTGTGGAATAACACGCTTTCAGATATCTCTGCATAAAAAAACTCGGATGATAGGAAACATAGATGTATAACAGGAGAAAAACAAAATGTGGGAATCAGATTAAAGACTTTTGTCATGTGTTTGGTTGGGGCTTTTTGCTGGTTTTTACAGAACTGCACAGCCCTGCAGTTCCTCAAGTGCTCAAGACTGTTACTACTTGAACCTACTGAAGGCTGAGCCAATTTAGTGGAGGAAGGATTTGCATGTACTGCAAAATTTTCTCTGTGTAGTTGTAAATAGTGGCCTAATCCTAGGGAGTTTGGTTGAGAGGCTACACTTGATTAAATGTAAGTGTTTTTGAGAGAACATACAGACAAAAGTCCTCTGTGGGAAAGGAAGAAATGACTAATTTAATTTTTTTCCTGATCTCACTTAAAATTCAGGAACAAACCAGAAAAAGATCATTTGGATCTTCCTGGACAAAATACCCACCCAAAACTATACCTCACATTCAGTATCTGAAAATTCTTTGAAGTTTTTCTTTGGAAAATTCCTCCATGTGCAGTCACGGTGAGTTCAGTTGACAGCTCCTGACATCTCAGCATGGACTGATATGTTACTTTTTTGTGTTGTAAACACAAGCACTACTCTGCGTCTGTGCACACTCCAAACTGGTGCTTTTTACAATCATTTAAAAAGGGAATAGATATTTTCCAGAAGAATCAAAAGCCTTTGTCTTGCCCCCAAATTATAGTTCACCATTAAGAAATCATCTCAATGCATTAAATGTCTTTTATGCTTAAATTAGACCTGAAGTCTTTGGGGAGAGTTGAGAAGGAAAGGCCTTGGTAATTTTTAATTTCTACATGACTTACTCTTGAGTTTGTTTGCCCTGTATTAAAATCCTAAGTAGAAGTCTGTGTGGTAGTGTTAATCCATGAGAATGTTTTGCGGGTGTAGAAACTTGGAGTCAGTCCTGAAAGCACCACGTTCTCCTGGTACTTCTATCTTGTCCCATCTTTTCCCCTGTCTGCAACATCTTATTATTTTCATGGCAGTGGCAATTCCTTCGACTTGCTTGCTGTTTTTTCCTAACACCCGATGGCCTAGAGCAGTATACATTGCCATTATTTTTCTCTGAAATATGTCCTTGAGTCTCACTCACTTGTCTGTACACCAAAGCCAAAGCATGTTTTCTTCAGGCATCGCTACTTTTCACATGGAGGTCCAGGGTAACAACTTCCTAACTTTTCCCTTACAATATGGAAAACTGCAGCAAAAACCCAGAAGGCTTGGTGGGGTGGGCAGAACAGTCCAACTTAGTCTTTCAAGCCTGACTTTTCCAGCATAGCTTCAGGTTTTCCTATTTGCCTGGCAGGACTGGGTCTGGAATCAAATGTATTATATTTAAGTTGTCTCAAAGCTTACTGCGCTCTTGTTATGAATGGTTTTTGTTAGTTTGTTTATTTCCTTGCTGATGAAAATCTTTTCTGCAACCTCCTGCTTCTCACTTCTGGCAGCAAAAAATTTAAATCAGTGGCATTTTCATTTTGCTATGGTGACATACTTTGTTAAGAGGCCAATCCAGAGACCTTCATGGGTGTGTTTTGGGAACCCCAGGCTCAGATTCTGGTAAAAACAAAAATCATATGAAATAGCTCCTTGTGATTTTTTTCTCAGGATGCAGCTTGTTTTATGATGGTGGGTCATGGAGAAGGATGGCTGTCAGGGCTGGGTACAGGGGAAAACAGAGGGTTTCTTTTGAGGGGTGAGGGAAGCACTTCTGCCCTGGTGAGCCTGGCACAGACAGCCCAGCCCCTCTTGTGCTGCTGCAAGCACACAGAGCGTAGAGGGTCATAAATTCTGGGAGCATCGAGTCCTAGCCAGTGCCAGTCTGCAAGCAGGACCTTTTCTCAGGCAGGTGTGGTTCCAGGTGGCGGGGCAGGACAGGGCTGCATGTTTCATGAGATCGCGACCACTGCGCAATAGCCCTCGCTTGTAGCAGCTGGGTTGTGACACTGGCGTGATACTTGGTGCAGCTGGGCCGTGCCAGTGCCAGATACGAGTCCCATGGTACGGGCTAACCCAGCTGCACTGAAAGTCTCATTCTTCTCTCTGTATTTTCTCTTTCTTTTAAGATCAACAATGCAAAGTGGGGGTCACAGCTAATGTGCTCTTGCACCCACGTGCATAAAATACGTAGACATTAAGCGAATACAATTCGCTCCTTTCTTTCCTTTTCTTTAAGCATTGTAAGAGTTTCTTAGGCATCTGCAGTTGTCCAAGCTACATTTCTTGCTCTCCTAAAGGCACAAAGTGTGGTTAGAAAAAAAACAACCCTGCTTGTATGTGTCGACAAATACATGAAAATAAAATATATCCCTGTTTGCTTTTTCAGTTCTGCTTAGGGAAGAGCAGTTTTGAGTATTCAAATAATGCAAGCCGAACATTTTTCTAATGAGCATCATTTTATTTGAGTTGGAAATACTGAAATAATTTCACAGGTCAGCAACTAAAGCCCAATTACATAGTGATTTGTAGATTGTCCAATTGTGAAGGGGCGGCAGTCAGCTTTTCTTTCCCAATCTAGAGTGTCTCACAGGTATATATTTACAATTCCTACACCAGCTTCATAAGCATAAAATAAGATCCAAGTCTCTTAGTTGCCTTGAGGGCTTTCTAGACTGGGAATGGACTTTGTTTCCCAAGAATGTCTCTAATCCAATAAAGCATTTTAAAGCATTACTATAAAAGAATATATATAAAATATAATTAATTATTGTTGGATCATGCTGACAAACAGGTGAAGAAACGTGTTTTTTTACTATTCAGTGATGACAGTCTGAATCAGGATTTAGCTCAGAGCAAACTGCCATTCTAAAGCATTCAAAAATAATTTGCCAAGACACTAAAAAAAGAGAGAATTGCTTAAAATAGTGATGTTAAGAAAAATAAACAAATTACATTTGACCAAGAGAAACTTCCAGTTCTTTTTATTTGTTTACTGGCTTTTTTTTTTTTCTCTTGGGAGACTCTGAAGCCAGATTTTCAGTCTATTCTCTGCAATTATGGGAACCCGGAAAGTTCAGTTTGTAAAAGAAATCCAAGTTTCTCAAGAAGAAACACAACTACAGGAACTGGGACTTTTAAAAGACTGAGCAAATGCTGTGGCATTCGAGATGGTTTTGTTGACTTTCCACTTTCCCACAGACCAGAAAAGCAATGGTCCTTGACAAATAAGGATGAGAGTGCGTGGCTCCCACCAAGATGTGCTTGCAAATGGCCTCGTGTGTGCAGTCCCAGGTGTGAAACGCTGGGTGCTATCAGCAGAGCTTTGACGGGCATCACCTAACAATGACAAGAAGGCAAAAGAAGCCAGTTTGTCCCTCTTTTTTACTCTGCAAAGCATGGAGCGATGTGAGAAATGAAGGGTGGAGCTGAGTTACTTGCATGAGTAACATCTGCAGGACTGGACCTGATCCGCTTCCCACTGAAAGCAGCAGGCATCTTGCCAGCCCCAGCACTGGGACCAGGATCGGTGCCAGCAAAGAAGAGGGAAACTGATCAGGCTTTTTCTATGGCCTGCTCAAGGAGGAAGAATTAAAAAAAATCGAAACAAAACAAAACAAAAAAACCCACACACAACAAAAAAAAAAGAAGGAAAGGCACAAATAGGTGAACATAAATGATACCAGTAAAATAGACTCTTTGGCTAATACCCATACGGTCATGTTTTGTAAGCAACGTCTTTAGTCCTGCCAGTCTTCCTTCAGATATGTGGGAAGCTTGGTTGGAAGAGTCAGTCCATGGGTTTGAAGGTGTGGGACACGTAGAACTGGAAGAGGAGATAGATGGCCACTGGCATTTCTGTGGTGGGGTTGCCATGAGGGCAGGGAGCATGTTTTTCTCAACTTGGGAATGTTGCACTGCAGCTTTAAAAAAATTGGAAATACTATCCTCATGACCTGGATCTTTTCCCTAAGCTTTCCTTTTCTTCTTTTTTATTATAGTTAATCATATTTCTAAATACCCATTTTCTTTCCTCTAGGAAATTTAGTAGATAGTGGCATCTTTACCTCTTTCTCTAGCCCAGATAAGTTTTGAGGTGGTTTTTCACTTCTGTAGAGGGTTTTTTGGGTTGTGTGTTTTAAGTGTGGTAAATTAGAGCAGAAATAGGTCAACCGATTAGTAACTGCTGGTTTGCCTTTAAAAGCAAATCACTTTAAAAATTATTCTTCATATTTCTTAGTGTATGTGCCAGCTATGTGTAATTTTAGCTTGTGTAAGTGGCAATGGATCATTCAGGGCAAGGGAAAACAAACCCTCTGGAACCAGAACAGAGAGCAGAGTAAGTAAAATAACGAAAGCATATGTAATTATTTCCTAAAAAAATGTTGTACTCCAGTGAGGTTTCAGGAATCCCACATGTAGGAGGAATTTGCAGATTTTAACCTAGTGTGTTTGGAGAGTCGCTTACCTTGGTAGCACAAACATAACTCATTGAGTGATTTGAGAACTTTTCTGTTTAAATTAAATAAAGAGAAAATTTTCCTCTTTACTGTTTTGACCCTGGAAGCTTGTGGGCTCTAAGCAGAGCTGTTACAGTGCTGGTGCACTTGAAAACATTAATTTATATTACCTGGAGAATTTTTAAGGTATCGCATCAGCTTGGAGTCATAATACCCACACTGTGTGTTTATCAGTGGCTTGTTTGCTATACTTCTAAAAATTAATTGCTTGGCATGTATTTCTGAACTTGTTGGGAGGCTCCTTTAAACTTGTTGTACTCTGAAGTTCCTCTTAGTTAATGACTGCAGCTTAGTCTGCACTAGAAAATGGTACATCAGCAAGGGTTGTGCGTAAATCACTCTCCTAACACATTCAGCTGTGCCAGCAGAACCTGGAAGATAAATGAAATTATTTAAAAAAAATATATTCTGCTGGTGTAGCTTGTTCCTTCCAAGAGACAGGTCTAAAGTGTACTGTCTGAGGGCTGCTTTGCACATGTAGTCTGTGTAAGGAAAAGGGACAGTTACCCACATAACTTTATGAACTCTGTCAAAGCTCTCTCATGCTAGAGGTAATTTCAGTGACCAAGATGTCCTGTTTTCAGAAACCCTTGCCAGCCTTACTTAGACCCAAACAATAGCAATTTAATGCCTTTCTAGAAGTGGATTCATTTAAGTTACTGGAGTTCCCGTCTTGTCCTGATGAGTTAAAGGATATTTTTTAACAGTCGATCTGATCAGCAGAATATAAAGTGCAACCTGATCTGGACTCTAGTGCTGACCTGGCTTTGGGCACAGCATCGTAGGAGGCACCTCCCAGGGCCACTCCAGCCTGAAGGATTCAGTGGTTCTGGGCAGGGCTGTGCCAGTTCATGGGCAGTGAATGCTGCAGCGTGTGCAGGATGCATCAGAATGACTTATGTAGCTTTCATAGGTGCTGGCAAGGTGAGCCAGGAAAATGGCTGCAATGGGTGAAAAAAGTTATTTTGTACCACAGATGTTGTCTAAGTGCCTGCATGTCTCCTGCCTCATGTTGTGATCACTCTGCATTTTGCCATCCCTGGCAGGTTTCAAAGGTAGCAGTTGAAACACTGTTAAACTCTTAAAGGTTCTTATGGTTCCTGTTGTTTTTCTGATGCTGCGTCTTTGCCATGCAGCAGTGCATGCCATGCAGAACAGTTGTGGCTGATCTGCCGTCCCTTCCTTGCACTCAGCAACCTCAATGAGCTAGCAGTGTGCACAAATGGTGCACAAATTCCCGATTCCTTCTCTGTACACAGAGGTGGCAGTCCACATGGATTTGCTGAGCGTGGTCATGGGGTGTTACAGAAGAGATCTCTCATCTCCTACTTCTTTGTCGCTGTGCTGGCACCACTTCTGTTCCCAATAGTGTGGCGCCTCTCCAATTTCCTGTCTCTACATGCCAGATTATGGGAGTTAGACAGTCAGCAGCACTGTACTGGGGCCAGAGCCAAAGAACAGGAGCAAAAGACGTGAACAAAATGCTTTCCTTGGGAGAAGCTCTGCACTAAGGGTCTTAAGTTATTGATTTGGAATGACTGACCTAAGTCTTTCTAGCAATTTGAAGGTGGGGCTTGTAACTGGAAGCCCTCCTGCCCCTCGTTTTTTACAGTATCCTATTCCAACATTGTTGCCATTTGAGTCTTTGAATTCTGTGGAGTCTGCAAGGCTGTGAGGAAAATCCTGGAACTCCTGTCTTGCTGTCCCAATGATCCGCTGTTCACTCAGATTTCACATTTTGTTTGCCAACTCATTCTGAGAATAAAACCAACATAAAGACCCAGAATGTTCCATGTCAATGCTCAGATCCTGTAGGAAAAAGTTAAGCAATCCAAATGGTACGAATGATCACTTATTTTGGGACTTTAATGACACTCAGCAGTAATTTGGGAGACTGAGTAGGCTGAGATTGCTAGCACTGAACTAGCAGGAGCCATGCAAGGTTCTCTGCAGAGCTGCAGTTCTGGTCAGCTGGACCCTTGTGTAAGTAGAAATAACAAACCATGGAGTAGGGTTTGCTCAAAGTCCCCCTCATTGGCAAAATTTCTTTTTTTTTGTTAATGGAACTGATCAGTTTTGCGACCCAGTGCAACTGGAGAGACAGTGCTTGTGCTGTTCACAGTTTTTGAAACTCCCTTTACAAGATCACCAGCCACTGCAGAGTTGCTTTCCAGCTAGCATGGCACAGGCAAACTTTACTCTCATTACTGAGGATTTGTTCTAGATCCTGCCTGTTCCTCACAGGTCTTCCTTAATTGCTGACATTCCTGCTGGCCTTTTATTTGATGACTGCCAGACTGTCACCAGATCCCTAATCTCAAATCCATCAAAGGAGTAGTAAAACCCAGCTCACTTACAAAGACTGTTCCATCCTTTCTTTTGTGACCTGACTTAAACCAGGGGTTTCAGTATGAAAGACTGGTTAGCGAATTTTTTAATGCCATAGGAATGCTTGTCTGAGAATAGGTTCATATTTATGCTCTTATGATCCAAAACAGAGAGAAACATGAATATATATGTGTCTGCTTGTGAGAGGAGGCTGTAGGGCTTTCAGTTCATTTGGGTTTTGGTGGTGTGGCTGGTTTTGTTTTACTTTGAGATGTCACTTGTAAGGAGATTTGTCCTAATTTAACAGTAATCCATGATCTGGAGGCAAACTATGTTTGATGATGCCCTAGGGTTTAGAGAATTATTAGGGTTTTTATTTTTGGTAGGTCTTTCATGTGATAGGATCTGTGCTTTGGAGCTGCACTCTTTGCAAAACTGAGAATGGAGCTCTACAGGGCTTAAGATAAATCAATCTTTTTCCTCTTGCCTCCCATGGTGAATTTGCTCCTGTGGTGGTTGCATAAGGGAACCCAGCTGAGCAAAGCTGCAATAAAAGAGAAGCAGCTTGCTACTCGCTTTCTGTCAAGTTGCCACACTCCTTCTGTACATGCTGCTCTACACCAGTTGCAGATTACTGCAGCAAAAAGCTTCCAAAACTCCAGCAGTCCTTTCTCCCATGTGCCTCTGCTTGCTAGCATGGCTGAAAGGCTTTTGTGCTACTGCAGCACAGCTTGTCGGCTGATATGGCACGACAGAAACCAGTTCGTTATCAGTGTCCTTTTTTTATACTTTAATTGCCCTAGCTGGTCATGCATTTCTGCTCCTGGAAAAGGAGTGAATTCAGTATCTGGAAATGTGATCCATCATAAGCTTCAAGTTTGGCAGCCTCACTTGAGGTGTCTCCACTGAGGGACAGATTCAGGGCCTGGAAGTCTTTGGGAGGAATCTGGAAATTCTTTGCTGGAAGAGCATTGCAGAAATCCAAGGCAGCATTACTTTTCCAGGATACTGGATAAAAGTAGCCTATCAGAAAAAGGAACTTCTCACCAATCATCATTTGCCTGATGTTCAGAAATCAGGGCTGTACTTTAACAGGTTGCAAATGAGCAGGGTTTAGGCAATTTGAATCAGGTGCTGTGCAAGGCTCACCATGTCAGTGGCACAATCTTTCCTCCAAGTAGAACTGGCTCACAGCTGCCCAGCTCCTCCATTACATGGTGCAGGTTTCCTGCTGTCCCACAATGGAGGCAGGAAGGAGGAGAGCGTGACAGCCCTGCCTAGCAAAGAGCTGCTTTTTTTTCTGTTTCTACATTGTTTGCTCCATCTGAGTTAGTGAGATACCTGTCTTAGAGTGGCTTATACAGCTTGAGCCTCCTCTGGCATGTTCTAGCTACCTTCCTACATACTTGCTTTCATCCAAGTTGTACAGTATGAGGAAAGACGGCATTGTCATCCTGACTTACCAAATCTTGCATTAGTCATGTCTTTGGGAGATGGTGGCAGTTCTTCACCTCCCACGCATAGCCTAGATATAGTCTTTTACCAGTCTTGATACGGATTAAAAAAAAAAAATCCTAATTCTTTGGCTCCTTTAACTGCAAATGGCTGTAATTCATAAATTTTACCATTTTGTTTGTCTGCTGAGAACTGTGGCCTGTGCTAAGAACGGTATTTTTGCTTCCCTGCCCCCTCTTGCTGTTGCGGTAGGGTGAATTGCATCATTTCTAATAAGATTAGAGCTATTTGCATTTTAAGGTGTTCAGGGTATTAGCTGGCAGTGTGTCAGTTTAGTCTGTCTGAGCTGGCTTTGGTCACCTCCCATAAAGGTTAGAGAGTTCAGAAATATTGTGCCTGGTTGAACTGAGAGTCTAGACATGTCTGGAGAGATCCTTAGTTTTCAGAGTTTGTCTAAGCTTTGTTTCAATAGGGGTGTGAAAGCTACCAAAAAATGACAAGCTAACACAAAGGTTTGAAAGTCATTTGAGTACTGTGTGGGTGAGAAATGCCTGTATCTGTACTCTTAGTCAAAGAACAGTAAAGGGCACACACTGAAAAAATAAAGAGCGCTGTCAAGCAAATAAAAGGCCTTTTATTTGTGTGTAGAGAGGGAGAAGGAGTCCAGGGTTGCTCCTGGTTTTAACTGTAGAAACTTAGGTGTGCCACTCAGACCTCTGCGTGCCAGGCTGTAGTCCTCTGCGTTCGGCCTGATCCACGCAACCTTCTCTGGGGCTGAGCCAGACAACAACCTCCCTGATGCTGTAGGAGAGAAAGAAAAGAACAATAAATACCAAAGCATTATTCCTGCAGGACTGCACACTTTGGCACTCCTGGAGGCCCAGCTGCTGGTGGTGGCCCCATGCTCAATGCAGCTGTGAGCATACCTCTCTCCAGCTCAGGGACCTTACCCATGTGCCACCTTTCTGTTCAAGAGAGCTTTCCCTGAAGAGGCCCAGTTCCATGCCTTGAAAAGGCCACTGCCATTTTCTCCTCCTATTCCAGTGAACCTCTTCACCCTCTGAGTGCTGAAAAACATATTGTTCAAGAACATGGTTTACATGGGAAAATCTCAAGCAGTATTGCTCCTATATTGCTCCTTCCTGAATCGTGGAAAATTTAAGGGACTTTAATCGATGTTGGACAGTGGCCTGACCCCTGAGATGATGTGTGTTGTGTTCTGTCTGGAGGAGTATGCTGGGGCCATCACACCTTTTGTCAGTACTTTGAAGCTGTGGTTGAAGTAGGAATGCTAAGGATAGGCCATGGAGACTGCTTGTGTGGTTGCTGACAGGTAGACAAAACACTGGAGTTACACACTGGGGTTTTTTTTTGCCTCCAAGCTTGCAATTTCTCAACTAGCAGAGGAAGTAACCTGGGAAAAGGACAAAGGAACAGTAACGTAAGCGGAATACGCCTGGTAAGGTTTCCTAGAGAGGAAAGTAATGCAGAGCAGAAGCTATTTGCTTCTGCAAGTTTCTACAGGCAAATTATATTCTTGACCACCCTTCAGTCCTCATGATAGCTGGAGTATTTTAAAACACTGATTCTTGGAACTGTATAATAAGAATATCAAGTCTCATTTAAAAAATACAGTAAAACATGTTTCTAGCCTTCCTGACCGCAACACAAATCTTTTGGGCATGGCCTGAGTAAACTCAGATGTTTCTAAACAACAGAAAACAATGGCAATGTATTTTTTTTTAGTCTTGGGATTAACATCGAGTGGGCAATACTAGAATTGTCAAACCTTCATCATCAGTAGTGCTAAAGACTCTTGAAGGATATAACCACCTCAGCAGTTATATTTAATGTGAAGTGTGGAGAAGAGAGCAGCCAGTTCCTTTCCCCAGTTATTTAGGCACCATTGGTGATATATTTGTGGGTTTGTATATTTAATATAGGCTTTGATGTTTTCCCTTATGCATCTTTTTATTATATAAATAATGTCCTTGTTTCTTGGTGTTTGCTGTTAGTGTGTGCAAATACATTCATCTTTTGTTTCACCCTTCCCTAGTGACCTGTTACATTTAGTTATGGGATATACAGAAAGGAAATAATTAGTCTAACTTTGATCTGCCCTTGAAATTGCGCTGTGCTTTTAAACCACTGTAGAAGAAGAACAGTAAGTTTGTTTCTGCTCTCCTCAGCAACAAAGCACAGAGTAAACCTAAGCACTGTAAAGTATTGTATTACGATAGCCTAAAGAGCCACTTTTTAATAAATGAGTTGTAGATGGAAACTTTTCTTTCCAGCATGGAGATGCTGCAGATAGGCCAGCGGTGTGCCAGGAGCTCCTGAACTGTGAAATCAGAGGAGACCATTGGATCCTCTCTTCTGAGCACCTGTGAGGATGGCTGTTTCCTCTCACCCCCTTACTTTCATATAGTCCCTCACTTTATTTTTCCACTTTTAAACATTGAAGCTTAGTTTGTTGGTGATCCTTTTCTTTTTTTTTTTTCCTTTATTTTTTTCATGTTTGTATTTTGCTTGGCACTGCATGAGCAAATTATTAAAGCTTCCCTGCTCCAAGGAGCTCTGGGAAGAAAAAAATATCTGCCAGAAGTTATTTGAAATGGGCTGTGAAATTTGCAAACTGTTACAGGAAAAGCAGGTATAGCTTTCTGTTTCAGATCCCCATAACCTAGAAAAAAAGCAAAATTTGAGTGATAGAACAGAAATGCAACAGCTTTAAGATTTGTTTTTTCCAGTTGCTGGTGGTGAAGGAGAGCCTTGGGTGCAGCCTGTGGCCACAGAATTTGAACTGTGTGTCTATCTAGTTAATTTACTTATAGTTGGCATTTTTGGGTTTTTTAAACCTTCACTTATTTCCTAGTGTGTGTTTTTTTTTGAGACACCAATACTATTAAAAGTTAGGTAATAGAAACAGCTTTATTTCAGATAGTATCTGGATCTTGTTTTTACAGTTTCTTTTACTGCTCAGAAAAACAGACAATAGAAAGAATTTGGAATACAGAAATACAATGCCAATTTCTCCTTTTAATCCCCTTTGTCTGCTTGTGCATTTACTGCATGTGGCTTCCTGAGGGATTGTCCCAGTGCAACAGAAAACTGTCTTGGTGATTCAGTAAATGGCTCCCTACACTGATCCACGGGAAAGACTATTTGCTGTCAAAGTCCTAAAAAGGCTTTCCTTGGAGTGGTTTTTCTTCACTTTTTGGGGTTTTTTTTCAGTTTTGGTTGTTGTTTTTTTTTTGGCTAGGCAGCTGTTGAGCTAAGAATACTCAGAATTTTTTACAGTGGATGTGAGCATTTTACGCCTTAATCTCACCTCCTTTTTCATAAGCAAGTCATCTTCTTTGTCATAGTTCCAGACCTCAAAAGCCTAGGGTTGTCTTTTTTTAATTGTGCAGTGCTCAGGCCACTGAAGTTGTGATTCTTGATTGAAAGATCTTTATGTTCCTGTCATACAAATAAATGGTGAAAATGCACTAGTTTTACCAAGATGTTGTTTAACTGGCATGGGCGAAATGTGAAACCAAATTCTTTGTAGTGAGTCATAATTAAAGATTCCACTGTATAGTTTGTACTATTTTTATTTGATTATCTATTATTCCTGTGTGATATTTTCCCATGCAGTGCTAAGTATTTTTGTCCCTTTTATCTGTTAGCTGTTTTTCTACCCAGAGCCATTGTGTGTTGCTCCTTTAAGATGACATCTCCTGTGATGTACCCCAGAGCTAGATGCAGTAGTATATAAAAGTGTCTCAACACACTTCACACTATCACAGTGCTAAATTATTTAGGTTTTTCAAAAGGCATTTAGGCCTTTGCTGAAAGAGGATTCAAATGTGTGCAGCAGTGGTGGTTATTACTCAATGTGTTTGTCCAGAAATGCATATGAAAGGTAGAGATGTTAAGTTTAGTTTCACTGAGTCTCCCCGGCTGGAAACTGAATGTAAATCTGAGTATGTATCTCTCTCTTCTGTTTTGCCTCTAGCAGCTTTTAGAATCACAAATGCACATTTTTAATGACTAAATGTAACATTAACAGAGACCCATTCTGCCCCAGTTGTTTCAGTGGAGAATGGACTTGCTAGAGACTGCTTTTAAGTAGCCACATCTATCTAATCAAGGTTTCCTCCTTCCCCCTGGAAAAAAATATTAAAAAAGCAGAGAAAATAAGATTATTCTTTTCTGTGCCGGCTTCAGAGTGGCAGCCAGGATGTGAAGTAAGAGGTCATGGTGTATGGCTGCACAACAGACACTTTCCTCCAGAAGCTATTTTTGTTCAGCCCTACCAGAGGTGGGCAGGAGGTTGTCCAGTGCCCCTGGGGCTGGGACCCAGTGCTGGTGTCATGGTGGGTAACCTGCTGCATTCTCTGGGCATGGGTGGAAAACACCGCCAGAGGTGGAATGCTGTAAAGGATTTACCTTTAGGTTATATTTTTCTTCCAGGTTTTAAATAAATCCCTGCACCATTTTAGGGAATTAGGAGTGAAACAAAAATATTTTGGAAAACCACCTTAGCCTTTCTCTCTGTTCTGCATTTGTAGACTCCCTGAATGTGGAGCACTGCTTTGCTGGATGTTGGGGCTGTGAGTGCAAGCTTGGCAGCATTGCTGCCGTGTATGTGCTCCTTGCATCTGACATTTGGAGCTGGCCCTAGAGGGTGGGATCAGTCTTGGGCTGAGGCACCTGGGGAATGAGCAGCTTTCCCATGTGGGGATGGTGGTCCAGCATCACTTTTGTCCACCAACATGCTGCAGCAGGGAGCTTGTAGCTTGTATAGAGCAGGAGGATACTTGATGTTATCCTGGCTGGCAATTTCTGCAGAGCTAGCCTATGGCATCTTACTCCTGTGTGAGGAATGGGTGAATCTGTTGGGAGTCCTGTTGGACAGGCTTTGGTGTTTGAGGGAGTCCATAACGGGAAATGGAGCTTGGCCATGTGGCATCAGGTCCTGGTACCTTCCCATTCCTTTCCCATTAACGTGAAACTGGGATTCACTCACCTTAAATGAAGTACTTAATGTACATGATTGAAAAAAAAAGAAAGGTTCGTGTGAAAAAAGGCAAAGAAACTCTGGACTGACCCGAGGACAAGGGCGGTTCAGAAAGCCTTGCAGCCAGCTGGTGATGAAATAAAGCATTATTAGAGAGGGATCGTCCCTTCTGTATCCCAGCTGAGCCAGCAGGCTGGAAGGCTTTTCCTGGATGGCTGTCCTGCCAGCTCACTGAAAGGAAGGCTTTCCAGGAGGTCAGGGCTTTCATGCTGCTGCACCTTCTGACTGGGCTGATACAGGGAAGGAAAGAGACCTGGGGCAAGAGGCAGCACAACAGCTTTTAAGGGTATGACCTTAAAGGAAGAGGAGTTGGAAAAGGCAAAGATAAAGACAGCCCAGAACATCCTTAGGGCTGCCAAGCCTAAAATTAGATGCAGGCTAGGCTTTGTTTTCCTTGCAGGCTCACATGCCACATGCGTCTTCCCCCAGCTGGCCTGCTCCGTGAGGACGGCGAGTGCTGACGCCAAGGAGCACTTGACTCCCTGGGAATAGGTTTCTTGTGACTTTGTGTAGTCCCCATCATCACAGAGTGGGAGCAGGTGGGCGACACGGCAGAGCTGCTGTCACGTGCGGGCACACGTGGCGTGGCGCTGCTGACAGCAGCTATCCTGGGACTGTTGCTGTTGACAGCCAAAGCGTTGTTGACTCCAGGGAGGGTCAAAATTATTATTGGTGACCACATGAGGTATTAAGTGCAGGGCTGACGTTAGGAGTCCATGCACAGAACACAGCTCACCGTGTCACTTAGGTGGTGGTTTAAAGAGCGGGCAGTAGATTGGGAACAGGCAGCAGAGGGACGCTGGATACCACATCCCACACGTGTGTTATAACCCTTCCCTTAAAGGCTGTCGCTTACATTTTGGCAGGGCACCTCTGAACGGTTATGCCCAAAAACTCCACTTTTGCCAGATGGAAAAAAAACCCACGAAATTGTTTGGGCATAGGTTGGCCATTCAGGGTGAGCCAGAACAATGTGTAAAGCTTATACGTGAGGCTGCACCAAATATGGTTGGATTCTCATGTCAGTGCATTAAAAGGGAGCAGTATGACCATATAGCCACTACTCTTTGAAATGGTGTATCTCTTAAGAAGACATGCTGTTAAACCAGGCTTACTCTGTGAGCTCTGAAACAGGCTATCTTAATTTTATTCAGAATTCACTTAGCACTGTTGTATTCACATTATGCAGCAGAAAAGCCTGTTAAGATATGTGCTTGCCAGGGAGTCCTGAGACTGAGCAAGAGCCTTTCTGATCTCTTTGCCGGGTTGTTACCAACTCTGCATGCAATTTGGGCAGTTTTGGAGTGTAGAAGTACAGGTAAATCAAACTGCAGTAGTACTTTTGGCATCTCTGCTAGCTGCCGTTCAAGCGACTGATCAGCCCACGACATTTCAAGAATGCAGAGTTTCGTTTCTCATTTTGCTTCTCCCTGCCTGTTCTGTTTTGTCCAGCTGCTTAGAAAAAGCAGTGGTTTTCCAGCTGCCTTCTTTAATCCCCTTTGACTGGCTGGAATTTTAGACAAGCAGTACCTACATTACAAGAGGGGAGAGACACTGAGTACAATGCTGCACTAAGGGTTTTACGCTTGTCTCCTTGCTTGCTGCGTAGCCAGGATAAGTCCTAGCCATTTCTCCAAATCCCTGTGAGTTTTTCTTCAAAATGAAGTGATTAACTTCGGCTGTAAACTTCCCCTTGTCTAGGGCATCCAGGCCTTGCGCTGAGCTTGACAGCATTCAAGATCTCCTGCCCACACAGACTATTAGGTTCTGCTTATCCTTCGTTTCCACTGCCTGGTGAAATATTAGATAACGGGGAAAGAGCTTATCTTACATGCGTCTGAACTGACAAATATGGCAGCCTTTCAGTAAAAAGGCTAATGCAGACGAGGCCTTTTTCCTGGCTAGAATAAGAATGAGGCCGGCGCTTGTCTTCTGCCGCTGACAACGGTCAGATGCATGCGGCATGATTTCCATAGCATCCAGACAGTCGGAGCACCTAATATCTACCTGTCTAGTCAATACATCAGCTTTGCTAGAGCGGGGAGCTGAAGTTTGTCATTGAGGCGGGTTTCTAATGCAGCACGAATGGATCTTTCAGCTGTACTCCAGGGTAAACATTGTAAGCCGTGCAAATTTATTTACCAGCACTGACAAATAACTGTGTCAGTCACTTTTGTTTTCTCCCCGAAATAAAATATTCTTTATAAATGCTCTTATGGATTTAATTTTTGCAGCTTTGTGCATGGTGGAGGGTGGGGGGGGGACGACTTCTTGCTGTTTGAACAGATTAATGTTAGTGTTCGTTTCCCTACGTGTTTCTGCACATGAAAAATTAGTTTGTGTTTGGAATCAATAATCTTAAAGGTCTTTTCCAACCTAAATGATTCTAGGATACAAATAACCTTCAGATGGAGCCATTTCAGGGCTAACAGTTTGATGGTAGCAGCTGGGAAACACTGTCCTGATAAGAATGTTGAGGGGAGTTTGGCTTAACAGCACAACTGAGAAACTTCTCTTTGCTGTGCCAGGGCTACCTGGAGGGGCAAGAGGAGCAGGAAGAGGCTACTTTGCACACAGGGTGCTGAGCAAGGCCTGCTACTCATTTCTGAAGTTTCTTGGCTCATCTGAGGCATAGGGCTGTGCTTGAAATGTAACACTTCCATTTTGAGAAAGAATACTCACTGTTATAATGTGGCATGTTTCTGCATTGCATGCATACAGATATTTTGGGAAAATGTTTTCCCAGCTGTAAATTCTAAACCGTACATTCGCTGTTGAATTCTAAGCCACCAGCTAAACCCCAAAGTGTCTGACAGCCCAAAAAGCTTGGGATCTAGTGGGAGAAACTGGTGTCCTTTTTAGAAAAGAGGAAATGGAAGGTTATGGGTGGCTTTCTGCAGTATGGTGAAACACAAGTATGCTCGGCGTGGAGGAAACTGGAAAGAGTTGTTAGTTGGGCAAGCCAGACACACCTAGACAGCATCCTGAGCTGCTGCCAATCCACACGGGGGGTTTGGATCTCTTCCAGGCTTTGTTCCTGAAAATAAATTGTTCAAGATGGGAAACTCTGAAGATTGCATTGACCAGTGAGCCATGCCTCTGGGTGTGAGCTTTAAGGGAGAGAACTCAGGTTTCAGATTTGGGCTGGAGGCTCACAGAGAAAAAGCTGCGATTAAACTTTACCCTATATTTCACTGGTTTGCAAGAGGTGGTCTACAATTTTTTTGTGTTTTTCCTTGTAAATGGGATTTATTTTGGCCTCAGAAATTTGAGAAAGGGCTTTTATCTGATTATTTAGTTTAGCTATTAACTTGGTTTGTATCCACAATTTATCTAAAGAGATCACTTCTGTATCTATTCCACAGGAGTGAAAAAATTAGGTAACATGCATAAACCATGCAGAATATGTAAGACAATGGATGTATGCTAACTATGATGTTATTTAGTGCTTTGATAGCCATGTTGCAAAACAAATGAGGAGGTGGGGATGTCTTTTGGAACAGAATATGCTGCAGTGCCCGCCTTGATCTGCATTAGACATCTGCACTGTGAAGTACAAGCGATGCTCAAAGACGCACTGAGAAAACAAATGGGTTACAGAACTGTCGTGTTAGAAATGACAAGATGTGTAGGCAATGGAGAACCTAAAACTGCTTCAGTTTCAGGCAGGATGGTAAAGTATTAACTGAAGAAACAGCGGAATATAGCGGAAAAGATAAAATATGAACATTTTGGAAACTGGGACTCAGTTCTTTATGTGACAAAAATTCACACTGTGCTAAAAAAAAAAAAGAAAAAAAAGCAATTTTTTTTCTTTTAGCGGAAGAACAGACCCTCAAAGTTTTGTGATTTAACACTGGGAACCACAACTCCTACCTCTAATACTGGGAACCACAACTCTTAACTCTAGGAGTTAAACCCTTCCCCTGCCTTCCCCCCCAAACCTCAAAAGCAAAACAACAAAAAAACCAAACCCCAAAGCAAAACAGAAAACCACCTTCCTGCAAATTTTTAGAGGTGTTCAGGTTTAAGTTGGCCTTGGGTAGGGCACCTACAATGAACAAAAAGTCTTAGTCTGATCTTTCAGAGCAAGAAATATGAGAGAAAATAAAAAATTACCAGAGTCTTTTAAAATTCAAAATGTGTAAGCTGTTTCTGCCCAAAAAAGGATAGATTGAAGCTGAGAGCCAGTTTGGGTTATATGACAGATTCATACTTATATGCACAACTTTGGCTTGAGCAATTCCCTTCTTCCTGCCTCAGGTGTGTAAACCAGAAACCAGATGCATTAACAGCAAGGTATTCGGTGTGGCTAAAAACAAATCCAGGATAAACTCTGGAAAGGGTGTGCCTTTTCTAATTCACTTAGCAAAACTGTGCTAATATGATGACATGCAGCTTTCAAGGCAGGAAATACGGCAGGTAAGGTATTGGCAGCACCTCAGCCACATCATCCTGAGTGTCATACGGCAATATTTCTTCATCCACGAGCCATCAGTGATCTCCCCCAGGAGACCCTTTTGAGGACCTACCACAGCCAGGGGATTGGATCCCTGAGGGCAGAGGTGGCTGGGAAGCTCTTGCTGCAGGGTGTAAACTTTGTAAGGGAAGCAACTGCAAGTTTGTGCTGCACTTGTTTGAGACTACAGAAGGCAGGAATGGCGTGGGATGTACGGGGAGTGAATACTGCCCTGCCTGAAGACAGGGGCTGTGTGGGCCAGGCCTTTGCCACGTGCCACATGTGTGGCCCTCGTGGTGCGGTGTGGCCAGGCGTTGTGCAGGGCAGAGAGGGTGCACACATGCACACAGGTGTGGGGTGCAGTCTGGCACGCAGCGCTGGGGGAGGCCGGCATGCCGTGTGCAGGTGGCCAGCACATGCCTCCGGTGTCAGACACATCCCAGGCCCCGCGTGCTCGCTGGATATGCGCTGTGCTGGCAGGCTGCACACTCTCACGAGTCATTTGTCTGGGACTTATGAATGGCAAAAAGCCTGGTCTGAGCTGCTATGCAGATCAGGATGCCGGCACCCTGAAATCCCGGACAAATCCCCTTAGCGCTTTTGGTAAATCTGCAGCTGGGATTTAACGTTGTGACAGCACATCCTAAGTGTGGTAAAAATAGCCTGTCTCCCAGCAGTGCAAACCTGACTCGCACCTCACAGTTAATGGGTGAGCAGTCAAGGCTGTTTCTGGAATCACTGCACGAATGCGTGAAGCGGCGCCGGTGGCAGGGGATCACAGAGCAGCACTGTGAAACGCTTGCCTGGCTCAGGCCGATTCTCTGCAGCTTTGCCTTAAAACTCAGCGGATCAGAAGTGTGGCAGAGACCCCTGATCCCAGACTGGAAGGGATGATGGAGAGATCGCTCTGCCCTTTGCTTCTCCAGAAGGCTTTGTCTGCCCTGGGTTTGCCTGGAGGCAGTCTGAAAGGTGTGCTGTGTGGGCAGCACCCCCTCCTAGGCTGGGCACAAAGCTTAGGCCTCTCCCTGGAGGCTGCATGAGAACTAGGATTTATTTGGTTTTAACCCTTTACCTTAATCCTAGTGAAAAACCACATTTTATATTAAAAATTAGGACTGCCCCAAATGTGAAGCATCAGTAGTTTTGCTGCCCCAATGGGGTAACGTGGAGAAGTGAGAGGGAGTGGATGTGTTTTTCCTGCTCTGCGTGCACGCACAGGAGATCACGGTTTCTCTGTAAGCCTGAAAACGAGTATCTTACTCTCAAAACTTCCTCTCCAACAAGTCAATTCACCCAGAAAGCCTTGCCCCACCCATCTGGGGTGTAGTGTTATCTCTTTAGTGGGCTGCACAAAAATGCTACTGGTGAGTCAGTACAATGTTGGATGTGCAGTTGTACAGAGTGGGAATACAGGATGAAGTAGTTTGAAATGCAGCCTCCCATCCAAAAATACCAGCCAACCAACTGTAAGATGCATTAGCTATCATTTCCCCGTGCGTCTGGTAAGATTTAAGCAAATTTTGGGTTTTTTGCTGTCACACAGAGGAAAATACCGTTGCAGCCTCTTGGGACCAGCCTTTTGCTAATTGAGAAAAGGCACCTGTTCACTTACCATTGGGCAGATGTTGAAAATGCATCTTAGTGATTTAGGTGCTCACATGTCATCTTCACAAGTGGCTTAGCAGTCCAAATGATATATGGTATGGTGGTGGACAGTGTGTGACGGGTGAGGTGAGTGAGGCCGTGCTCTGTGGAAGTGCTGTGTAGGTGCTGCTGTGGTACCGAGAGAGAAGAATGGAGATGACAGGCAGGAAAAGCTGAAGGGACTTACCTGAGGTCACTAACAGGTCTGTGACAGAGTTAAGGAGAGAAACTCGGTCTCAGTCTGATCTCATAGCTAGTAGGTGATGCATCTTCCTAAGCGTCTATGCCACACCTTGTATGCAGTCTTGTATGTTCTGTATGCAGGGTCATTTTTCCTTTCCTGGTACCTGAAGTCCTCCTAGGAGACACTTCAAGTTTAATTGTATCCTACCTGATCCAGTATTATGTTAGGACTACAGGGAAAAAAAATGGATGGAGGAGCAGTGTTAGAAAACACCTCTCAGGCATCACTGAGACCCCAGCTCTGTCCTGGATTCTGTTCAGAAACATCCATCCCTCCGACTGCCCGGGCTCAGTAACATCACAGTGGAGTGGGACTCTGCTGCTCCACATATGAGCTAGCACTGCATGGCTGCTCGTTTTGTTCCTGGCTCTTGCTTCCATCCTGAAACGACAGTGTCATTTAAACTGCCTAGAAATACAGAAGTTAGCCTGCCCTTACACAAGGTACAAGAGGTTGGTGGTCCTCACAGTAAATGATCAAGCTGCCTTCCTGTCACGTGTAGTGTCTCAGAAGTGGCTTGAGTTTGTAGATACCATTAATTCTGCTGAAAACGCGAATACTGTCATTGCATTGGGTGGGATTGGTCTCATTTTATGTAAAATAGATGCAGATTTAAGCTTTGTATCGAGTTGCTAGGGTGCTGTCCATCAAGCAGTGTTTGGAAATCATTTTTTTAGAAGCTATGCCAGTTTTGACATGCTGCTTTAATATTTTTCTGGCTGCAATAGGGCAAGACATAGAAATCTTATGTTGTCATCACACAGAGCTGAAAAACGTTCTTTTTATCTTTTTTTTTTTTTTTTTGCTTTCTCTCTCTTGCACTCTGTCATATGGAAACCAGATCAAGATTATAAAATTATTGCCCACAAACTGTGATCTTTCTTCTCTTTTGTGGTGAGAACTGACAAGTCAGTGATGGCTTGGTGCTGTTGGTGCTAGCTGTTCATGCCGCACTCATTTGTATGTATCGGGAAGTGCCGAACTTGGCGTTCTTCTCAGTTGGCACACAGGCTGGTGAAACGTCAGATTTTTAATTGTGATAAAGTTCACGAAAGAAAAAAATTATGGCAGATGTTTCCTTTTGTCAGAGCGAACCGAATCATTAAAATGTGATACGATGTACTATGAACAAGTCAATGTAAACACCATCCCTGTGAACATGTCAGAAGACTGGAGAACTTAGACCATTCATGGTAACGTTAAAAACCATGTGGTCTGAATGCTGTATTACCAAGCTTTTCTCTTTAAACGCAGAGCATGAATCTTATGAATTTTTATTGCCTTTCTACAAAATGAAAAGATAACATATTCTGCTGTGGTAAAAATAGCCTGGTAGCTTCTGCAGTGTGGTTGTCGTTTTGCTGGTGGTTTACTCAGAGGTCTGCTTTTCACAAGTAACAGTGAGGTATCCCATTCCCATTGAGTGCTGAGCTTGCTTGCTTAATTTCCTCTTTTCTAGAAGATGTATTTTTGGGAAGTCTTACTCCTTTTCCAGTCTGAAGGAAGTGACAGAATTGCTGCTGCTTGCTGAGGAATGCCTGTGATGATGCGTTAAAACTGGCTCCCGATAAGTGGTTGTGGAAAAACTGCAGGAAGCATCTGACAACTGACATTCTCTGTGGACTTTTTCTCCTATTTCCTCCTCACATCTCCTGCTTGATGATTGTTGTCCACACACTCAGGCCATTAGACAGAAAAGAAGTTCATTACAAACTTCCTAACACTTCCCCATGACCTGAGTACTTTTTATCTGCAGTTATTCTTGCTGGCCTAAGAAACCTTGACTAGATTCTGATTCTTAGTCCCAGTGTTGTCCTTTCTCAAGTTTTTGCCTTAAATTAAACTATTTTCTTAATGCTTCAGCTGCTGGAACCAAGCATGAATGAATACCTTAACCTCAACATAAAGGTCAAGGACACTCTGGACGGATAAGATCTAGGTGGATCCCACAGGGTTATGTCACTCTTCTGATTTCTGATTTGAGGGAGCCTGCCTTTACTGTTTTGGAATGCTGTGGATTGGGAATAGATTACTCTGTTATATCATAAAGAGGGTTACAAACTAGAGCAAATCCAAATCATTTTGCCCACCAAAAATCTCAGTCCTCACCTCTTTTGGGGGTGCACTGCAAATGAGGTGACTGTGTTTTGCAGACACATTTAAATACTCCTACAATGTGATTAATTACACTGATTTATTGGGAAAAATTGTGTTTCTGTGCATGGACATACACGGATGGTATGCCAGCCATGTATTTTATTTTAAGTGGACCTGCAGAAGCCAGAAATAATGAATTTAGTAATCTGGTAACAGTTGTTAATGGCAGAGTCTCCACAGTTCTTGCACCATGGCAATTTGTGGAAACGCAGTGTGCTTTTCTAAATTGGCCTAAGTTTTTACACCTCTCTTGCACCAGAGGAGCTTAATCCATGGTGAAACCTCGTTAGAAGCTGTGCCATTGTATCCTGAGGCAGATGTGAAATTTGTGTGAGTCACCGATCTGCGATCAAGCTGAAGGAAACTGAGTCTGTGGTTCTTAAGAAAGAAGGCACCCATTTGGGATGCATTTACACAGCTCCTTTAGTATAAATCATTAGTGCTATAAACTCTCCATTATTGTTAGGAGAAGAAACTTAACAATGCAAATAAAACAAAATACTGCGGCAGAGCAATTTTATGCTTGATTGTAATGTTTAATGGCATGTTCTCATAAAGAGATTTTTCCCATCCTTCAGACCTCTCGTGTCTGTGACTCATTTGATTTCTGATGGTTTGAACATCCCTCAGTTTATTCCTAGAGTTGTTTTCTCTAGAGCAATTTCTCTAAACGTGCTGCAGCTTGGGGTTATCCAGGGTTAATTTCCCTTATGATTACACATCCAGACAGCATGTATGTAAATGCTGCAAGACAAATGATAAGAAAACTGCAGGATGAAAGAAAACAAATTCCTTTGTTTTGCGTGTAGATACATTTACCATTATTGAAGTCTTTCCTTTGCTCACTTTTAAATGTTAACATTAGCTTATATTGGCATTGTAGTTCTTTAAAAGCATTATTTTTATGCCATCATTGCCCTCAAATTTTGCATTCTGTTGATTGCCTTTGTTACCCATATCTCTTTGGATACTTTTTCCAGGTTATCTCTTCATCCTTTACTTTCAGGTACAAGACAGCACCATAAGTGAGGCAGAGCTTCGTATCTCTAAACCAGCTGATTATATTAATGTCAGAAATAAAATACAGCTCTTCACATTCTACCTGTATTTTTAGTACTGTATTGTAATCCTGTTTCTGCTTTCTCTTCTTATCTCTGTTCTGTCTTGCCCTTAGATTTTCTTCTTTTTTTAGACCAGGGTTGCTGGGTTTCGTTGTGGTCTTTCTGCACTGTCCAGCTTTTTGAAGTCATTGCATACACCATAGTCAGAAAGTACTAAAATATTTGATAGTCTGTTAACCTGCAGTCGAGTGCCCGTTGTTTTCTTTTCCTGGCTGCCAGGGAGTTTGCTGGCAATTGAGATTTATGGAGCGAATAATCCACCTGGCAGGAGACTCTCTGTAACCAAAGTATGTTCTTTAGTGGAAGAATGAACGTTCTTTGTGTGTCTAAAATACCACTAATAGCTTATTTAGCAACCTATACTTCTACAACAGAGCTTTCAGTTTTGTGTTGGAGGTGGATTTTTGCATATGCTTAATTCTAGCATCCATTCTAATTCTATCCCTCATTTAACTTTCATCCATTCCTATGTCAGGATAATGCATGATGTGATCTCTCAGCTTTCTAATGTGGTCCTTAGTGCATTTCTTCTAGCTCCTGTTTGAACAGAAAAAAAATAATAATGAGGGATGATTCTTTCCTGTACTTGCTGGGAATTGCCTAGAAACCACAGGGAGCTTAGGCAGGGTAGTCATGCTGCAACCAGACACTCCACAGAATCCAGTACCAGGTACTAATTGCAAGTACTGCTGGGAGAGCTATGAATAATAACAGAATAAGAAAAAACTCCAAACAAACAATACTGTGTTCCTTTCTTGCCTTTGCTCTTATTTAAATAGCTCATTTTTACACTTAGTTGATTTGAGCGCAAAATGTGACAAAAGCTGTGGAATGTGATCAGAATTAAGGATGGAAGGAGGTGCAGTATTTTCAGCCCAGCTGATTTTGTTCACTAATTTTGGACAGAACTAAAAGGAGGATTGAAGTAGCCAACGACTAAAACACGTGGAAGCCACTGTATCACAATATTCACCCTAATGGTGGGAAATTTTGGTTCTCAGACACCGCGTTACTTCGTCCCCTTGGGGACGTTTTCCTGGTCTGAATGGTCCGGGTTGATTATCTTCCTCATATTTCCAGCTGCCTTTCCCTGCCCAGAGCTTCTCATTCCTCAAGCATCAGCACCAGGAAATTCTGTACCTGTTTTTCAGCAGTGGCAGGGGAGCACTGAAGTTAGCAGCAGTGTAATCTCCAGGGGAAACAGGGCCAGGGCATTATGCTCACTGTACCATTTAACCCTGCTGGAACAGACGACTGCAAATTGCCTATGTCGAGCCAACATGTGAGGGCTAATAGAACTGCAGTGGGGATAATTCATAAGTAGATTTTCTCACTCGCCAGTGTAAACAGAGCCAGTGCTAGTCAGGTCTGAAACGGTGATTACTTTTAAATCAGCATGTTATAATTCAGTGTCCCTGACTGAACCCTCCTTCCAGTACAGGAAAAGAAACCAGTGCATGTGTAGCCAGCACAGGGATCATTCAGACAGTGCAACTAACTATGCATATGAAAGACTGCTTGAATTTCCTAATCCTTCCTATTACTGCAGAGTAAAGAACAGCTTTAACAGGGAGTTAATTTAGAGGCCTTAAACACTGTCTTCTTCTCTCCACCAACTTTACTTCTTTTGGGTTGTGTGGCTAATCTCTTCACAGTGCTCCCATCTGCTTGTTCCTTGCACCTAATCACATTAAACACAACATAATACCTCTGGATACATACTGCTGGCAAATCAGTTACTTGAGTTCACTGCCTACCAGAGAAGCACTTTTTCTTTCCCTCGGTTGGTGCTGTTCCTCTGTATCTTTTTCTGACAAACTCAAACTCCGGATTTAATCAGGAAAGTGAAAATTTCCCCCAGGTGGCAGTTTGAGAGGTGGGGGCATGGATATTTAATGGGTGCATCTGCAGTTGCTTGAAGCCTTGAAGTTGCTTGACAGTGCAGGGAGGGGGAAGCACCTCTGCACACACCCCCACTGCCCAGGTTCCCCAAGTCAGTGACCCCAAGGGGCTGGCTACAGGCAGGAGGGAACACCCTCTTATTGTCCTGTTTCAAGACTGCAGGTTTTACTCTTCAAAGTAACCTGCCCACAGTCAGTAATGTCTTTAGAGAATCAGAGAAAGGGAGAAGTAGCAGAAATGCAAAACTCATATTGAGAAAGCAGCATCTGTCCAGTTTTTGTCACCAAAGCATGACTGTTTCTTTACACTTGAGATTAACATCTTTACTAACAGTAAAATAAAAAATTCAGGTTTTGTTCTTGTGGGTTCCAGAATGAGTCTTTCATTTTCTCAGTAATGATCTGAGGAGACAGATCAGTGAACATGTCCTTCATAAAATTTCACCTGTTACCAAGTTTAACTAGCCCTTGGTTTTATCATTAATGTGCTAGACTTGTAATGGCCTGTGGAGAAGCATTATGACTCTGTGCCAGAACCTGCTTAAGGAGCTTCAATCCTGACACCACAGCGGCCATCCTGCTCAGAGGTCACAGTGGAACCTGCTACTTGGAATTTTAGCAGGAAGCTGGTCCCCCATTCTTGTTGACAGAGAAGCTTATATGGGCTCTCTGGCACAGGGCTTGATTTACATGTAGAAGTTTGTGATAAATTCTTAATAAATAGGTAATGAGCCATATATTGTACTGAGGACATTCTTGAAGATGCTTAGCAGGTGCACTACTTATGGATACAGAAGTCTGTAACCATTTTGCAGTCATTGTGCCTGCACTTGTACAATAATAGTTGGTGGGTATTGGGCTAGAGAGGGAGTAGAGTGTGTTAGTTATCAGTCTATGTGCCAAATCCCCAGTCTTGCCAAAGCAATTATTTTATGTCATGGGTTAATGCTCTTCGGGAACTGATCAGATCAGTTATAGATCTAAACATCTATAGTTCAATTGTATGAGTAAAGGAGAAGCATTAATACCAATATATTAATTTGGTTTGCTTTCTGTTTTCTTTGTAGTCTTTAAACTGCAGTCATCTGAAACCAGCTTCTCATTTTAAACACGAGGTTGGGAAATGATGTATGTAGGTCAGTCTTTGGCTGAAAAACTTTGTCTTACAAAGTCCTTGAAAACAAAGAGTTTGCAACAGGAAGGTAATTGGCCTCAGCATAAGCTCTGTACAAATTGAGTGAGTATGCCCATACAACAGCCATGTTTAGCAGTCTGATCTGTTGAATTAATTGTTTTCAAAGTAGTTTAAGGACAATCAGATTGTAAATTTGAAGGTGTTCCACATCTGGTATCTGTCCTGAATTACTTCTGTCTGCTGGTAACAGTGCGGTACTTGGTTAATACTCCACTTGCACAAAAGCATTCCATTGACATATAATTTAAACTCATTCTGCTCTTCTAGGAACTCTCAAAGGATATTTATTTACAGTCCACAATCACTGTCCCCCAGCTTGACTGTTGTGTTTGGATTGAGGCCTTAGACCTTGCAGTATCAAGCTAAATGTCAACAACAGTTTAATAAATCCAGACAGTGGGGATAGCCTGTAACCAGGAGAGGGGCCCTGCTGTGTGCTGTGGATATATATAGCAGGATATGTCTCCCTAATATTTTTAACCCCCTGGCTCTTCATAGTGCTAGCTTGATAGGTGACTGCAAGCAGACCCACTCCTCTCAGCCTCTTTCCCCTCCTGGCTTTTGCTCTTTGACTTTGAGTTAGGGCATCTTTTTATTTGAGGCTGGTCCATGGGATTTACAAACATGAAAGGCATGGGTCTGCCTCCATGGTCAGTGCCAGTGTGTCCTGGGGGCCTATGCTGTGTGTGGGGGAGATCAGTGCTGGTGTGAGCTGAGCTGAGCCAGCCACAGCCTGCTGGGAGAGGGGCATGGAGCCTCACCAGCGCTGCAGCCCATCTCCTCTGCTTTCAGGAGCTCCAAGGCCCTGGCCAAGTGTGGACCAGAGAGTGAACTCACTTTCCTTGTTCATGTAAACACGCTGGTCTTATTCAGTGCTTTGGGGATGCCACTATAATCCAGAGAAGTAACTAGGAACGAGAGGAGTCTTGGTCATGGTGAGGCCAGTATAGGAGGAACATCCTGGGAGTTGAGGGACACGGTGCTAATGGTGTTTCCTAACATGGCAGAGACACTGTGGGACTGTGCTGCTCCTGTGCACAGTGGCAGCAGGGACAGCGCTAAGTCCCTGCTGCTGGCCTCCATTGTGGTGCTCTGAGTGGGAATACGGGTGGGGACTGGCATGAGGAACTCATCTGGCAGCGTTCATCAGCTGGCTCAGTGGCAGGGCTGGGGCAGGCACAGGGGTTCAGGGGGGGCAGAGGGGTTGAGGGATAGGCAGAGAAGTTTAGGGGCAGGCACTGGGGTTCAGGGACAGCAGAGGGGTTCACTGGCAGGCACAGGGCTTCAGGGGAAGGCAGGCACTGCCGGAGCTGGGAGTTCTGCCAAGGAAGCACACATGCGGCTGGAGGCCGGTGTTCTTCTTTTCCCACCTTCTTTAGATTTTTTTTTTTTTAACTTGAGGTTACAGGCATTGTTCCTTTTGATGGTTATGGTTTTACAGTATAGCTCCAGGATGCGATTCCCTAATATTTTACGCACACGCACACACACGAGTGCCCGTGAAACTTTGGATCAGGAACCCGCGGCCGCGCAGCTGAGAGGATCCCTGGGTCACTCTGGCAGTCCGTGTGACGCTGTGGGCGAGATTTGGCTGCCGGTGCCCTTTGAAGCGCCCAGGGCCGGGAGTGCATCCGACCCCGCGCGGTCCCGTCCCGGCGGGCGGGGCGGGGCGGGGCGGGGCGCGGGCGCGGGG
>WAAE01026702.1:185433-270056 GCA_013400495.1 Nicator chloris
GGTGCCGGCCGTGCCCGCCCGCTCCGGCTGCGGGGCGGCAGCCGCGCTCCGAGCGCCGGGAGAGGCGCGGGCGGGAGGCTCCTTGGCAGCCTCCCTGACCGTGTCCCCTCGCTGGATGGAGCCCGGGGCTGCCGGGGATGCGGTGCCCGCCGCGGGGGCTGGCGGAGCGGCTTGAGCCCCCCGCCCGGCGGAGGCGAGCATGTCCAGTGAGCGGCTTAACAAGACAGCGGTGAAGGATGCGCGGTTAAAAGACCTGTTGTTGGAAAGAGGTACCGGCGCGTCCGCAGGGGCAGGGACCGCGGGATGCGGCCCGGGGCACCGCACAGCCCGGCCCGCCCGGGAGCGCTCGCCGGCGGAGCTGCGGGCTCTGTGTGCGGGGGGAGGTTCGGGGTGACGGTCTGGTGTGGTTGCTGATAGGGTTGTAAATTACGTCTCTCTTTCCGAGCTCTTCTGAGATGGTGGTTTGATTCAACGTGCAGTTAGTTGCCTTTTCCGTGTTGGGCGTTTACTCTGAAACGCTGTGTTTGGTTTTAGGTTTTTTTTCCCCTGGAGATTTTTTATTAGAAGTGTCGTTTCTTGCGTGTAAAGAAACGGATATATATGAGTGTGACAGGCTTGGGGTAGTAAAACCAAAGCGTTTCTCTTCCTGGAGCTTTGCCAGGTTTCTTTCCCAGTAAATTTATAGGACGAGTGGGCAGGAGGAGATGCCTGTCTGGAAGGCGGTGGCCCATCACGCCTGGCAGGTGTTGGGCAGGGGACGTGGCGAGGGCCGGGGTGACCCAGTGCCTGTCAGCAGCCGCTAGGAACTATGTAAATGGCCGTGATCAGTGCCAGCAAACACAGACTGCTGCTGCGGTCTGCCTTCGCTTTTTACTGCTAATAACCTAATGAGCAGCAGGACTGTCACTGAGGAGGAAGAAGAGATTTAAAATTATCGTTCTTTTCCCCATACTTTACAGTGAGGAAGTCCTGTTGAACATGAGTAAGGTGTTTTGTTGCAGTTTGGTGTTTACAATGTAAACTGGACTTGGGAAATCCCGTGTGCTCACAGCTGTGTGCTGTGGTTTTTATTTTCCTGACTGTATGGCTGTGTTTTAATCAAACACTTTCAAATTATTCCCTCCCATGGGAAGTGCTCACAGACCACATCACTCATCTCTAAGGGAGAGGAACTGTCCCATGCCTCTGAAATGCAGGAGCCTCGATAAATTTAGAAGACTCTGCCCTTGGCTGATAGAGAAGTAGCATGTCATTCTAGTGATCTGTGCATTCTAGGAAAGCCTAAATCAACCTTGCTTGTTTTGCATGTTGCCCTTTAGCAGCAGTCTCTCAATTTCCAGTCTAAAGCGTGACGTGGACCCAAAAAAAGTTTGGATAAAGAAACTCTTCAGTACTTCAGTAGCCACAGAACGTGAATTGCAGAAGTTGTCAACTGTGTAAAGTCTGTGTTCTGTGTTTCTGAGCCAAGAAAAACTGACTTTTAACTTAACTGTGGTTTGGGTGGGTTTATTTTTTAATTAATTCTGTTCTTCCGGCTTTTTGATCTTTTGGTGCCGACATTGTTAGCTTCCAGTGACGCAAGAGAGAGGAAAAGAAAGATCGCTGCCCTGCCTGTGGGGTTGATAGCAAAAGCAGAGCACAAAGCACTGACTAACCAAATTCTTTGAAAATGTTGGTGGTCTTAATGATGAGTGGAAAGTACTTAACAGCCAAGAGTGATAAAGTGATAGACATATTTTTGCCCTTTACTCTTTCCTTAGCCTTAAGTAGGCTTAGTTACTCCTCAGCAGACGATTGTAGACCATCAGCACCTTGGTGGTGTGGCTGTGCCTGCCTGTAGCTTGTGACAGACAGCTGGACCTTGGCACCAGCACACTCGCAGCTCCTGTATTCTAACGTTTTGTTTGCAAGAGATCTTAGAATAATGAAACAGCCTTGGGTTTCCCTTCGGTCCACTGCAAGTTCATCTTGGATTTTATGTTTGGGTAGCGTTTTTCTGACTCAGCTTTACAGTTGTGTCTACACAAGTGTTCTGCTGTCACACAGAAAGCTCAGGGTGGCTACAAATTAGAGGTGGGGGGGGGAAGGGGACTAATTTTCTTTTTTCTTTTCTTTTTCTGATACTTGTTCTGTCCTTTCATTTTCATATGTCATCTCTCTCTCCTCGTTAGCTTTCTAAAACAGGAATTTAATATCAGTTCCCCAAAGTTCATGTTTTTGCATCCAAAAAGTAGTGCCCTTTTTGGAAAGTACTGAAACTTGAGCAACTTGAGCTGCTTCTTTGCTTTTTCAACCAGCCTAGCAACTAAAAACCTCCTCCCATTAACTGGGGTTGTCTTTCAAGATGAGAGCATCCCCTGTGAGCAATGCAGTTTCCATAGAAATATGAGCAACTCGGTAACTCCAAAGGGCAATTTTTCCCCTTATATTGCTCATCCTTGCTGCTCCAGTATAGCCAAAAGGGTGCAAGAGTGACTCATTTCTAAATATACTTAATATTTGTGGTATAGGCAGGGCTTCAGATAAGATGATGGGTTCTGACTGAGTTCATTGTAATTGTATCTCTTGCAACAACCAAGGCCCCGGTTTCATTTTTAACCGTGGTGGAACATATCTTGTTTTAGAGTACCAGAGCTCTTTTTAGATTTTTACCTGACTGGAGAGTCCTAGAAAACGTAGTGTTACACTAGTTGAAGAGAAGGTAGTAATTGAAAAAGACACTGCATGTAGATTCAATAGGCTTAAGGTTTCCCACTCTAGTTAAATAGCTTTCATGCTATTTACTTGATAAAAAAAATCAAGGGTTGTGTACTAGATGAAGTGGCCTGATTCCTCTCAGGCGTTGAAGCTTATGGAGCCCTCTGGGCTCTATTGGTATTACAGGTGGCTATTAAAATAGAGTGGGGTTTGTGTGCATGTGGTTTCTTGGGTTTTTTGTTCAGTGAAATTTTGTCCAAAAGGCTCATCTATGGTGTTTGTGTTGAAGAGTTTATTACCTGTGGAGGCTGCAGAGAAGGATCACCAAGAAGTTTCTTAGTTTTGACCTGCAGCCAGTCATGCTGATCAATTTTCTCTGGCAGAAATGAAATAATTTTCATACTTTTTAGAACAGTTTTCTTCACAAAGCTTTGCAGAATGGACAGCAGTAGTATCTCAAGCCAGATCTATCTCAGAGAAATATTGAGGGTCTTTTCAGGTTGTTGCTTTGATGCTTAACCTTCTGTGTGTTGTTGACACGTTTTCCTCTTTTATTTTTTTCTTTGTTTTAGCTGAGCTGGAGTTTGTTCAAATCATCATCATTATCGTGGTTATAACTGTTATGGTGGTAGTGATCATCTGCTTGTTGAACCATTACAAACTCTCGACACGCTCCTTCATTAACCGGCAGAGCCAAAGCAGAAGACAGGAGGAAACTCTGCAGACGGTGAGTGGGAGCCCCTTGCACCAAACTCCTTTTCCTTGTGCTGTCAGGGCCTGCAGCAAAGCCTCCCAAAGAGCTCTGGTACAGGCAAAACTTCTGGTGTCACTTCTAATACTCCCTATACATAGGTCTTTTGCCAAAGTTGCGTTTGTCAGTAGAAAACAAATTTGGAGCACAAATTTAAGGTACACTGTCTTAGATTATTTTTAGACTCTGCTATGTTTTATGTAGCCTATATTCATTTTGTGTTTGGAGTCTTAGATGTGACATTGTTTGCTGCTGCTGTAATTTGAGAGGGAAGTGTGGAAGGGGAATGAATGGAGGTTAGCTGGGGTGCAAAGCTTTGAATATATGGACACTTTCCATATATTGTCTGATACTCCAGGTTGTCGCTGTTACTGTTTTGTGAAGCTGCCATGGCTGTTTGCTGGATCAAAACCACTGTCCAGTAAGGGCCCAGGAAAATGTAATGTTTGTTTCACTAAAACAGCAAGAGGAGACTAGAAAAAGAACCTCTCCAAGGACCTGGAGTGCTTGAGGTGTGTTGTTCCAGAGTCAAAGGCTTAAGATGGAATCTCAGTCAGTACTTGTTAAGACTGTGTTTAGTTAACCCAACAGTAAATGGGCACCTAATTTGCCTTGTGAGCCAGGAGTTTGCTGGGTGGGATGCGCTGCTCCCTTGTGAGGGTTAACCACAGTGTGTCCCTGACCTTGGGATATCCCCCACAAGCTAGGCAGTGTCCTGTGGTGTTGCAGGGAGGTCCTTTCTTCTGATGTGCTTTTCCCAGAGTGGTGCCCTTGGCCTCTTTGCTGACAGCGATGGCCAAGGGGCCATTTTTGAAGTCACCTTTTGATGCATTGAATTCCTGGTAACAGTGTTGAGTTCACAGCTTCATTTTGCTGTCAAAAAAAAGTTGGATTGTAACTGAGAGATGTGATCTCATAACGGTTTACAGCAGTTTGAACTCCAGTCTCACCTTTTTATCCATTCCAGTCCTATGTTTCTTCCCTCTTTGTGCTCCTTAGGGAGCCAAGGTCATGGTGAGAGGCCTCAGGAGACTGCTCTGGCTGAGCACTAATTGCTAGCTTTTTACTTTTGCTCTTTTTGTTAGAGTTAGATTTCAGCAGGGGAGGCAGCACTGACAGGGAAGGAGGCAGAGATGCCACAGTGGCTGCTGTGGAGCTGCCTCCCTGGCAATCCTGGCAGTTGGCAGCTCCCTCCTGAAAGTCGGCTGTACAACGTGACAGTTCCCAAAGCTCTCTCTTAGTGCATCACCTGTGCCATTTTGCTGGGGTGAATAGCTCTTTCCTTGGAGGTTGCAGGGGGAGGAAAGGAGCTGCCTCCTCAAGGAGAGGCTGCCTCATTGCCTGGCACTTCCGTAGTGTACAAATGCTTAGCTCTAATTTGGTTACAGATGAAACTGGAACTTGTCAAACCTTAACCTCGTGCACTTGAGGACTGGAAAAATTGACTAGATTAATTTGAATGTTGCTTTGAAATGGACACTGTAATTCAAGAATCACGACTCTGTCTGAAAAATGTTAGCTGTAATTGCTACAGATGCCTAAAATGAAATAGTTTGAGATAAATGAAATGCATTTTCATCTTCACAAATCTTTTTAAACTGTAGTAAGCTGTCAAATGCATGAAATAACCCATTATTTCCTTTGTATGGTTCATTACTATTGTCTGTTATCGGAGTCAGTGGTATTTTTTTTTTTCTCTTGGGCATAAGGGAGGAGACTTCACCTTCTTGTGAAGGAGAACATGCAGTTTGGCACCAGGGACTTGGGAGCTGCTTTAGTACCCAGAACTGATCTTAAATAATTTTTAAAACACTGACTCAGTTTCAGTTTGATGTCACCATTATAAGTAATGATAATCACAGCCAAGTGAGCACTTCATGGGAATTGATGAGGGGATGGCAAGAATCAGTTACTAATTCCTCTGAAAGCCTTTGGTGTAAGTTTGTCATCACTATTACTCATCCGAATTTCTGATAAGCTGCATCTCGTCTTAGAAGACGGTCATACTTGTGGGGAATGGGGATTTAGAGGTCTCTGAGTTCAGATGTCAAAAACTTTGAAGTTTGCTTTCTCTCAGGTGTTAGAAGGAAATTCTGATAGAAACTGGCTGTGCAGTGCAAACCTTAAAAGCAATGTGCAGAGAATGAGGGTCAGAAAACTAAAGTAAGTGCTCTGTGGTGAGAAACTGCAAATGACCAGTCTGTTCTCAGTCTGTTCTCATTGTCCACAGTGGAGTGACTTGCACGAGATAATAGATAGTGTGAGTGGTGAGGTGCAGGTTATACACTTCTAAAATTCATTTTTTGTACCAGGCAGGCCTTATTCTGTGTGCACATGCTACTCAAGTGGATTTTCCTGCAAGGGAATATTTTTAATGGTATATAGACTCTGAAAACAGATATGTTTGTTAACCACTAATGTCTGAAGAAGTCAAGTCTTCTTTTGGTAGAGAAATAGTGAATGGAAATAGAGGAAGTTTAGATATGTTTCTTGAAAGATAATGGTAAAGCAACTTATTTGGCTGTTGGCTAGTTCTGTAGTGAAGTCTGAAGTGAACACTCTTTCATGTAACTGAGGTAGATGTGTATCAAAATGTAGAATCCAGCCTTTCCTGTTCAGATGGGGCTTTTTTTTTTTTTTTTTTTTTTGTCCTTTTGTTGCCTTCAGTTTTCTTTTTCTTTAAGCCTGTCCTATTTCTAGATAATCTTGCCTTCCTCCAGCTAGGTGGTGGCTGAAATACGCAGGTTTCTGGCCTCGTAAAGACCAGCTATTGAACAAGAGATCTCTCTTATTCTGGTTCCTCTAGTGACTGTAATAGGAGTGATCAGGTAAATTGTCTGCTGCCTTTATTACCAGCCTCACACCTGTAAAACCCGTGGGTTAGGCATCAGAAATAATGAAATAAAAGATATTAGTGGATTACTTTTTCTGCTCAAACTTCTTCATGATTATACAAACAAACAACCCTGAACAAACACCCTCAAAACAAAATTAAAAGAGGATGATAATGAGAATTTCAACTTCCAGGCCAAGTCAGAAATTAGAATATTAAAAAGATGAAATCACTGCAATCACAAGTGTTAACATTTGAAGTAATGTTGGAAGGGCAGAAAAAGGCCCAGTTGTAGGAACAAAAGACTGCTCTTTGGCAAGTGCATGCTAAATATTGTTACATACCTGTTCTCTAAATACACTTTTCTGTTTGACCACCAATTCATCTTTATCTTTTTTCTTTAGTTTTCTTTTCATTTGTCTGGAGTATCACCTTCCAGTCTTTCCCCTGGTCTTTGGTATTTTATGACCTTGGTTATTGGGCCAAGGGCTCAAGCAGATGACAGCCAAGGGCAGGACAAACACTGAGTGCTCAGGAGCAGTGGGTGCTTCTGCAGCAGTGCTGAGGATGCTGCCTGCCCTCTCACGGCAAGCCCTGCCTTCTCCTAGTGAGGCTATTAAACATTCCAATCCTGTTGGAACAGTAGCAGAAATAAGAGTTTGGGGGTCATAATTATGAGAGGTGGAAAGATGCTGAGCGATAACCATGTTGGAGTGAGCCTGCAAGGTGCTGAACAGTGTCTGTATCACAGTGGATAAAATATTGAATGTTTCCTGCTGCTGGCTGATCCATCAGCAGTGTTGGGCTTCACAGCTGGGAGCAAGCCAAGGGTTGCAGAACGCCTGAGAGGGATACAAAAGCCTTAGGGTGTGGAGTACACCAGGAGCCAGCCCAGGGGCTGCTTCACTTTGAAACAACAGAGCCTCTTGTGTGGGAGCAACTGAGGCTACTGGGGGATTTTGGGGCAGAGCCTTGGAAAGGCACATCCGTGCACAGGGTGTGTGTGTCTGATATCCAAGGGGAGATCAGTGTTGCTGGCTGTGCCTTTGTTGACCTTGTGTCAGGAGGGCACTATTGCTGGTAACCAAAAGCATCCTGCTAGAATGTAGGGAGCTGCAGCTGAGCTGCTGCTGTGGCACTGCTGTTTGCTGGGACAAAACAAAGATAAATCTCCCTTGCCAATGATTAACTCTTAATGTCATCACTAGTGATTTCCATGGGGACATTGAGGGGGAAGTGATTAACTGATTTACAGAGAGGTACTTCATGAGCTTCTGATGTTCCTAATATCATTCCTTTTCCCTGTCCTGGTGTCTTTGCAGTGTCTTTTTTATAAAGTAGATGTTGAATGAGTGCTGAACACTTGCACTGCCCCAGGCCTATGCCTGGCTGCAAATCCCTGCATCCATCACACAAGATGCTCACCCTGAGCAGCCCCTGCCTCCCAGCACTGAGGGCAACATTACTGCTCAGGCTAGTCAGCTTGCTTTAGAACTAGTGTTAGGAATGCCAGTCTTGGATGCCAGGCTCCAGGAGCACAGCTGTAAAAAATACTCCCCTCTGCCCTGTGCCAGCTATTTCAGAATAAAAGGGGAATGTCAGGAGGGTGACAGAAAATACTCCATAATATTGACAGCTCAGGGATTTGTCAGTAATTTCAAATGTTAGTCTTTCCTGCTGGTCTTTTAAATTATTTCCTACTGGCATTGGCATTATTCTGTCTGTTCCCTGCTGGTGTCCCTGGGCCACTCATTCTCATTTTCTTACTGACATATGCAAAAGAAAGAAAATCCCACTGGGAACAAGAGCCCAGTCTACAGCCAGGAGAGAGTGTGGGTGCTGTAGACCACCCTGCTTTGCCAAATCTTTTTGTTTGTACCAGTCATCATTTGGCAGGGGCTGGATGTGCACTGCATTCTCCTGCTGTCTCCTTGAAGGACATGGGCTCGCCTCTCCTCAGGGAGCGCTGCCAACAGGGACAGCGAGCTGGGCTGCTGCTCTTTGAAGTCTCCCACAGTAAAGTCATTATATGTTTAATAAGGGCAGGATTGTCCAGGAGATCTGCAGGCAGGACTAGAAGTGAGGAGTGCTGGCTTTGGGTAGCACCTGACTCAGTGTGTCACCTTGGGCAACTTGCTTCATCTCCAAACAAAGGAGGAAGGATAATAGTACTTACTCCCTTCAGTTGAATGAAATGAAGATTACTTAAAGTGATGAGGTGCTGTGAAGTTGGGGAAATAAAAGTTTTAAAGCATTAAGTAACAGGAATAATTGCAGTAAGTGTAGGGGGGAGGCAGATTACGTGTGAGAGATTTGGCATTCTCTGTAATTCTCTAGCACTCCTCCTTGGTACTGTGCACTGCTCTGTTAGACAGCGTCACCTTTCCTGCCCGTGAGGAAGAGCTTTTAAAGGAAGGAGCAATCCTGCTGCAATACTCATCATTCTGTTGGGGACAACACAATAGTTTGTTGTGCTTGTGTTTGTTGCTGGCAACTAAGTACTGGTGGTCTGTCTCACCCAGGAAGATAGAGGGAGAAGTGAGCCCCTGTGCCTTCCTGGAGTGTTTTCAGCAAGCCACTGCTTTAACGTGGTGTAAGGTACCACCTAGGGCCAAAATCAGAAACTACACTGCGATCTGGAGCATTGCACTTGCACAAGTGCATGAATTTTTGTGTGTGTGTATGTTTTTGTATAAAAATAAAATAAAAATCTGTGTTAAGGGGAAAAGAGGGACCTTCTTAATAATTGTAATGCATTTTAGAAAGTGAAAAACTGACTTTTGTTTCTCAGAAAACATCATTTCAGGCAGAGTTCTATTTTGCAGGAACTTAATAGTGGAGAAAGCCTGTAAATCTCCTTAACAGTCATCAAAAAAGAAAAGTTTGGATTATATGGGATTGTCATGGTTTAACCCCAGCTGGCAACTAAGTACCATACAGCCACTTGCTCCCAGCAGGCTGGGGGAGAGAATCAGGAGGGTAAAAGTGAGAACTTGTGGGCTGAGGTCAAGACAGTTTAATAGGGAAAGCAAAACCAGGAATTCATTCACCACTTCCTAGGGACAGGCACGTGTCCATCCATTTCCAGGGCATCGGTGCTTCATGCTGTGTAACAGTGACTTGTGAAGACAAATGCCCCCAAAGTCCCGATTTCCTCCTTCTTCCCCTGGCTCTGTATACTGATCATGATGCCATGTGGTCTGGAATGTCCCTTGGGTCAGTGGGGTCAGCTGTCCCAGCTGTGTCCTCTCCCAGCTCCTCGTGCTCCCCCAGCCCCCTCTCTGGTGGGGTGAGCTGAGGAGCAGAGCAGGCCCTGACTCTTGTGTAAACACCGTTCAGCAATAATGAAAATCTCCCTGGGTTATCAGCACTGTTTTCCTCACAAATCCGAAACATGGCCTCTTGCTGCTTGTAGAAAATTAACTCTATCCCAGCTATAACAAGCACAGGGATGACAGTGTGTGGTTCAGAGGTTAAAAATGTCCTCAGCAAGTCATCTTCCTGCACTGGTTAATTCTAGAGCCTCTAAAGCTTTATGAAATACGAAATAGCAAATTATCCTAGGCTTATGGAGTCTCCTAAGCTCTAAATATTGAGTTAAATTATCATCACCATGAGATAATTAAGTAATCACTCAACTGGATTTATTAAATGATGCTGCTATTTCAAAACCTAATCACAAAGTTAATTTCTGTAAATTATGCTGAAACCCAAAAATGGCAATGGTCAGCAAAAGACAGAGGTGGATCCCTAAGATTTCTCTTGCTTGGTGTGCACCTACTTATTGGTAGGTGCTAGGATTTTCATTCCAAAGCCTAACAGTATTAAAAATGAATACACTATAGAGAATGAATGCATAAGCTTTCTCTCCCTGTTACTTTTAAGTATTGAAGCTCATGCCTGAAGGCTCTTGAACAAGGAGCAAGTTGAGGTGGCCTCCCTATTGACAGTCTATAAGAAGCAGGTAAATGAGGTACTGCCCTCATCAAAATATGGGTAAATTGCATTTGCTCAGGTTTAGCCTTGTTTGCACATACCTGATAACTACTTGTACAAATCCCTAATATAAATACAAATGCTGTCAGTTCTCATCTGATTTTCACTGATATGAGCACAGGGGAAGCATTTGAGCTTTCAAAGGAAGGTCTGTAAGCACAGGGACAAGCAGAGAGCAAGAACTAACACTTTCTCTCAGCATAAGTCACCCTAGATGGGTCAGTGTGGTCCCAGCACATTTTTTCCAAAATCTCTGTCTCAGAGTGGAGGCCTGTAGTCATAGGGATATTTTTCTTCTGCAACACTTTCTTCTCATCTCCACCTCTTGCCATCAGCCCAAGATCAGTGGAGTTGGTGGGCACCAGCCCTAGGGTTAGGTGGTGTCTACCCAATGCAGAGAAGGGGGAATTTCCCTTAAATAAAGACTCAAGAAAGGTAGGTTGTAAGTCTCCTGTGGGAGATGCGGTGATTTCAGGAGGGCAGAAATTCTGCGTTGGATCAGTTACTCTGGCCTCGGTGAGGAGAGAATTCTGTGCTGTGTCATTGGACCCAGCACGGTGAGGTTGGTCTGCACGTGTGTCAGCCTGGTATTTTCCAAGTGTGGGCATGCTGAGTACATGTTACCCAGCCATCTGCTGGGGGAGTTCTTCTGGCTCCTGGGGTAGAGGTCTTGCTGGGGGTTGGCTGCTGCCAAATTATTTATTGTCTGCTGCTCTCTCTGGGGGAAACCTTAGGGAAGGGAGGAGCTATAGATGAACTCTAGGACATACTTGTCACAGGAACAGTATTGTTACACATCCTTGCATCCTAAGGATCTCACAGCCCCAGAGTTCAACTGCATCCCAAGCTTTTTACCTTCTCATGTAGTTACCCCAGAGCGGGGAGAGCTTTGGGCTTCTTTGGTCTCATCTTGGTGTGACTATCCCAGTGCCCTGGTTACACTCAGTGGCATCCCTGTAGCAGCTGCAGTGCCTCCAGGCAGGGCCTTTGATTGTTCTGGGATTCAGGCGTCAGCAGTAGAAGTAACAGGCAACTCCTCTCTTCTAACAAGTTATTTTTGTTAGACATGGCTGGTAGCAGATCTGGGAGTCTTGGCTCAGTGAGCAGGTCCTGTTCCATCTCCATGGAAGGAATTTTTCTCCATATGCTGCACCATCTCTCTCAGCTCATCTTACCCCCTCTTGCCTTTGGGGAGATAAGCCCTAGGATGGAAGTAATTTCCACATCCTCATCAACAGCTCCTTTTCATGAGGGAGTTTAAGGGATATGAGTGGTGGAGGTAGATTTTATTTCTTTCTGAGTTGGCTCATTGGTTTTGCCTTTTTTCCTCTCTTCTGAGCCTGTAACTCAGGAGCAGTTAATTGAGAACTTTAGCTTTGACTAATATGTTTTACAAGCAGTTGCAATGGGTTTGGAGCCTGTTGGGTCAACTGCTGATAACCTGATTGCCTTTAATTGTGTAAACATACCCTCAGATATTTCAAGATGAGAGCACTTGGGTGCTGAAGGAATGGAAAGGAGTGTGTGTACAAGTATGTATATATATATATATATATCTATCTATATGTGTGTGTGTGTGTATAGTCCCACAGTCACAATTTCTTCAACTGACAGAACCTTTTCTGGGCACTGAATCTGCCTAAGATTTGTCTTTGGTGTCTTTGCAAAGGGGAATACTTGGGGGAAGTTGTAAATAAGTGCAATTGTCAGCCTCTCTCTGTCTTTGCTCTCTAAAGCTACAGAAGAGAAGTGTACCAGCTTTGCTTTTCAGAGCATTTCCCTTAGCAGCTGAATCCTGTGGGAGAGTCCTCTTAGAGCAGCTTTCCTCTGCGGTGGACTCTCCTGACAAGATCACAGACGGCTTCTGGTCTCTGAGTGTCATGATGAACATCTCGTTGGGTCTATTTTTACATCTGAAATATGTTGAAAGATGCTATGGTGAGAAGAAGCAGTACAGTAAGATTTGGAAGCAGTCTATACATGGTAATGCTTTTGGGGGCAGTATGCATTTTCCTTCCAGTTCCTGAAATTTCTTATGTCTGTAAAACTTGAGTTATCATCAAGAAAATAGTCATGACTATACAATATTTTGATTTTTTCTTTGTGCAGCAAGATTGAAGTTCTGTGCTTTATAGCTGCTTTGATATGTTCTTTTCAGCCTCAAAATTTTCCAATAAAATAAGTTCGTTGCAGGAGTTACTGCTACTCTAAACAATTAATTGAGAAGAAAAATAATGATAAACTTTAAGCTATTTTCCCTTGTTGACATACTGTTCTTCACCCTTTTAGTCTACCTTGAGTGCTGGTATGATGTCAGAACAGCATTTCAAGGCATAAGAGAGAAAATATTTCAACCTGAGAAGGTGGTTGGAGAAGTGGTTGAAAAAGGAGCTGAAAGCTCATCTGCTTTAACTACTGTTTATGGTGGGAATTGGGCAACTGACAGTTTTGACCAGATTATCCCTGGGTTTAGTATGTCTGTCACTTCACTGAGATTACAGACGCCAGGTTTTGTTGTGAACTGTTTTGCCTGTGTGTAATTGGGATCCTGACTGGCAGACCTTTGTCAGACCTGCCACCCTTGCTGGTTTGGGAGGTGACAGGTACCTGCTCAGCACTCAGGTGCTGAGGTGTCTCCTGTTGTCTCCACACGTTGCCACACTCTCTCAGCCTCCACCAGCTTGCTGCATCCTTATGGCCTGTGGGGCTGGGTGCTGTGGATGACGTCTTGGCACTTGCAAAATGGACCAGGCTTGACTTGCTTGGGAGCAGAACTGCTCTCTGCTCATGTTTTGGGAAGAAAGGGGTGGGGTATTGCTTGTTTAGCTCCTGGAGACAGCCAGTCCTTAGAAGATGACTGCTGGTAAGAGCTGTGATAATGAGACAGAATGCTGATGTGATCTGTTAATTTTTCTTTTTTTGTTGTTTTCTTCCACATTCCAGGAGGGGTGCTTGTGGCCCTCAGAAAGCTCGGTTTCGCGCCAGGGTGCTTCAGAGGTACTGACAGATTTCTGACTATCTTCACCAAGTGCTTTCTTTTTTTTTCCTGTAATGTGTATTTGGTTCCTTTCAAAAACGTGCATCTATTTTTTGTAAAGAAAGCTTTCTCTGTGTAGTTCACACTGTCATCTAAGCCTGCCTTAAACTTGCATTTCATAAATTCCTGAGACCTTTTCATAAAAGAACGAAATTCTGCCTACCTGACACCTCATCTCCATCATCAGCAACTCCCTGTGTTATAGTAGGCCTTGACAAGTAGGTGGTAGAGGTGTGTCTCTTTCCTGCAGTGGCTCAGTAATTTGAGTATTCGTTGGAAGCTGGGAGACCAGCCCCTGTTGTCCCTGAACTTTTCTTGGATTTACAACACGTAGCCTGTCACCAAGGTCACCCATCTTCCAGCTAGCACAGATCCCTTGTCTATGCAATAATTTGTGGCTGTATTGCTCTGAGTGGTCCAGCTGTCCCGTGACAAGCCCCTGCATCTGTGAAGGTCTGGGGTTGAAGACCCTGCAGGGATCCAAAAAATAAAGAAGAGCAGTCTCAGAGCTCTGGATCTGAGAAGCTGCTGTGTCTGTCCAGATCTGGGATAGACCAAGTGAGGAGCAATAGCACCTCACAGAGTATATTGAACTCTTCCTTTTGTAAAGCCTGTCCTTCTCCAGGGTTTAATATGCTGGGGACATATTTTCCATCAGAATGCAGAAGCTTTGTAGGTTCTCCCCAGAGGCTGAGTTCTGGCTAAGAGCTGAGGTGGGGGAGGACACCTGATACACTCTGATAGTGAAGGTGGTGTGAGATATGCTGAGCCTTTACATATTGTACTAAAATGACCACCTGAATTCTTTGGGGACACATTAACTCTGAGTAGGAGGGGAAAGGTCAGACTGCAGCTGAAATTCCGTATTGGGACATTGTTGTAGAACTAGTCAATTATTGAGACTAGAGAGAATTCATTTCCTAGTTTCAGAAACAGAATCATTTGTTTTTGCTGGGAATGTTTTAATGTCGGAAGGAGCTTGGTGGGGTCTTGGGCTTCCTTTGTGCAGCCGTTCTCAGGTGTGCTGGATCCTTCCTGCACCTCCTGCCTCTTCACCTGCAGGCATGTGGCCACGCGTGTGCACGGTATCTGCTGGGTTTGACCCCTAAGGCAGGGGGCAAAAAGAAGCGTTCTGTGTTTTCTCAGTCCGTTGTAAAGGTCGGAGCCCCCGCGGCGCTTGGCGCGGAGTCACGCGTGTCTCTCTTCCCGTTGCAGATCATGTACGCCCCGAGGTCCAGGGACAGGTTTACCACCCCATCTTTCATGCAGCGGGACCGTTTCAGTCGCTTCCAGCCCACGTACCCGTACATGCAGCATGAGATTGACCTTCCTCCGACCATCTCGCTCTCCGACGGCGAAGAGCCGCCGCCGTACCAGGGCCCGTGCACCCTGCAGCTCCGGGACCCCGAGCAGCAGATGGAGCTCAACCGGGAATCCGTCAGGGCGCCGCCCAACCGAACCATTTTTGATAGCGACTTGATAGACATCTCCATGTACAATGGGGGTCCCTGCCCACCCAGCAGCAATTCGGGCATAAGTGCAACCAACTATAGCAGTAATGGAAGGATGGAAGGACCACCCCCGACGTACAGCGAGGTCATGGGGCATTACCCAGGCTCCTCTTTTTTCCATCACCAGCACAGCAACATGCCTCCTTCCTCGCAGAGGGGGAGCAGACTTCAGTTTCAGCAGAACAATTCAGAGAGCACAATAGTCCCCAGCAAAGGCCAGGACCGGAAACCAGGAAATCTGGTCTAAGTTACCCGCCCAGGTGCGTTTGGACTGAAGATGGAGACCCAAGCAGGGCGGTGGAGGAAGACCCCCGTGCTCCGGTGCACAGTGTTGTTACGTTTCACGTGGTACAACTGAGTAAAACCAAACGTGCAAACCAGTTCTTTGTTTCTGATTCCTTTCAGGGGAATTGCATGCAAAGCAGATTGAAAGAAATACAAACTTCCATTCAGTTTGTCTACGAGCAGTGTTTCAGGGGAGAGGGGGGGATATATTATTTTTTTTTAATAAACTATTTCAATTATTTAATTCTAAAAGTTAACTTAGCACAGAAATGAGGCTTGTACAGCCTGTTTTATACTCACTGAATGGCAGAAGGAAGACGGTGGTTTTGCTAGATAAATGGGGGAAGAATTGGCCAGTTTGCTTTTTTTTTTCTCCCAGGGTGTGAATTTTTTTTAATATGAAACAAAATTCCTGTTCTGTGTGCCAAGGTATAAAGTTGAGAACTTAGATGAATGCAAGGAATTAATTTGTGTTGTGATAAATGTGTTTTAAAAAGTTGCACTATCTTACTGTTTAAAAAAAAATATATATGAGGGAACTGTTTTATGTGAAATTCTTCTATATGTTGTCGTTTCACCTGTGGAATAATGATAGAGCCCTAGAAGTAATCAGGAGGACTTTGCCCCCTCCCCCTGGGTTTGCTAGAAGATGGGGACAGGACTTAGCCTAACATCTCTTGACTTTTACAATTCAAAAAATACAGGGACACTTATCTTTGCAATAATTTGCATTCAAATAACAGTGTATCAGTGAAGTGTCTTGGAGACTTTTGGATGGAAGAAGGCAAATATGAAATCCCAGCATTTTCCATCACTTATGGTTTAGCTGTTTTGCAGTGTAGCCTGTTTCTTTCATAAATGGCAAAACGAAAATTCCCAGCTGTGTTGATTTGTATTGGTTCTAAGCGCTGCCATTCTTTACCTTTTCATAATGCAGTATCACCAGTACTTACCGTTCTAGAGATTTTTGTCCTCACTGTAGCCTGCAATGTACGTAGTCACATATGACATTATGCAATAAATCGTTTGAAAACGCAGGGTGGGACTTTTTTCCCCTGCACCGCTGTTGAAGTACGTGAGCCTGTTGTGGTTTTCGCTCTCCATTTCATCCTTTGGGATGCTGAAGTTCAGTCCTGGAGGTCCTTCCTGTTGAAGTGAAGGGGGCCCTAGTGGCTAAAGCCCCCCGTGGTGTTTCTGCAGCAGTGAGCAGTGCAACCGAGAGCGCTTGCAGCAGTGCTGCCGGCTCCTGCCGCATCCCTGGCAGGGACGTGGGAGCACCAGGAATTCTCCCTGCAAACCATTTTGCTCTGGGCCCTGCTGTGGAAACCCTTCTGGGTGCACGATGTCTGTGTGACGCCAGCAGGACTGTGCTCGTGGGTAAAGGTGACTCACGTGTTAACCAAGTGTCTGTAAGCCCTGATTTTTGCTAGACTGGCCTGGAGAGTAGTTGGAAAGTGTTACCTGCCTGTGTCGTGGCACGTGGGGTGTTTCTTCACTGGCTGCTCCCGTGTGGAAGCACGCGCGGCGCCGGAACTCAGTTGACAAAAGGTGATAGTGGCATCACAAGCACATGAAAAAGCACAAATTGCACTTAAAATGCATTTTGGAAATGGACTTAAAAGCAAGAATCTTTAGAGTCTTAGCTTGAATAGTTTCTAATATATAGGTGTATGAGTGTGTCATAGACCTTTTCACTTTAAGATCTTTCACTTTTTTCTGTTTTCCTGAGCCTTGTGCTTGGTTGCGGGCAGCAGCTGCTGAGTGCCCCAAGGGCAGTGATGCCCTGGTCCCATGGCTGGAGGCTGGATTTCTGCAGGACTTCTGTACACAGGGGGCTCTGATAACTGCAGTGCATCTTTGATCTATGCAGAGTTTTAATGCCAAAACTGTGTGTGTGTCTGCGTGTGTGCGTCTTTTGGGCCTCAGTGTAGATTTGTTTTCCTCAAAAGGTAATTTGATTTTATTCTAGTTTAGAAAACATTTGTATAACTGTTAGTCTGAATACACAGCCCCATTTGTCTCTGTAATTGTTGTTTTGGTCTGAGTCATGCTGGTAATGCAGAGTAAAGCTGCCTTTTATTGTATGTATTAATTGAAGAGAGAGATAGAGATTGTATGGTGGGATTCACTTACTTTTTTTTCCTCTCAGACTCGCAGGACAGGTGTTTAGAAGATGACTAGGTGGCTTTCAGTCAGCTGGGGCTTTCATCACTGTCTGGTTCCTGGGAATAAAAGCTGTGAAGTTAGATTTTGCAAACAACCTACGAACATAATTCTTAGTTTAAAACAACAACCAACCAAACAAAACCAACAGAAGGACAAAGCCAGCAGATGTTGGGTTTTGGTCTTCAGTGACTTTTGTCACTTGAGGAGTGAGCCTTTAAGCCAGAGAATGCGTGTGCCTACACAGATACTGTGCTGTTGCCTAAGTGAGGACTGTTTAGCCAAGAAGCCTTCAGGTGAGAACAGCTGGAACTCATTTGTCATGGCACAGCACACCTGGACTGGGCCCTGGGCTTGGGCTGGTTGAAGACCAACTTTCCCCATGTGCAGATCTCAGCAACGTGAGCCTTGAAGTTGCCTTCAAAGTCACCTCTTGGGAACGTACTTTCTTTAAAAACAGCCCATTGCCATCTTTTGCTCTCTGTGCATGCCAGTGGATTTATGCACTTCCCATTGTCCAGTAGGCTGTCTCTTAATTTTTCTTGGCTGAGAAAATTTTTCTGCATGGAAAATGTAGCTTTTTCCAGTTCTTTAGAAAAGATTTGGTTAAAAATAACTTGGTATTTGCTCACCTAATAGTTGCATCTCTTCTTGCGTCTTTGTCTTCTCATCCCAGAATCAGAGAATATACTGAGTTGGAAGAGACCCATCAGGATCATTGAATCCATCTCCTGGCCCTGCATAGAAGCATCCCCAAGAGTCACACCATGTACCTGAGAGCATTGTCCAAATGTTTCTTGAACTCTGTCAGGCTTGGTGCTGTGATCTCCCTGGGGAGCCTGTTCCAGTGCCCAACCACCCTCTGGGGAAAGAATCTTTTCCTAATACTCAACCCAAACCGCCCTTGGCAAAGCTTCAGCCATTTCCTTGGATCCTGTCACCGGTCAACAGAGTGAGGAGACCAGTGCCTGCCCCTCCTCTTTCCTCCATGAGGAAGTTGTAGCTGCACTGAGGTCTCCCCTCAGTCTCCTCCAGGCTGGACAAACAAAGTGACCTCAGCCACCCCTCCTATGGCTTCCCCTGGGGACCCTTCATCAGCCTCCTGGCCCTCCTTTGGACACTCCCTTGTGGCTTAATATCCTGCTCTGCTTTCCCAGTGTAATGTGTAGGCAGTACCCCTCAGCTCTGGGAGTGTAGTGGCTAATTTACTTGCTGTAGGTGAGCTTGCAATCTTCTGTTTTGGGGCCTCTTTTAGCAGTAAGTAGGCTGTTTTCTGATGGATATTAGTGCTCTCCAGTGGGAAGGCAGTCTAACATTCAAAGGCAGTATAACATTCAAACACTTTGTTTTTCTATTTTTTCTTCTGTTGACATGGTAGAGAATCTGCTCTTGATAACAGAGCAGAATGGTAAAAGAAATACCAGAATTAGATAGCACTACCAATCTTTACAGGCTTAGAAATTGGTGAGCTCTAAAGATAGGTAATTCTAGAAAGCATTTATGGAAGACAAGCTTTGAAAATATCCAGAATTTATAGACTGTATTCCAGAGCCACTCAATGAAACTTTGTATAAATTATAAAAGATTTCTGCAAACCTTGTAGCATTAATTGTGTAGATTTTGCCTCCACACTGATGTTCTGGTTTGTGTATCTCATGCACAAAACCCACATCGTGTTTGTGTGTGTGTGTGTGGTGTTTTCTATGTGACAGATCATATTTGCCTGAATTCTGGTTGCATCTTCTGACTTTGCCCAGTAACTTGTGTTCCCAAAATTCAGTATAGTGATGCCCCTACTTTAGAGATGTTCAGGTTAGAAGCTTATTTTTTTCTTTTAAATGCACCTTTATGAAATAAAGTTTTCTAACCTCTGTCCTCCCGCAAGGACTAATTTTTCCCTTATATGTCTTGGCATGGCTCTCTTCTTGATGCTAAATATACCCCATCTTTGGTGTTTTTGTATGACCTTTTAAGGCTGAAAAGGCAGGGGGTTTATCAAAAGAAAAAAACAGTTTTTCTCCCAGTTTACCAGTGGAGCACTTAGCTCTAATTCTGTACCTATGTCTAGCACAGTTGTGGTTGGGCTCCTCTCAGTGCTGGACAAGCAGACTGAGTGTGATGCTGCTTAAAAGGTGTGAGTGAGGGATAGGAAGAGGGGTAGCCAGCCAACACTGCAGTGTTCAGATGCCTTTCCTGGTGTGTGTGGCACAGAATTCACAGGACTTTGCATAATGGGATGTTTTCATCAGGGAGCATCTAATTATGCTACTTCTGGTCTTGTCACTGATGAACTCTGCACTTAGGCCAGTCTCGGGCTGATGGGACTTTATTACAGCATGATTTTCCCTTGGAAGTATGAAAACTCAAGCTATGCCCCATGTACAAGTTCCTGATGGCTAGTGAGGAAGATGTTTGCATTCCTGCATTCATGGAACCTGCAGGAACCATGGGTTAAGCTGTGCTTCATTTGGCTTTTTATTACTGCTTGCCCACTTCTCCCACCAGGTTGTCCCAGCTGGAAGCTGCTTCTGTTATACCAAATCTCCGAATGTTCTTGTTGCAGGTATATTTCTTTTTTTTAAAGTCTCATTGAGAATTCTTTTTTTTCTGTGAATGTGGTGCAGGGAAGGGTAAGGAGCAGAATTGCATTGTTTATTAAGGAATGCACTTCTTTGCAGTAGAGAAAAAATCCTTGTCCTGCTGAAGACCCCTCTGTGGAGGGGCCGTGTGGAGGCTGTCTGGAACAGTGCTGCTTGTGACGGTAGTTTCTAACCCTGCCAGGTAGTGAGATACTGGAACTTAGAACTGGCACTCTAATCTATAAGGAATGTTTAAATGCTTTGGAGAAGGCTGATTGCTCACCTTTCTCTGACTTTATCCCTGAACACTCACGGTAGCTAAGGTAACCGGATTTCGTAGGTTAAGCAAAAATAGTAAGCTGGTGAAAAATAGATATACATCAATGTTTTTCTTTGCCTTTTTGCCCCCCAAGGATAAACAATAGGCTTGCTGGCACATTTGCAAGTATTTAGGATTATTCACAGGTTCTCTCTGCTCGTTACTGTTAAGTCATGTCCATGCACATACAGACCTGCGTGCAAGCTTGTCCCCTCGATTCTCTCTGTACCAGTTGCTGTTCCATGATCACCTTCCAGAAGTGCTAAATGTCTCTGTGTTGTGCTCTCAGGAGCAGTGGCAGGTCATCTGTCAAGCAGCAGGAAGCAAGAGGAGTATTTGCTTTTCAGTCCTGTAAATGTCATGACCTATGTTTTTAGCAGTCGGGGGCTTTCTTGCCGCCCCAGTTCTTGCCTGTCACCCGGTGTGCTCGTGCATCTTCCATCCAACAGCTCTCTCTCCTTTCGGGTGAGCTTTGAAAAATCTTCGTGCTTTTGGGATCACCCCAGTGCAGACCTCATGTATTGATGTACAGGGAGGAGATATACTTAGTGTACCCTAAATCTCATAAGCGTGTTTTTTCAGACCTAGCTGCTGATGAGAACCAAGTGATCCTTCTGTGCCGTGGGTTCAGATGAAGTCTGGCTTTTGATTACATCCTTGCTTTTAGATAAAGACTGTCACACATAATTTAGTTACACATATTTGGTCTTTCCCTGCACTGTTGCCTGCTTGTCAACCAGTACAATTCCAACTTTTCCCCTACAGTAGCCCCAAATGTGCCAATCATTTCAATCCCTGGAAAGAGGCAGATTTATTGAGTTGTCTGAGGCCTGTCGAAACCTTTTAGAACATGGAGAAGTCCCTTGTGAGGATGTGTTGAACTTAGAGAGGTTTCCTGTCCAAAAACTGTTCTGTATGTTTCGTTAGGAAATTCAAGTTTAAGGTTTTGAGAGTATGCTGACTGACAATGTTGGTAGGATTTTTTTAATAGTTAATTTATTGTTTGCCAGCCTGTCTTCAGTAATCAGGGATGTAAATTACCTTTTGAGCCACCTCTGATTGCATTGTTGGGCTGGCAAAAGCCCTGTTGGGCACACTTGCACCAGCAAAAAAAAGAATAGTTTTCATGGTACAGCTCTGGGGAATAAACAGAAGCTGCACCACTAAGTTCGTCCTCCAAAACCAACATGAGACCTGCATTGCCTCTTCCCAGCAAACTGAAGTGTAGGTGCTGCAATGAAGTGCTTTGCCCCACTGTTTAGTACCACAGACGTGCAGTGGAGGAGCCTACTGATGTTTCCTGGAAATTGTCATTGGCATTAAATGTATTTCAGGGATGCTAATGCTGTTTCTGTAACCACCCAGTACAATTCTCTTCTGCTTTTGAAAGGGAAGATCAAGGACCATGTTCTGTCACAAACTCTCCTGGCTCTTACTTCTGCCTTGCTGGTGTCTCTTCGGTTTTTAGACTGAGCACAAGCAACCCGGTTATTGCTAGCGTTGCTTTCTTGCTGTAAAAGAGCTTACCTTTTAATGTTGATTAATGATAAAAAAACAAAACTAAAACGTAGATATACTTCCCCTTCCCTCTGACAGATGTGTGATTGACTGCCAGAGGTGATACTGTTTTCTTTGCTATATTGCTGCTGCTGCTGCTGCTTTAAGTGGTTTGGTGTGTGAGCTTTCTGAAACAACACAGTGTGTGTAGGATCTCGTGGATGACAAAGCTGTCTCTTCTTCCTTTCTCTCCTTGGTTTGTGCTTGTCTGTCTGCTGTGGTAGGTTTATTAATAAATTAAATACGTCCTTATTAGATATAATTTTGAGGAGGTTTGCATGTCCGTAGTTTGTAAGCAACTAAGGTGCCTCATGTTCAGGTCTGAGCAGATAGGAATCCCCTTGCACTCAAGAGGGCCTGATCCAAAACCTGCTGAAGTTGGTACGAAGACTCTTGCCGACTTCAGAGGGCTTTGCATCAGGCCTTACACTCCCACCTTTGTTGTGCCTCACTTAAAATGGTGCTTTTTCAGTTGTCTGTCGTTTTTTCTGTTGTTTGTTTTTTTTTTCCCTTTGTATGGTGCTGTGTATAACTTGAATATATTATGCACATATCCTACCCAATGGGTAGAACAAACAAACATACAAAAACAAATAGATGTTGTTAATACTGTAAGATAGTGTACAGATGATACCGATTTTAACACAAAAAAAATGGCATAGACTTTGAGAATGCCAATCTGTGCTTGGTCCTTTTTTTGTAAGAAAGTTTGGAAATGAATGCATACAAATGACAAAAAGTCTATGTATTTTATTTTCCTATTAAATATCAATATAATATCATAAGGGAAGAAGGTTCAACAAATCCTTTTTGACAAGCCTGTGTATAGCAGTTAGTAGTTTGATGCATCTTTGCTGTGAAGATCTTTTTTTTTTTAATGTGTCACTTTAAAAAAAAAGGAAAAAACCACAAAACAAACAAAACCTCCACAGCTTTAAACTTGCAACTAGATGCTTCTCGTATTGGTTGTCGCCTTGCTATTGCTGAGTTGGACCAGTATTAGTTACTACTTCTCCAGCAGATACCTTATTTATTACTATTCTTGATTACCTTTTTTTTTTTTTAACTTAGAAATGGGCTAAAACTTTTCGAACCTTTTTAATCACATCCTAGATTTGAAGTGAAGCTCAGACAGGTGGGAGCTGACCAAACCATCCCTGCAAAGCCAAAACTAGGCCAGTGAGGGTTCTGTGACAATGGCCACCCCTTGCGCTGTGCCCACGACGGGTTCCCCGTGCTGCCACCACAGAGTGTCCTTGGGCTTGGGGTGTGGATGGACTCCCTGGTGACCTGTGCTCTTGCAGGGTGGACAAGAGTGGCCGCAGTTGCTAGCGAGCTGAATGCAGGGTTTGAGCGGGAGCTTGGAGTTGGCAGCTCTGCTGCTGTGTTGGCTTCTGACAGCAATGGCTTAACCCAGGTTCATGTTTGAGATTACAGAGAAATGCTTAGACCCGTTCAAACCCAGCCGGGGAAGCGGTGTGGGAAGTAATTGGACACTTCGGCTTCCTGCCGCGCTCCCTTGGCAGTTTGGTTCTCCCCGTTGTCTCCCCGTGTTTGGTGCTCCGTTCCTGTGCCCCTGCACGCTGTTTGGTAAAGCAAATACCTCAGGAAAACTCAACATGAAGTTCTAGCGTAGGGACTTGCAGATGCTGTAGTTATTTTTCTAAACTGTTTGTTCTATCTATCCCAGGACAGTAGGTGATAAAAGTTCATTGGTCCGAGACAGACTCGTCCTCTCACAGATGGATACCAACTAATCTCTCATAGATACTCCTGTCTGTATGTAGCTTTTTTATACTTGCCAGGCTTTAACCACAGATGTAAGGTAGCAAGGTGTTGGGAGATGTTTGAGATGGTGTTTCGGTGTGGTTTTTCAGATGATTAGCAAAGCGCTGTGCTAAAACTCAGGGGGCCTTACCCAGGGCCAGTGAAGTCAGTGGTGGGGCTCCCTCTGGTTTGAGTGGGCTTTCAACCCGGTCCGTCACGCTGGAGGATGGTGCCTTGGGGCACAGTCCTTCACTGCTTCTCTGTCAACCTGAAACATCTACACCTTTGTCTGTAAATAACTGTTTAAGAGCCCTCACAGGAGTCCTGTATCTGAATGTTGATCATGGTTGTTTTGGGTTTTTTTTGTTTTAAAGAAGTGTGTTAAGTTCTTTATGGCCAGTTCTGCATCATCATGCCCTTACAGGTAGCCTGTATCATCACATCCTTCTATTTGTTGAGCTGTTCTGTCAGTAAGCATGTACCACAGGTAAATACGCATATTTTGTGATTGTCACTTGTTAATTCATCTTGTTTGTCAGGGTGTGGAGTAATTGTTTTGGAAGTGTGCCTTGCCTGGCCACCTTCACCTTTCTGTTTGCACTGCAGTACCATTTCTGTGCATAAAGGAAGAAAAGCAAACAAAAAAACCCGGGCCTTCACTGGGAAGACTGTACAGAGTAAACCTCCTGCTGGAGGAATCTAGAGTAGGATTTATCATAACAAAACATGCATATTGAGTGGACCAAACACGAGCATGTCTCCTTTTAGAGGCACTAATTTGCTTTGAAGCTGCAGTGGAAAGAGCAGACTATCTATTAAGTGTATTCACAGCTGTGTTCACGCTTTTCCATTTACCACAAAGCACAGCAGGCAGCCAAGATTTTAAAAGGACTATGAGCAGAAGTTACCAGAGCCTCAGGCATCATGGACCTGGACAGCAAAAATAATAATAATTTTTAAAAAATCACTTTAGTATTCTTTAACAAAGCTTTTCTACTCATAATAAAGACTACATAAGCGTTGATAGGGGTTTTATCTTTGTATAACTCTCAACTGCCCAATGCTGCTGTGCTCAGAGCATTTCATGGTGGTATGTACATCAGTCAGGCTGTTACACTCAAAATTAACCATCAAATGCCTGTTTAATTTAGAGTGTTACCCTTTCTTTGTTGTTTCTTGCTAGTTAATTTACAGTGTAAAATGCTTTATTGCTGTATGGATTTTAATTTTTTTTGTATTTCCAACATTATGGCTTTCAAGATCACCTTTTCAACACATCTCTTATTTTTGTCCATTTTCTTTCAAGCTATTCTGAAATATGTACAGCACTATCAACAATATTTAATCTTTCTTTTAAAATTTGTTGTTGTAAAATGAAGCTATTAAAAACAGTAAGTCTTTTTACAACTGTATTGGAATTTCTCAATAGCTGTTCATGTGATGCTATGACAAACCTGGCTTGCTTTATTTTTCATTTTTTTAAATTTTCTGTTTAACACAATTAATTTGTTGCTTATTTTCCACCGTAACTCCCAGTTATATACAGAAAAAGATTTCAACTGTTGTGTATCTGACTCTTTTAATTGAGCAAATGGTGATGTCCTAGTTTTTAGACCTAAGGTCTGTTTATTGCAATACTTTTAAAGGAAGATGTTGCTCTAAGTGCTGTTGTTAGTTTTAAATACAGATTTTATGCTTGTTCTTAAAATGCTGTGGTTAAACCATGGCACGAAATTATTAAAAATTATTAAATGCATTTGTCTCCTGTTGGATTTATTTTCCCTTTAAAGTGAAAAAAACCAAAAAAGCTTGGAACACTAGAGTGGCCTTGGTAAAATAAGTGCTTGTCTTTTTCCCTTGCTGTTTTACTGCTGGCAGCCAGGTAGCAGATGGTGAAGGAATCCGAGAGGACTCAGTCCTTGAAGCATTGAAGCATTATGTGAGGGCCCCGGGAAGGGGGTGTCTGATGAGGGTTTAGGATCAGCCTTCCCACCCTCACACTGGTGATGGATGCTGGGACGGTTGCGGGCGTTTCTGCCCTGCCTCTGCCACAGGATGGGCTGGAGCAGGAGACAGCCTGTCACACACTGCAGTCAAGTCTAGGCACTTTATCTGAGCCAGCTCGTGGTTTCAATTCCCTTAAGAGAACAACCCCACCTCAATCTCATTTAAAGCCCTGCTGTTGGTGACAGCCTCTGGCACAGCAGTGCTGACTGACCAGCAGGGGGATAAGCAATGCCCCCAAAGCATTGAGTTGCAAAAAGTCTTTAAAATATGAAGATGCAAAATATGGCTTGTGGGAGGGAGATTCACAACCTGGTTTAAGAAAGCTGGGACATGCCTTGGCCAGTGCTTAAAACGAGAGCAGTGGTGGTCCAGTAATGGGGTGAGGGGAGGGATGACTGTCAGTAAACCAGATGGAAGGGTCCTGTGAAACACTCAAAGACTTGTCTTTGGTGATACAGATCATTGCAAGGTAGATCAAATTATCCCTGGCTGGCACCTGCCACTTTGCCATACTAAAGCTTAACAGAACTGGGAAAGAGCAGGTAATTTCTGTTACAAGTGTATAAAGTGATGCTTTATTTAGCATGATTATTAATAACATAGTTACCTTGGTTTGTATTTTGTACCCGTGCTGCTGGAGCTTGATGTCTGTGTTGCTGCAATGCGATGCTGAGTTTGATACTTCAAACCTGGGCCTTTCTTGCAGGTCTTTTCCAGGAAGAGGTCTGCTGTGGGAGCCATGGTCCATCCTGCTTCTGACACCCTGCTGTGGAGCTGCCTTTACATTCCACTCAGAGAGGAACCAGGGGGGTTCCTCTTGCTGCTGTTCTTTTCAAATGGCTTCTTTAAATGTTACAGTACTTATTTCTGGGTCAAAAGTAACCGTGGTTTTTTCCTATAACCACCCTGAGTTTGCTGTCCTCCATCTACAACATTTTAGTTCTTCTTTAGTATTTAGAAAATTGCTAGTTCCTTAGTCCTTAGAAGTACTCTAAATCTCCAAGCTTCTGCTCCTCCTCTACTGTCTGAACCCTGAACTCCCTGGAAACTGCATTTTTTGAGCCTGCTTTGATCTTTTACTTAATCTGGTTTTAATTGTATTTATATTTGGTTTATAATATGCCATTCTGTTTGATTGTGTTTTAATATCACTGCCAATGGTTGCAACTTGGCTGTAGATGGGATGTCTCATCTCAGTAGGGTTACTTTTTTTCTGCTGAAAGATTAATATAGTGGCTGCTGCAGTCCTGTGAAACCTCTAGGTCTGGCTTCCAGGCTCCCAGCAGTATTGTGTCTCATTACAAACACCCTGTTTTTAACATCCCAAACCCTTTTCTTCCCAAGACCCCCTCCGTAATGAGACTTCGTTACTTAGACAAAAATTAATTAGGCTTCTCTCATTATCACTGTTTTGATCGGTTGTGCTTTAAGTGAGTTCTAATTAAAATGCACATTTTAAAACCCTTAGTGCTGAATCCTCTTCTAATAGCTCGCTTCTACTGCTGCGATGCCCTGCTTTTTGTGCAGTTTGCATTGTGCTGCTTTTGCAGAACTCTAGCATTGACTTAGAAAACTAAAAACTTGCATGATTTTTTTTTGCTTGTTTTCTACATTTTTTTTCCAGACTGGCTGCCAAGTGATTGCTCCTGAGAGCCTGAGAATGGGGATTAGAGCTGAAACACTGAATTCTTTACATGTGGTAAAACTGATGAACTGAGTTTCTTGGTGTCCTGTATAGTCAGTAACCCTACCTGTCCCCAGAATGTTCCAAAACATAAGGGGGAAGCTATATGCTGCAGTTGTTACTATTTAACTGCAAATTTCTGCTTGCCTTAGCTGTTCCAAGTTGCCTTAAATACATTATTTATTTTGGCAGGACTGCATGATCCTTCCCAGGGATACCTGCCACATGCTAAGCCAGTGGACGCTCTGCTGTGGCTAGAGGGGGACATTTGAAGGGTGGCTCTCCTTAATAAAGGGGCTGATCTGTAAATCAGATAAAATATTTTGTATCCTTTAATGGTTTCCACTATGAAGTGTGTTGCAGAACAGCAGCAGAAAGGTGCTAGAAGTACTCAAAAGATGAGGAAACATGCATGAAGAAGTACATGCCAGGTCTCAGCGCAGCCTATGGCAATGCTGGGAATAACCTTTCCCTTGCCACCCTTCCCAGTCCCTCCACTTGCGAGGTACAGTTTCCTTCTGCTCATTTCTAACACATCCCACTGTCTTGGACAGAGCTCTTTTCTGTTTGGCAGGGCTTTGAGCAAGCAGCCAGGACATAGCCTCCCCTTGTTCAGAGAAAGAGGGCATCTTTTTCAGGGAGGCCAAAATGCCACCCTTGAGCCCCCATCAGTGCCAACACCAGATCATTCCAGCTTAATTTAACATTTGCAGACATTATAGTGATTGACAGTTGAGTGGAAAATTCCAGTTTAATCCTGCTCTGTGTGCCACAGACATGGGCTCAGACAGCTTGACCTACATTTAACCCTGGGCAGCAAGAAATTCTTAGGGGAAAAGAAAAAAGTCTTTTTCATCTCAAAGCAGTGAGAACATTCCCACTTATTACATGTCCCTGTGTATATGCCTACACGTGTAATTGTGTTACAGTGCTGTGAATATTTCATGAGCTGAGCCAAGTTTGACCTGGTTGGCTTTACTTGGTGAAGAAGACATATAAATCAAATATAAAAGCACAAGTGTACTTGCATAGCCATTCAGCAGGGTTTATGGCAACAGCAAAAGGGATAGGAGCTAGTTCTTTCCTGACAATGGGGTTAGGATTGTAAGTTCTATAAAATTTGCTTATGCTGCAAACTTTATCTCTCTTGGGGGAAAAGTTGATGAGCTGGTAACTTCAACTAATGTATTGTCAGGAAAAGCCTAACAGGTAAGGCTTGACTGAGGGACTGCAGAGTCAGTCTGGTTTCTTTGACCCCCCTCCTTCTGCAGATCAAAGGTGCTGATAGTGACTGACTGTGTTTGTTTTGGGAAGTTCCTGGTGCAGTACTGGGTGTCACAGCTTTTCAGCGAGAGGTGCATTGGCAAACGTGAAAAGCCCTGTGGCTGAGTGATGACTGCATTAACTACTCAGCATGCAAGCCCTCTCACCTTCTACAGTCATGCTGTATATTACACCTATAGATAATACGCACACTCTCTCCAGCCATGTGCTAGGGCAAACAGGCACTTTACCATAAAATGCCATCATTTCTCTGTCAGGGAAATGGCATACTCTGCACTAAAATCCCCCTCTGACCGTGACACAGAAGTAAGGTGCCTGTCTGCAGTAGAACTGTACTCAAGAGTAAACTGTGCAGCTGTAGCTTGAGTGCTGCTTGTGCACTGGCACTTCTTTTCTTTGGAGGAGATTGTCTGCATGTGGGTACATGCTGTGCCAGAGGTGTGAGGGCTACTGCACAGCAATCCAGCAACAGAAAATACATTGTTAGTACAATAGGCAGAACTTGGAATACTCCTAGTGTAAAATGACACCGTGTTATCTTTATTTTCATGGCTTTTCTAATCTAATCCAGGATAAAAACTAAATTCAGGTATTTGGCTAACCATATCATTAGTCATCAGTTAGCCAAGGCTGAGAAATTTCCCTTTCTCCACTATAATTTCTCCAAAGGTCTCCTTCTGCATGAAAACACAGCTGCCACCTCTGGGAGGTATCTGGAGGCCACAGCTCTGTGCAGGCACCTGTTTTTGGGGGAAAGGTGCTCCAAGGTGGCTTTAGGCAGTGCCTGGATAAAGAGTCGGTGCAAATGTGCTGGTGGAAGTGCTTGACAGTACCAGCTGAGGGTACTCTGCACCACTTACTGGAGAGTGTTCAGCTGAAGGGCAAGTACAGTATCACTGTTCATCTCTGCTTTCTCTCATGTTGTCTCAGACCCACGTCCTTACAAGGTCTGGCAACTCTTTTTGCAGCTATGAACAAATCCATGTGAAATGATAACAAAAAAAAAAGGTGTGTGGTAAACTTGCAGCCTGTGTATTTTGAACCTAATGCTGGAGCTGGGTTTTGTCTTCACCTGCTTTGTGACCCCAGATGGGAGGTCATCAGTAAGCACAAGGGCCAGGTCAAGGCAGTGTCCACAAGTGCTGTCTCTCCGTGCCCGTTTTAGTCACCAAGGCAGCCCACTGAAATGACCAGTGCTGGATCTGTACCAGCCCCCCAGCAGTACAGTTTTGATTCATATAAAATGTAGGATCCCAACTGCATTTCTGATGGATTCAGCATAGCATTTCAAGTGGAAATTACATCAGTTTTGTGACTTTATTCTGATTGCAAGAGCACATAAGATTCTTGATTCAGCATGAGTTTGAGAGGAGGACACAGGCTATTCAATACTTGACTGGCAATGGAGTTGACTCGAGAACTGTAGCATATTTGGGCATTATTCTTAAACAAGCCTGAATATCCTCCCCTGTGTTCCCTCCTCTGTGATTGTCCAATCAATCCATCAAACTCAAGCCCAAACTTAACACTACATGTTACCCCGCGGGCTTTTGAAATCAAGATGTATTCTTTCTACTTAAGAAGATCATAAAAATAGGCAGCTAATTGCCAGGGCATAATTACAATTCTCTAATTATTATTGTTGCTGATGGTAAGTGATGAACAAGGATGAATGTGATGTGATGCCCTAAGCTGACACCCTGAAGGGGACACAGTCAGAGGAATTTGCTTCGACTTTGGCTCCAGCTCCATCTTGAGTCACTATTTTCGCTCTGGTCTGTTACTGGGTCACAGCTTTGGCTCCAACCCTGCTCAAAAGGCTCAGCTGCGCTTTCAGCTTGGGCACTAACTTCAGCTGTGACTGGTTCTGGTCCTTGTTCAGGCCGTTGTTTTGACTGGCCCCATTTCACTGTTGCTTCAGCTCCAGCCATAGCTTAGGCCAAGATTTCAGCTCCTCTTGGGCTGAGACTTCAGCTGTTCCCCATCAGGCTCTGGCTTTGGTTCTGGGCCCATCTTGGGCCATGATTTTGACTCTGGGTCTTTCTCAGGGTGTGAATTCAGCTTTGGCCCAACATTGAGCTGCTGTTTCCACTCAGCTCCATCTTGGTTTGCAACTTTTTCTCCTGCCTGTTTCAGGCCAATACTTGGGTGCCAGCCAAGTACTGGTCATAGGTTTGGCTCTGGCTGTATATCACTCTTTGAGCTGGGCTCCAGCCCTGCTCCTTGGCCTTGTCTCTTCATCTGCAACTTGGTATCAGGCCAGACCCTAGCTCTGGCCCCTGGCTAGGCTGTGATTTTGGTTCTGTCCCATCAGGCTGTGACTGCAGGTCTGACCTCTGTTCAGGCTGTGAATAGAGATCAGGAGCCATCTTGGGCTTCTATCATGTCTCCAGCCCTATCTTTGGCAATGGTTGCAGCTTCAGGACCCATCCTGAGCCACAGCTTTGATTCTGGTTCTGTCTTGGGTCACAAGCTTGTCCCCAGCCTGATCTAGGGCTCTGACTCCAGCTCCAGCTGAAGCTCCCATGTCTACTCTGCCCCTGCTTGGTTTTTCACTCTGTTCTGCCCTTCTCAGTTTGTGACTTTGGGTCCTGCCTGATACCAGGCAGCAACTTTGGCTCTGGTCCCTGCTTGGGCTGTGACTGGTGCCAGATTGAGCTGTTCACCTCAGCTTTGTAGAGATATTGGAGTGAGACTTTAACTTCTTCCATCCTTGGGAACAATTTGAGCTCTGGCTCACCTCAGGCTGCTACTGAGCTCTGGCTCAATACTGAGTCGAGATCTTTGCTTCAGCCCCATCTTTGGCCATAACTTTGGCTCTGGCCACTCTTCAGGTGGTTTCTTTGGGTCTGCCCAGCCTTTGGGTCTGACCCCTCCTCAGGAGGTTGCTGTGACTTGGCCACTGTTCGGGGCATGGCTTTGGCTCTGGCCCTGTCTTGGCTTGTTGATGTTGTTTCCAGCCACCTCTTCATCTGCAGCTTTGGCTTAAGCTTTTGCTTGGGCCACAAATTTGGTTTCATTTCCATCTTGGGCTCCTGCTTTGGCGCCAGCCTGACCTCTGAGAGCAGTTTTGGTTCTGGATTGGTATTGGGCTGTGACCTAATCTCTGGCCTGATATTGGCCAGATGCTTTGCCAACAGCTTGATGGTAGATCACAGCTTTGCCTCTGGCCCTGACTGTTATAGCTCTTATTTGGGCTGCTACTTCAGCTTCAGCCCCATGTCAAGCTGTGACTTTGGCTCTGGCCACCTGGCCATCCACATCTTTGTCTCTGCTTTGATACTCAGTTGCAACTTTGCCTTTGGTCTCTGCTTGGTTATGACTTCTGCTTCAGCCCATTTCAGGCTGCAACTTTTGCTTCTTGGGCAGTGATCTCAGCCCTGTTCTCTGTTCAGTGACTGATGGCTATTTTTGAGCCATGTCTTCAGAGCCTGTCCACTGTGAGGCCATGAGTTTGGCTCAGTTTTTGGATCAGGGTTTCAGTTCTGGTCCCTGCTGCAGCCCCTGTGAGGATCATGGCTTCTGCTCCAGGCCCATATTGAACTGTGACTTTGGCTCTGGCCCCATTTCAAGGCACACGTTTGGCTCCAGCCCTGTATCACACTGTGATTTTAGCTCCAACCCCATCCTTAGCTGTAACATCAGCAGTGGTGCCATTTTTGCTGCATCTTTGGCTCTTGCTCAATCTCAGACCATGTCTGTGGCTCTGGCCTCTATTTTTCTAATTTGTTCCTTGCCGTATTTTGGGCTGTTACTTTACCTCTAGGGGAAATCTTGGGCCATGGCTTCAGCTCTGGCCCCATCTCTACATGTGACTTTAGCTCCAGTGCAATTTCAGGCCATGATTTCAGTTCCAGACACATCCTGGGCCTCTGAGACAGGTTTGGCCTAACACCAGGTTGCTACTTCAGCTTCAGTATTTGTTTGGTCTGCATCTGTGGCTAGGGCTGGACAGAAGGTTGTGGCTGTGGCTGTAGCCCCACGTTGGTCTGTGGCTTCATCTCAGTGGCATTTCTGGGCATGATTTCAGCTCTGGCCCAGTACTTTGCTGTGACTTTGGTGTTTCCAGAGGTTACCTAGAAGAGAGGTTAGACAGAGTAAGAGAAATAAAGTAGGTATTTATTAGAAGGCTTTCAAAGGCTATACCTTGGGCAGTACAAGAGCCCAGCTGAGGCTACACCCAAGATGGACCACAGGTCACGACTTTTCACACTTTTGTAAGTTTTGGTCCATTTGCATATGGGGGTTAATTGACCAATTAAAGCTTCAGGTAATGAAGTCCCATCCTCCCAGTTTGCCCCCCCAGTTTGCTATTGTTAATATGTTTTTGGGCCTGAAGCCATGATGGTGACCTTGGTTCACAGGCTGGAATAGGACTGTTTTGTCTAACTACCCTGTGAAGACAACTTGCTTATGAAGTTCAGTGTTATATACTAATGCAGTACAGAATCTGAAAAATATGAGGGCTAAAACTCTAGGCATCAACTTGACTTCCTGCCCTATCTTGGATCACTACTTGCCTCCAACTCAAATGTGGCTCTGGTCCATGCTCAGACAGTGTGTGCCGCAGCAGTTGGGGCAGCAGTGTCTGGCCCCCATCTCTGGCCATGGCTTTGGTTCCAGCCCATCTTGGGTTATGAATTTTTTGGCTCTGGCACTACCTGCTGTTTTGTCCTGATACTGGGCCATGATTTTTGTTCCAGTCCCGGTAGGGATGTTATCTTGACTCTGTGCCAACCTTTAGCTGCAGTTTTGGCTCTGGACAGTGCTTGGGCTTTGATTTTGTCTCTTCCCCATCTTGAGCCACAACATAGGCCCTAGCCAAGTAGTGAGTTGTGATGTTGGCTCTGGCTCTGCATTGCTTTGCAACTTCAGCTCCAGTCCCATCTTGGGATGTGATTTCAGATCTGCCCCCTGCTTGGACCTTAATATCTACTCCAGTTCCATCCTGGCGCCCAAATTTTGACACAGATTTCTTGCTTTGACCACAGCATGTACTCTGGACTCATCTTGGCATGCCCAATTGCGGGCCCAGCCTGCTCAGGCTTACAGCTGAGCACTGTGCCAGTTTCGGGTCCAGCCCCGTTGCAGGTTGTGACTTGGTGATGCTGTGCAGCGATGTTACGTGTGAGGCAGGGAGCAGACAGCAGTGGGGAAGGTTGCCAAAGCAGCCATTTCCCTGCTGTACATGTAGTGCCGGATGTCTCAGTCCTGGTCTCACCAGATTTCTGAAGCTTTGCAGAGGTGGAGGGACCCACACCTGCACCCACCCTCTACAGCCTGAAGGGACAGCCCTTTCCCATGAGGATGCTGAGCTGTGAGAGGTAAAAAGACAAGCCCTGTTAGCACTGACTGCATGGTCCTGTAGGCAAAGGAGGGTGCTGCTGGGCTTCTGTCTGGGCTTTTCACCTCACCGAGGAAGGACTTTTCACCTCACCGAGGAAGGACTCGGACTGCACTTGCTGGGCACTCCCTTGCTTGGGTCACTTGTGGGCTGCCTCAGGGCCTCTTGGTGCTGCAGTCAAACTGCTTTCCCAGGCCATGGCATCTTCTCCCCTCTTCCTTCTCTGCTGCTGAAGGCATTCACTGATGCTGCTCCACCTTAAGGGACACTGCTGCCACATGAGTGTGCCAACTGTGCTGGCTTGGGTACCAGGAGACCCTGTGCTGTCCCCAGGTGCTCCTTGCTTGCCCCAGCCTGCCAGCACAGTGCAGGCACACTGCCTCTCCAAAGGGTGATGGCCCTTGGCTTCCAGCCATGCAGACTCATGCTAAGGCTGACTGTCACTAACAAGAACCGCACCTCAGTATCACAGCAAGATAATTTATAAGTGAGATACAGGATGAAAGTCAACTTCTGCCTAGTTAAAATTACAGTGTAGCTGGGTACCTGCTGGGCACCAAGTGGCGCTACCTTCACTCCCTGGGAAGCCCAGGAAACTCCCCAGGTGCTCTCTGCACTAATGAGGCAGAGGCTCCAAATAAGGCCAATTTGAGAAAAGGTCACCAGTGCAACCAAGCATGTGACTAATTGTCACAAAAGCTCTCCATGTCAGACTTCCAAAGTCTTGAAGATTTCCCCTCTTGCTTTGTATAAATGGATCCACATAACTCTTTGCTTTGTTAATTGACGTTAGGTGATGTGGCTGTCCCAGAAACTCCTGAAGCTTCTCCATGCTGCAAAATTGACCACCTACACAGAGGAGGCACTTTGCAAGAGTCACTGTGAGCTGTTCGTGCACCTGCAGAAATGATCACACAGGACAGTCAGCTCCAAGTCAACCCACTTTTGTACTTAGCATTAGTAGAGATGGATCATATAAACACTGGAGTGGTCCCAGACCAGCTGGACAAGGGGAAGTGCAAGAAGAGGTGGCGTAATGAACAAGTTCTAACATGTCCAAGGGCTAAAAACTCATCCTGGGACACCAAGGTGCCCCTGTGGAATCCCTGCCATGTGTAAAGAGATGGATCCTGTGAGCTGCACTGAAAGGGTCCCATATGTGGCCCCAGACTGAGAGCGACCATGCAATATTACTGGGGCACACTTTGGGCTTTGCAGGCTCCTGCAGGACATGGGTAACACTGTCCCGAAAAGTGGGAAATCAGAACAAATGCCAACATCAGGAGAACTGTGTGCATGGGGGCAGTAAGGAAAAGCACGCTAAAACAGAAAAACAAAATAGCATCTATTAACTAGTCCTACAGTAGTACTTAGCAGTGTAAGAGTTCACAGAAATTTTTTAATAGTATTTATCAGAAACATGGCACTTTACATCTTCAGGTCACTGAATATACAATGATTATTCCTCACAACATCCCTGTGAGGTAGGCATTAGATTGGAGTAACTATTTTACATGTGGGCAGAGGCAGAGAAGTATGTAATCACTCCTGCACAATTAAGTTAATGAAGTTCAATGCACTTAAACATGGAGAAGCCCTCAGTGACTTGAATGAAAACAGGACAGTGGGGCAGAGCTGATACTTCATCAGCTATATTTTTTCACTCCAGTCAATTGCAATGCTCAGGGTCCAACTCTGTTGCTTCCCCATATCCCCCTGCAAAAAAGCACCTTTGTTAAACAACTTACGCCTGCTGAGTTGCTACAAAGTGAGATCTGTAGCAGAAATAGGAAAAACACTTCAATTTAGCCTACATTTGAGTAAAAACTGAGAGAAATACTGCCCAGCCAAATAGAACAGTTTCAACTTTAGTCCTTTATGACATCTGAGACAGCATTTCAGCCTTCAGGTATGAATAAGTGTTTGCTTGACTTAATCTAGGGGAAAAAAAGTTTTGTAGACTGTGATCACTGTCTCAGAAATCATGCTTATTTTAGTCAAATTGTTTTACTGAGGTCTGAGGGAGGAGGAGGGTTTAACTCTAACTTTCCATGTGTTTAAAAAGCCCCTTAGCATAGCAATTTCTCAAATAAACTTCTCTTTCAATTTTTTTTTTCTTTCAAAAATGAAATAGAGCAGGTTTGTAAACTTTAACACAATGAACAAATCCTAGCGTTTAATGTACAATTGATTAATTTCATTTAATGACTTTCAACTTCAGGAAACAAAGTATACTTGACAGTATGGCTACTGTGATTAACTCATCTTCCTATAGCTTTCAGTTGAGATTTCTGAAGAGATGCACTGTTCAAGAAAGATTCATAGTCTCAACCTGTAAACCACTGCAGCCTGGCTGAAGCCAAGGAAGCCATTGTAACTAATTCCCTGCTGAGTAGCAGGTAGATCCATCAATTCCTTCAAGTGCAGTATCAGTGACAATGGTCTGCTCCAAATTGGGAGATGATCACGATTGAAGAGGCTTGGGTCCACATACTCTGAAAACCTAAACATGCTGCTCTTCTCAACAGAGAAATCTTCATTCTCATTTCATGGAAGGCTCAGTCTAGTGGAACCATGGCTGTGCACTATGATGGAAGAAGAACAGAGTAGTGACTTTTGGCAGCAACTGCCTTCATTTTGAAGAGAAGGATGTGGAAAAAAAAGAGGGAAGAGTAATTGTTAACATTATTACCAAGGGACATGTTAACTTCTAATCTGAGATTCACTTTTCCTTCTGTAAATTGAAACTTTGTCACAACCTCTTCCCCCAAGGAACTTAAACCTTTAAATTCAGGTAGCCATTGTAGTCTCCAGACAAAGGAAAAAAGAAAAAAAAAGAAAAAAAAAGAAAAAAAGCTCAGAAGTGCACTTTGCATATCCTGCCTCACAAAGGGTTAAAGTGCTAAGTTTGATATATCCAAAAATTAGGCATCTCTCTTACTCCTTTATTTTTTTAAATGAAACTTTATCTTTGGTTTCTTGTATCTTCCCTGTAATTTTATCCTTTGTTTCCTCCATCTTCTCTGTAATTTTATCCTTTGTTTCCTCCATCTTCTCCGTTATTTTATCCTTTGTTTCCTCCATCTTCTCCGTTATTTTATCCTTTGTTTCCTCCATCCTGTCTTGTAGATATTCCTTTACTGGTGGTGGTGTGGACATGTAGCCCTGCTTACGTAGATATTTAACAGTGAAGGATGTTCCTCCCAAAGTCACAGTGTATCTGGCAGGAGTTGCAATCTTAAAGAAACCAGAGAACACACCACATAGATAAAACAGGAAAATGGCACCCAGCAAAAGGTATTTTTTTATGCTGAAAATTTATTTTGTCCAGTGTCAGATTCTAAAGATATCTTCAATTTATAAGGAAATAAGCCATCTTACAGTGCATCCCCTAGAAATGCACACCTGTTACTTAAAGTATCATTTTGTCAGAGCCAGCAAGGGCATTAGACTTCACTTAAAAAAAACTGATCCACACACAAACCCTCCCTGTGCAGCTTGTAGGACAAGCATTCAGCATCTTGGTGCAATTCAGAACAGACTGCATGTGAACACTGAGTTTCTTCCAACACTGCCAGATCTCCCAGCTATAACAACATCTTTCTATTTAACCATATTTATTTATTGGTCTCTTTTAGGCACAGGAAAAATTGGAAAGAGTCATACATTCACATTTTGTTTGGGAAAGTAACCCCTTTGAAAACAGGCAAGAAACATATCACTTTTGGAACCAAAACAAATGAGTGGCATGTCCAGCAAATACTGTACCTTGTTTTTGAATGGTCTGACATGTTTCATTTCCCAAACACACACTTTGCACATATAAAGCAATAAAAGGAAACCCAAACCTGAATGCAAGTAATTGATTCAAATGGACAATAAAAATACTTAAGAGTGATGGACAACTAAGGGAAAACAAAAAATCATCTAGGATAAGAATAACTGTACTTTTATCTGGAATTCAATGAGGTGCTTAGACTTTACCTCTTTGTCCCTGCTAATTATGTCAGGGATACAGAAGAGTAACTTAATAACTTAATTGTCATCTCAGAGGGCTGCAATCGTTCTGCAGCAATGAAGTTATTTTAGAAATACAGATAGACTCCTTGAAGGAACACAGAACACATATCAACTTGCATGGGACTATTTTTACCACAAAATGAATGCTTAAGTACATGTAACTATTGAAGAAAGCTAATTAATTCTTTCTGCTGTAAACAAGCAAACCCTGTTTAGTTCACCAGGCAAGACTTAGAGCTTATTTACAAACTATAATTATACTTACTTTATACAATGCATATGCAGTTAGTGCATTTCCACTCTGGGAATTTTTCAGGATGTCTACTACGGTGTCTGGTAAGCCAATCAACTCTAGGAATGGAACAACATTCACCCCACTATAAAAGAGAAAAACACTGGTAACTTGAATGGGAATTTGAAACCTGAACACTACTTTAGAGTTCTATTTCTTTATTACACAAACTTGAGAAAATGTTTTCTTATCTAAGCAATATACTTACGGGATTTCTGTTTCTGACCATAGGGAAATTAATGTTCTTTTCAGCATTTCCAAAGGTGACCCATTTGTATTATCCCTGTTAGGTGGAATAATTTCTAACTTACCTGTGTCCCAGTTTATGTTTGGAGGTAAGTAGATGTAATGGTGGTAAGACAGCTACTCAGGCTCCAGCTGTGCACATTCAATTTCATGCTCTGTTTTGCCTAAAATTACCTTTTCTTTTCTTTTAAAATTTCAGACAATGTTCTCCATTCACTTCTAAATATATCAGACATGGAATGTGGCAAAAGAATAGGAAGCAACATGTTACATGGACAGGACTTCAGGGGCTTTTTGCTCAGTTGTTCTACTATGTCAGTATCAGGTGTCAAGATGGGTGGAGGGAGCTCCTATCACAATTTCTTTCTATTTGAAATCCAGGGAAACACCAAAGGAGAAAAGAAAGGTCATCTTTATATTACAGAAAAGAAAGCTACACACAGTTATAGAAGACCTGAGTTTCCAGTATTTAGAGATTTTGTATTATTAGTACCATTATCCATTTCTATCTAATATTTTAAGCATTCTTCTGAGCATGCTATCACTTTAGCATCAGGAGCAGTAACAGGCAGTAATTTACCTACAGTTAATAGAGCCTACAGTCTAAAGACCTATTCCCAGAGCAGGAAATGGAGACCTAGCAGGAGCTGAAAGGCAGCACTAACTGTGCCATTTTATAAACCACTGCTGTTTAGTCTCGTATGACCAGTCATTCTGAAAGTTATTTTTCCACTTCAAGAGGGTGCTGCTCCTGTGGCATAACAAACTGAAGCTTTGTTATAATTAGTTTAATTAGTTTCTAGTTGAATATTTCAGTTGTTTTCATCTGCCAAATACCTACTTTAGCAGCAGGCTTTAGAGTTTCAAGAAAAGTAATCTTCACTCAATTGGAAATGTCTGGATTCATCAACCTGAATTCATCCAAAGCAAAATATTTTTATAGCTCAAGTCCTTTATTTCTCTGACATGAGCTAAATTTAGAATGACATTTGGATCTATAGCTCCCAGAAAGGGCAATTATGCCAGCTGGTTAGAGTAACTAAAACAAACACTTGTGCAGTAAGGCATTCTGATGTCAGAGTTCCATCCTTGCCACCACAAACCATCGTTGTTTCATGCTTTCTATTATTAAATGTACAATACCAGCGGTCCAGAGATAAACATTTGCTCATAGTTAGCAAACTATTTCCAGATAAATAAAACCTCTTTCACCTGAACTAGCAAACTAGCAGCTCGTAATTGATGTAGTAGTTTTTTCCGATAAATGCCATTTTCCAGAACAGTATCTAGCACATGCTGTTAACTAAAAGAAACTAAAATTGGAATACTTAGTTTGTCTCTTTTTTTTTAGCCACACAAATATTTAATTTCCGATTAAAAAGTATGCTCTAAGTAGCAATTTTTTCAGTGGATGGCAGGAAAGACAGGAAACAGAAACAAAAAAGGAAGGGACACACATAGGTTGTGAACAGCTAAGTGAGGTAAATCCATGAAGTGAAAATCCAGTTATGAGGAAGGACTGGGGATGAAGTGGGCAGGAAGTGCTAAAATACTCTGAAGTCCAAAGGCAAAAAAAAAGAAAAGGTCTATAAAGACCTCAACTAGCCATTCATAATCAGGATTCCAAATCCCTATCTTTAACTTTTGAGAGGTTACTAATAATTTCAATGATGTTTACATCCATGCATCATTTTGGAGAGATAAGCATTCCTTTAAATGTTAGCAACATACCTGGTACACAGCAATAACTGCATGGTAATAGTATGTACATGACACTCTCATGAATCCTATATACTTTCAATATTAATCTTATGCTTTAGTCAAAAACGTAGCCACATTTCTCTTTTAAATATAAAGGCACTTTTTAACACGCAATAATAGTTTATATGTCTTGTCACTAGTACATCTCAATTCAACCACGGCATTGGGCACTGCAATAAAATATTGACTTACTTCATGGCTGCATAGTAAAAGGATCCAAACCATACAGTGGAAGTCACAAGGTGCACTGGAATCATGACTTTCCCATACTGCTTAAAAGTTTTCTTGAATCTCTGAACAAGACTAATTGATTTATCTTGCAATGGATCAGGTTCTAAAGAATCTGACTCTGCAGGGCTCTGCTTGGGCGCATCAGTGGCCGAAGGCAAAGGATTTCTCTCTTCTGGTACTTTGTGAGAAGCGTCTGCTGGCTGTGATGAAAAAGCAGTTTTCTTTGAGGCAAAGTGAGCTGCACCTGCATGAAGACATCGTTTAGGAGGGTCCAGTGCCAGAATCACTTTGGATCCCACATTAGACAACACAGACTGTCCTTTTAAGCACTGAACGACACCGGTGCGAGGGAAGAACCAACACGCGCCATGCGCCACCTGAGATGCAGAATGTAACAGATTCCGCTGCATTTTGATGAAGTGTGGATGAAGTTTCTATAAAGAAAAAACAAAGAGTAAAAAAACTGCATGTCAGTGGTGTGATTTCTACTTGCTCCAATGCCACTTGAAATTCTCAAATTTTAAATGGCTTTCTATTCTACTTTTAAAAGGTTTTCCTTATCTTTCTTCGCAGAAATGGTTCCCTTCCAGAACTAAGCAAATAATTTTCTAATTTCTTAGCATTACAAACTAAAACAGCCCCTTCACTTAACATACTCTGCTCCTCACTGCTAAAATGGTCACTCTACTCTCAAAAACGTTCTAAGGAATTTAGTACTATCTACTGCTTTTATCTACATAATCTGGCACAGCCATTGAAAAATTACTCTTAAACTTCACTTATAGTAGCATCTGATTACTTGAGTGATACTTTGTGCCCATATAAATGCATTATAAATTCACTGAAGTAAGTGCAGTTAAAATTTATTTTTGGTGTCAGTGCGTTCTTAATTTTGGTAAAATTTTTCATGTTCTCTATTATTTTCAGTAGAACTTCATTCAATTGAAAAAACCCAACAGAAATAATTATTAATAATCAAGCAATAGCCTAAATAGTAACAAACATAACTGTAACAACTTGCCAGTAACACCTGGAAGAAGGGAGAAGGTAGTGTTGAATATCATATATTAACATGAGCAAAACTGAACTGCAATTTTCCAAATACTGCAATCCAAAGAATATTTTAAAACTGAATAACCAAGTTAACTTTATGATTTTGAATACCTACCAGTTACTCCTGAAAGTTTAAAATAACTATTGAGAGCTTCCCCATAAAGAAGAAAGGAATTTAGTTTCACATGCATAGACATCAAGAAATAATTTTTACCCCAAAAATGCATGCTTTGAAATTGTGAAATACTCTCTTCTTTCCTTTATTCAATGGTAGCAAGTTACAGAACTAACATTCCTTCCCTCCAAAAAAAAAAAAAACACGTTGATGCTAATTGATGTAACAAATGCCACTTAAGTTAGTTACAAGTTTTGTATATTACTAATGGGTTTTTTCCCCATTTTTAGTTGTCACAACAATTCTTTATCCAAACTAGAAGTCATTCAAATTTAATGAAAACATCATATCTGCTTTCCCTTCACCTGTAGCCTTCGATATATGCCAGGTGCTTTAGTAGTGAACTCTTCTAGGCTGCAGAAAATGATCAATACTTCCTAACACAGGAAGAAGTTAAAAAAAAAAAGTGAAACCATACATACCCTTTATTACTTTCTAGATATGATAAGGTTTGTATCTTCAAAAACTTGCAACTCTTCCACTAGTTCCCCACCTTTCAAATATGTCTTGAACACATTGATGCCCCTGCTAAAGTGAAAAAAGGGCACATTTAGAGAAATAGCAACACCAGCAAATGAATCCTATGAAGATTTATTTCTGGTCAGCCTGAAACCTTGCAATTGAAGAATTTATTGGTGTAAATTCCCTTTTGAATACTGACATGCTAATGGGAGGTTTTTTCTGTGCAATTTTAGAAGTTACTCAACTGTGAATTATTGTTCTCTTCCAGGAGAGGAAAGTTTCATAATCCAAATGCATCTGTTGGAACATTCCTGCCTGTATGTTTTCTAGCTAGTTTATGCTACTGTTGTACTAGAATTAATGGCAATTACTAGAATTACAATGTTTGATGTGGGGAAAAGAAGAATTCCCAGGTTTCAAACTGCCTGGGAACCTCGGCGTTGTTCGTGACACACAGACACACACTTTTGTTGAACTCCTACTAACAGGAGGTGCTGCCTCAACAGGGAAAAAGGAACTTGTGTCTCTACATAAGGAAGCAGTTACTCTGTCCTGTTGGGTTACGAACTCAGTGGGAGTCAAGAAGGGCTGCTGCTGCTCATGGAGGGTGCTGGCCCTCCCCGACTCGGTTTTCTCTAAGACTTCACTGGAAGCAGCAACTTGTGGTATCTCTAAGTTTTACAAAAAGCAGAGATTTTTGCTTACTTCTGACTCGGTTTTCTCTAAGACTTCACTGGAAGCAGCAACTTGTGGTATCTCTAAGTTTTACAAAAAGCAGAGATTTTTGCTTACTTCTGAAATCCAAATGCAATTGCTTCTCAAAACAAGAAGTAGTGAAAACAGCAAAACTTAAGTGTTCAGATGGCACTCTGTCATATGCCAGCTACTTAACTGATTTATAGAAATTGTAACAACAAACTTGGAACATGACAACTGCATTCCTTGCCTATTGCCACTTACAGTTCTTTCCTGAGGGATACCATTCTCCACAGAGAACTGTTTTCCCCTCTATTAGTACACAACACTGAGTGTCTGCCCTAAGTAGATTTTCTCAACATCCAGCCAGCAGACTCAGCAAAAGGCATCCATCTATGGGAATCTGGGGGCTCTTGAGTCAGACTTCTACTCTTCACCAATACCCTATTGAAAAATATCTGTTCCAAACAAGCTTTGCAAATTGCCACCATACAGTACGGAGGAAACCATAATTTTGAGTCATTTATGTTATTAACAGGACACTGCATTCCAGCAGCCTTGGGAAGAGATCATTCTCAGCACATGACTAAGAAGCTAAACAAGCATTTCTGAGTTTTTTCCATTCCTTGCAGTGTATTTACAGTAGCACTTCTCAGAGCAGTTTCTAGATTGTGCATTCCAGCACTGTCCAAACACCTCTGACCCACTGCAGCGCCTGCAGAACACCGGGGGAGGGAGGAAACGGCTCCATTCTCCTGAGTGTGGGTCACCACTGTGTCCAATGCTCATCAGGCAGCACATAACACTGCTGTGATCAGTAAATGAGTTTCAAGGCCTTTGCTCACCAAGTTACACACACCATGTAAGACTTAAAAATAGAATGTCACAATGGCTTTAGAGCAGAGAAAATTCTGGGGCTATTACAAGACTTTCCATGCCATTTTTTGTTCCTATATTCTCAGATGGACTTGAAAGTCATTAATTAAAGGCATTTTTCTCCATGATGTGTGACCTGGCAGGTCAAAAGGAATGTTATCTAAACATCTACACTAGACCCTGAAAAGGTTTTGTACCGTGTAAGCAGACAGTATGGTTCTAGCTGGCATTCTGCACAACTGCTTACTGTTTGTTTCTCCACTTTAAAATGTGGAGAAGCACAATAGCTTGACAGATAAGGAAAGGCTAAGATATGATAGTGCTTACGTTTGAGAGAATAAAAGAAAACATGTTTTTTAAACAAGGTTAAAATTTCCCTAATGACCTTACTGTGTTTCACAGGTATGTGCTTTGCTTATTTAAATGAATGAAGGAGAGACCTTTTGAAGCATTGGTACATTGAGTATTGCACTAGGATGAGGGAAGTATTATAATGGGTACAGCATGATGTGGGAAAGGCACATGAAAAAAGAAACAGATTAACATAGCATATACTTTGTAAATTCATTTTAAAGAAACAAATATTTTTAAATGGGTGATGGGTGCAGCTGCACAATTGTTATACTTTAGTTACTTGGCTTAACAATGCAAACAAATCTTTAACAGGACAGATAAAGTGCACAATAATTATGGCTGGATGTCCAAATAAATATGAAACTAGCTGTTTCGTCCCTCTAAAACATGAGATGAATACAGAGAAACTTGTCCTTGAAGACAGTTAGTGAAAGGAAGTTCCTAATACCCTGTGCACTCAACAGGCAGCAGGAAGTGTGTCAGCCTATGGATTTGAGACACAATTTTCTTCTCTAAGCATAATACTTCCCAAAGAAATTACTGGAGCTATATAAGCTATACAATTGCCCCTGTAACTTTAGGTTGTTAAAACCACTCAGACTCTAAGGAAGTCAAGACAGTAACCTGAATGTTACCCACAATTGCAGCTAGTGACTTTTGAAAAGCTGCTTCTTCATTTTAGTGTGTTTAACATTTTTCCTGCTGTTGCATCATGTTGCAAAGGTATAGAAAAGGACAAGAAGGTACAAGCTCCAGATACCAAGGTGGGAAAGCACTTGTCTGTGGGATGGGGGCAGGGGGGAAGGTGTTTTAAAGCATCTTATATTTCTTTACTAGGTTTCTCTTAAAAATGTCACAAAGAAAAAAAAGTTCTGTCTAAGGACAAATATAACTCCAAGTTCTCTGCTCCAAGAATCCCATGTGGTCAGTGACTGAATAGATATTAGCTACAGAAACCATGAAATGCTATACAAACACTTGTGATATGGTCTCCTCTTCAGCACTGTCACATCCCAGCTGACTACTTAGTAGGATCTCCAGCAGACTGTAAACGGAGCTCTAGAGATCTTGGCTGTTCAAGACAAACTCCTCGTTGGGATTCTTGGACACCCATTTAATTCCTGAAGGCACCCCTGTCTCATGGTGAGCTGTTAACAAGGCCTCGATATAAAGGGAGTGCTCTAGGGGCCTCTTAAAGAAAAGTATAGATCAGCTACTCATTGCAGTGCTGGAGGTTTTGTTTAGGAAACCTCTGTACTTGTGTTATAATTCAGATCAGCTTTGGCATAAATCTGATATACTGCAAGAGCATCCTAGCTCTTGCATTTACTCTACTTTCCAGTGATAATTAGGAAGTAGATATTAGATTTGCTTTTTGTTCCCAAGGACGACAGAAGTTCAGGAGTTTTAAATGCCACAGAGCTGGTTTATGTGACTGTCACAAAGGCATTGGCTTTGGATGTGTGCTAACATTCTGTACCAAAAGACTCCAGGGGATCTTTGGAAACACAGAAGTACCAAGCCTGGCCAATACAGGTATGGCAAAGGCTGCTGTGGATAGTTACTGTTGGAAAGAGAAAACATGCCAGAGATGCTGTCAGATGAAACTTTAATCAGGATCATTTGCATAAAAATGGTTACCCTGTTACAATTAATGTTTTTTGAGTTACCAGAAAAATTAAAATATGAGAAGGGGGGGCTCCATAAAAGATGGCAAAAACTTCAGTGTTAAGATAATGGCAAAAACTTTAGTGTTAAGTTCTTTTGTAAAAGAGGTCAGAAAGCATCTGAGGAAATTGAGGGTATGGTATATGTAGAGAACATTGGATTATTTTCTCAGTTATACCAGAAACACTCTGGACATAATATATAAATATGGATGACTTTAAAGCATTTTCACTTGTTCTGTTACTGTTTAAAAAAAGAACATTAATTATACCACAGGAGAGCTCCCAATGAAAATCCATGAGCTTTTTCCACTCCCAAGGCACCTTTCTATGGAAACAGAGAATTAATTTACATTCTTGTCATATTTAGTGTAAAATCTAGAAAACTTTGAGGACTGTGTGTGCTAGACAGAGTAGAATTTTGAAAGGAAACAAATCAAGTTTTCAGAAATCCTTTTCAACTCATCTTTCAGACTGCATAAAAAGCAAATACAGAAATCTCATCCAAGCAGCTCTGTTGAATAAACAACACCACCATATTGCTTACATTTTTACTAAACATAATAAAAAAACCCCAAAGCTTGTTTAGAGATTTAAATTGTTCTTTTCAAGGACTCATTGATAATTTATAAAAAAAAACCAACAAAACAACCCAACAGATTTTGCCAATCTTATAAACCAAAATAAGAAAATAAGAAAACCACAACTGAACTGAGAACATATATGTGTGTCCTAAAAATCTGGGAATGTATTTTAAGATCATTATAAGACTAGTGCAATACATGCAAGGTATTGTTTTTCTTAAATTCAATGTAAAATAAATCTATAAACCTCTTGGTAGCTGCAAAGGGTAGGCACAGCATGGAGTCAACTAACCACAGATGGGAAAGTGGCAGTGCATAAGGACTTTTTATGCTTTGTATTAATACCTTGAGTGCATGAATGAACATTTAGAATTTGTATTTCAATCTTTACTACTATTGCAGTGGCACTCAAACTACCTGTTATTCATTCTAAACTAAGAAACTTGGTTATAATTTGAAGTTTGGGCATCAGCTAAGTAGTTTTGTCTACCATTCAGAACTGTCTAGAAGTATAACACCACATTTTAGGTTAAAGGGAGTAATGCAAAATAAATCACAGTGGAATTTATTTAAAACTTGGTAAAATCATGTTAAAACAAATAAAAGACAAACAACCCTAAAGCATTAGCCCCACCCTACGTCTATACTATTTTCACTTAGTAAATGTTGTAATTTTTAAGTTAATCATATTATTACAATTCAATACTGCTAAGTGGAGATAAGCTAACAACTTTGTTACCCTTATTTTACCTAAATTACTCTTCTTGCTACAACATCCTAAGCAAAATCAAAAAAGTAAAATAAACTTTTTCATGGTCCTTAACACAGAGTAATCTTCCCTGCTACAATTTTCTGATACTCAAATATTAAAAAGGACAAAAAGAAGTAGCTTTAGGAACAATAAAAGATATTGCAGACATGTATAAGCTCTGCACACTGGATTCAGAAGACAAATAAAGCAGAAGAACATAATGCAATGCCTGTGTGTTGAATTATACATCTGGAATGCTAAACAGGAGCCTTAACAGCTGATCTGCACAGAGTCAATATGTCCTTGGTAACTCCATTTTCCTCTGTGATGGAAAGTACTGGATCTTAAGACTGTATGTAGCTGCCCATGATATGAAAATCTGAATGTTCTCTCTCAAATGCTTCTAAAAGAAAGGATCACAATCAGCTGTAGTGCTTTCTGCTCTTCAGAACTGTTTTTACTAACTGGTGCTATTCCATCTGTTAGCACCGGTTCCTTCTTTCGCAAGTTTCGCTCTGCCCTCTACTGAATTTTTATGTAAGTACAACTCATACTAGTACTACAAAAGGGTTCTGCTCTCTATGATGCCGCCCAACAAGTGTTGCTGGATCATCCTCTATATTAGTTTCAGAGCCTCTCAGATAATAGGCATGTCAAAGAAAAATTTGGCTTTTAAAATGCTATCTGGTTTGATTTTTTTTGTCCATTTGTCACTCTACAGAGATGTCTGCAATAAGCAAGGTAGAGAAGTTATGCCTACAGATTTTAGCTAAGCTTAAAAATAGGTATATTATGTATCTATGCTAAAAAAGGTCAAAAGCCTTATGTTAGTTCAAAGCAGCATCTGTATTCATCTGCTTCTTCACACTACCTTCCATTTTAGGCTAATGATCCAATTAAGATCCAATTCTCTTTCTATTCCACTTAGGTAATAACTTTCTGAATCCTGACAGCTTCTTCCGTCCTTGTATCTCCCAAGGTATCACTAGTTCGTTCCTCCTAAAACACTTGTGGTTTTCTCTCACAGGATTTTCAGCCACAGGGCCCTTCACATGCAGGTGTGGGGGCTATAGGGGCATGTGTGTAGTGGTGTGGTTTACAAAGCAGTGGAAAACTTCTACTGGGTAACTAACAGGGGCTGGAAAGGGTCTTCACATAAGCAAGCCTCATATCTGCAGTTTCCTGCATTACTCTGAACTCCCTCAGAACAAAAAACAACCCACAACTGAACTGATGAGGGGTTGGATGCTAAAACATGAACAAATACACAGATCAGTCTTCTACACTTCATCAAAACATTGTTTCAGAATCTCTTAGGATCTTCCCTCTCAATAGTACATTGTATTATATTTGAAAAATTCCTCACCTCTTTCAACTGCCACTGAGCATCTCAACTCTGCACTTTAATACATGCTGAAATGCATTGGAAATGTGGTCATTAGTTCTATGTTCAGAGCTCAGATATTTCTTTTATGATGAAATTCAGAGCTGCAGTGCACATCTCTTTTCACTAATAGTCATAAATAAAAGTCAAAAGGTTGCTCCCAAAAACTGAACTCTTGCTCAAGACTTCCTGCTACTCGCAACATGGATTCTAGTAGCCAAGCTCATTTTATAATACATAGTTTTTCTGGTCACTCAGCACTTCACTGATATAGACAATGTGGATTATAACAATTTTTGAAGTCTCTGGAATTGTAATAAAATATTAATGAAAAATGCAATGAAACAATTAGAGGCACACTGCAGATACAGTGACTGTTAGTAAAACAGATGGTGCTAACACAAATAAATTTCAGTCTTTTTGCCCTGATCTTTTTGGGTTTGTGCAGCAAGGTTCTGGTGGAGGGTGGGCTATAGGGGTGATTTCTTTGAGAACCTGCCAAAAGCTTCCCTTTAAGAGAAGGGAAGGTTTTTAAGAGAGCCAGTGCCAGCCAGCTCCAAGAGAGACTCACCACTGGCCAAGGCTGAGACCATCAGTGATGGTGGTAGAGCCTCTGGGGTAACATGGCTATGAAGGAAAAAAAGAATTGTTGCACAGATGTAATTGAGGCCAGGGAAGAGCAGAGTGAGAACATGTGAGAAGAACAGCCCTGCAGACACCAAGGTCAGTGAAGAAGGGAGAGGTGCTCCAGGCAAGGAGCTGAGACAAGCCAGGAGCCTGGGATGCAGACCATGCTGAGACAGCTGTGTTCCTGCAGCCCGGGGAGGTCCAGAGATCAACCTGCAGCCTGTGGAGAACCCCACACCAGAGCAGGTGGATGCCAGGAGGAGGCTGTGACCCTGTAGGAAACCCACAGTGCAGAAGGTCCTGTAAGGACCTGGCGCAAGAGGAGTCCATGCTAGAGCAGGTTTGCTGGGAAGACTTGTAATTCCACGGGGGATGCATGCTGGAACAGGCTGCTCCTGGAGGACTGCACCCAGTGGAAAATGACCCACGCTAGAGCAGTTCATGAAGAACTGCAGCTCATGGGAAGGATTCATGTTGGAGAAGATTGTGGAAGACTGTCTGCCATGGGAGAGACCCCATGCTGCAGCAGGGGAAGGAGTCCTCCCCTGTGGATGAAGCAGTGGCAGAGACAACGTGTGATGAACGAACCGATTGTAACCCCCATTCCCTGACCTCCTGTGCCACTGAGAGGAAGAGTAGGGAGAGAACTGGGAGTACAGTTAAGCCCAGTAAGGAAGGAGGAGTCTCAGGAAGAAAATTTTAGGATTTGTTTTACTTCTTATTTCCATACTCTGATTTGATTGGTAATAATTTCCATTAATTTCCTCACATTGAGTCTGTTTTGCCCATGACAGCAAGCAATGACTGATCTCTCCCTGCCCTTACCTCAGCTCAAGAGCTTTTCATTGTGTTTTCTTTTCCATGCCCAGTTGAGGAGGGGAGGGATAGAGCAGCTTTGGTGGGCAGCCAGAGTCCAACCACCACCAGCCAAACCAAACCACAGAATACGACCTTAGGTATTCAAATACTTTATCTCGACTAATTATAAAAGGCATTTAATAGGAATATGCTTCAACTTAGACCTTAGAATCAGCTTTGTACAGCCTTCTGCCTCACCTTCCACAGTAACTACCAAACCAGTTTCCTTTCTAGCCTTGATAAATGCCATTTTTGTCACCTTGGATCTCTACAGGTCTTGCCTCATTGTTGTGTTTCTTCTCTCCATAACCCAACAGCAAGCGACAGTATCATCTGTAATAATACATTAAGTGTAAATTATATTATGTAATAGTTTTATAAGACACTTAAAACAACAACCTCGAAGTACCAAGTCTTCTACTCATCAAATTCACCCAAAATGCTTCTAAACATGTCCAAAAAACATTCTCAAGGAAGAACTCTGAAACCTTACAATTAGAAACAAAGCAGGAATAAAAGTAAACCAGCATGAAACTGGAAAAAAACATCCCAGCTTCCGTAAAAACAGAATTCACAGTGGAAGCATTGGGTTCAAGATTTTTTCTTTTATTCTCTCACCACATTTATTTCACACTTTCAAACACTGAAAAGCTGTCATTTTTCTTAGCAAAAAATACAGAACATTCATCTTTCAGCAGAATTACTGTTGGCAGACATTCACTTCCAGTATAAATCTTTTCTAAATATTCAAAGTAAGTGTTGAATTCTCTGTTGTGAATTCAAATTTCTCCATATGGAGAAATATGTGCAGTATCAATCAGAATATCTTGAAAAATTATGTGTGAAGAAGCTGATCATAACATTTACAGAACACACACACTCAAAACCACAGTCTTCATCTAATTTTCAGTAAATGCTATTCCCAACATCTCTACAAATGAACGTGAACAGTTCTTATGAAAGTAGTATTATTTTTATTAAGGTCTTGATACCTGAGTGGCTAAACCTTCTTGCCCACTATTCAATTTACTGCCTTACAAAACATTTCTTGCACAGAGGACATGCAAGCAACAAAATGACACCATCTCCAAGTGTCTCAAAGTGCATCCAATTCAGAGAGCTGTGTCTTTACACCAGAAGGAGCTCCAATGAGACTTCAGTATTAGAACTCTAATAACATTCCTACTCACAATCTGAAGCAGCAGCATTACAACACTGCTGTATTGAGACTGAGAAAGGAATCCTGTGACTGCAACACTGCAACCTTTGCAAGCACACTGCCTTCTGCCAGATGTCATCAACAACGCCCAAGGCTTGTGGTTCAGCACGGAAACATCCCTCATCAGAAGTACTATCCTATGGCCTGAGACAGCAGGAAGCAAAGGATGTCATCTAATTTTAACATCAGAAAAGCCAGTTTTTAAATCCACAAAATATTAAGAGTGAATAGTTAAGTGCCTGGTACACGCTGGGGCTAAGCACTACCACTGCAGTTAAAGCTAAGTGCTGCCATGTTTTACTAAAATCTTTCACCAGCCACTTTCGGAAGAGACTCACTGAATTCTTGTGAAGCCACTCAAGCATTTTAATTTCCAACCAACAAAATTCATCCATTGGAAAAAAAGGTACTGATTTGTTTTATAATTTGTTTATGAGCACCTGACTGTATTAACCACCATTCCCTTCCCCCATGCCCCTCCTCAAGGACAAACTCTGCAAGTCCTAAAGAGCTGCAGATCATCTGCTGCAAAATTCTACAAAGCCACAATCACAGCCACACAACTTCTTGTTTTGTTTACACAAGAACTGTTACACAGGGTCAAGGTCAATTCTCGGGACAAGATAAAATAGTAGACTCAGGAAATTAAAATTTATAGCCCAGCTAAGTGTCGCTTCCATTTTCTGATGTGCACAAACACAGCTTTACCATTCAGATGAATTTGTTTAGAAGGGGCAGGGTCATGTCTGGAAACATAATAAAATATGTGGCTTGTTTGAAGAGGATAAGAGGAAAACTGAGTGATGGAAGGCACTGGGCTACAAAGGGTTGGAGACTTTTAGAGGAAGCACAAAGTTCCAACCAGAGTAAATCCTACTGTGTAATGCCAATGCCTAAAAGAAGATGTGGCTTTAGTCCTTACCAGACAAAAAGTCCTAAGTAGGCATACCACTCTGGCCTGTCAGCACCTGCTCAAATCATAATTTTCTGGACAAAATTTAATCTAGACAAAGTGTGTTGGCATTAACACACCTGTACTGGTACCTTCAAGACTCAACTAAATTTAGGAAAGTAGAATCATAATAGATCATAAAGATTTTTTAACTAAATAATAACCTTTTACTCTCACAAGTAATGTTTTCTCTTTCAGGAATTTTATTAGAGCAACAGGGACACAAAGAATGACGCATGTTTTTTAGAGGCATCATGATTCAAGACTCAAAAGTTTAAAAAAAATTCTGTAACTTGAACAGTACTCTTTTTTGTTGTTGTTATTGTCACACTGCACGACCCATTCATCTCAAGTCAAAAAATCTACTAGGGGGACATAACAGTCATTAAGAATCTCTGACCCCGAGTTTGATCCTTGATCTAAAGTGATGGAACTAGGTAGTTACCTATCAGAATATCAAGGTAAAATCCTTATGATCTATTCTGATGATACTTGGCTGTCCAAAAAGATTTCCATCAGGTTTTGGGCCCAGGTCTCAGTCCTTTCAGTGATTTTATTCCATTCCTAATACTGAAATATTAATGATGATGAATTTGCTTCAGCATCTAATTTTGAAAATAAGTTCGTCTTCAACTATCTGATTTAACACCAAAAAGAAGTATGTCGGATTGTCTTTCCAATCTGCAGGACTAAACTGATTACAAGGAATTTGCTGAAATTCCATTAGCAGTTTTACATTTTTAAAAATCAGTGTTCTTCCTGCTCTTGCTGTTGAATTTCTCATGCCCTTGTTTTCAGGACTAGACAAAACTCCCTACAGATCCAGAAATGTGCCAAGATGCAAACTGAGGGCTCTTATCTGACATTAGGGGCCATCAAGAACTCCCTGTCTTGCAAAAACAGACTTCAGTTTCTAAGCGACACCTATGAGCATACACACAGAGCTGGGCCAGTTTACCTGCAGGAAAGACCATCTACAGCAGGAGAACTACGTGGAATCTTTTAAAAACCAAACCGGATCAAAACCTTTCTTACAGCTGCTATAGCCTGTGAAGCAGACCTGCAGACAGTCACACCAGACAAATCTTTAACTTCTTACATTCCTTACATACTCCTTAACAGTCGGAATTTACCGACCCAGTTTTTGCCATGTGCAAGCCACCTGACATCCACCTACCCAAATCATCAAATGCTTTTTTCTTTTTCATTCCCTGATGGAAGTGCCTCTGGGGCAGTGAGTGCAATTCAGTAACGCTGCCACAAAGGTCAGTCATATCCTTTTTATCTCAAACAGCCATTGAACAGAAAAGGAGATAAACACCTGCTGTCACCCCCACAGAATATGGATGGTGGGGACATACTATCCTCTGTGCATGCAATTCCCACACTGAAGCAGCTGCAAGTCATATAAGCTCAGGCAGCAAAACACATTCCAAATGAGGAACCTGCGCCCCCTATCCCTCCCCAAAGCAGCAAAACTTTGGCAAACCGTTTTATGTTTATACTTGTAACAGCAATGACATCTTGGGGTAAACTGAGGAACACTTTCAGTTTGAGAACTGGCTTTGGTAAGGAATTCTAGGAAAATTAATGTACTACTGTCCAAAGTGATGTTTTCTCTTTCGGGACAGTTTGTAGAGGGGGTTTCAGAAATAGACATTTGTGAGGCTGAAACATAGTTTGTAATAGCTGACATAGATCCATGTTTCACTTAACAGCCTTAACAAAAATTCCGACGACTTCTCTGTCTGACTCCCTGAGTATACTTAATTAACAAGAGTGGATTAGTAATGAGAAACATAACATTAGACAATAACACACTTGTACAACCACTTCAAGCTTTCTGAAAAGACAAGACGTAGGCAGGTCTAGGAAGAGAACTCCCTTAAGGGGCACAAACCACTGCTGGCCCTTCAGTGGTAACACAAAACCATGGAATACGCTGACTTGGACGTGATCCATCAGGATCATCGAGTCCCACTCCTGGCCCCGCACAGGACATTCCAAGAATCACACCTTATGATTGAGACTATTGCTAAACGTTTCTTGAACTCTGCCAGGCTGGTGCTGTGATCACTTCCCTGGAGAGCCTTGCTCCAGTGCCCAGCCATCCCCTGGGTGTAGAACCTTTGCCTAATATCCAGCCTAAACTTCCTCTGACAGAGATTCGTGCCGTTCCTTTGGATCCCGCCACTGGGCACCAGGGAGCCGGGATCGGCGCTGCTCTTCATGAGGAAGTCACAGCCTGAGATCCCATCCCCAAATCCGTTCCTTTCCACCCCGATGCTGCAGCAGCAGCCCACCACGGAACAGCCGGGCCCATCCAGCGTCATTTCCCCACCAAGAAACAAATCTCCCACCCCACTTTCTTGTGTCGCGGCCGACATCCTTCAACGCCGGACGAGGCGGACTCGTCAAAGGGAAAGCAGCCGGCAGGAAGGCGCGAGCAGCCCAATCCCCCCGCAATCCGGGGCGGAGGGGGATCCGTCCTGATCCCGCGGGTCCCGCCGCTCCCGCCCCCGCCGCGTGGGTACCTCGTGCCGGGCCCGCGCCGCTCCTCAGGGGCCCCGCGAGGCTCGGGCACGCGCCGGTGTCACCAACGGCCGCTCCCGTCACACCCCCCGCTCCCCGCCCGCCCCGCGCAACGTGCGGCGGCGCCCGTCCCCACCATCACCTTCAGGCCCGGCGGCCCCCTCTCACTGCGCAGGCGCGAGCACAGCCGCCTTCTCGCACGGCTCCCTGGGACTCGTAGTCCCTCTGCCCCGGCTCGGACTCCTCCACCTTTCACAGAACCAAAGTTGGAAGTGATCTTTAAGACCACCCTGTCCGATGCGGCACTGCCACTGTGACCCCCTAACCCAAATCACTCAGCGCCAGATCCAGACGTCTCTTAAACACCTCCCTAGGCAACCTATTTCAACGCCTGAGCATCCCAACAGTGAAAAAGTTGCTCTAGTATCTAATCGCAATCTCCCCATTCTCAGGTTAAGGCCATTTCCTCCAGTCCTTTCAGTGCTGCCACGGTAGAAGAAACTGGTCCCAGCTCACTACAGCCTCCTGTCAGGCAGTCGTAGAGAGCGTGGAGTCGTAGAGATCCACCCCGAGCCTCCTCTTCTCCACGCTGAACAACCCCCGCTCCCCAGCCCTTCCTCACACGACCCCGCGCGCGCCGCTGCGTTTTCCCCGCTCCCTTTCCCTGCGGTCCCTCCCAGGACGTGACGCCCACCGTGGAGGTTCGTCACTTCCGCAAACAGGGATGGCGGAGCGCTGAGTCGGGTGAGTGCCGGGCCGGGCAGTGCAGGGCTGCCCTCCCTGCCGCCCCCCCTGGCCCCGGGCGGACCGGCGGCAGCGGCGGGGCGGCCGCAAGGAAGCGACGGGCGCCGCCGCCCGATGAACGGAAGCGGAGGCCCTGAGGCCTCCCAGCCGCGTCACGGGGGAGGGGAAGGAGGGAAGGAAAAAAGGAGGTGGGGGGAAGCGTCCCGAGGCCGCTGGAGCCATTCCCACATCACTCCAGGCGTTTCGAGCTCCCGGCTGAAGGAGCTGCTGCTTCCTCTGGGTACATGTTTGCGCTCACGAGTTGTGAGAGTCGGATCGTTTCACAGTTTAGGCCTTCAAAACATCTGCTTGGAATAGCCGGGTGCCGGTAAAGAAGGGTCTGCTACTGCTCTGCAAATCAAGTCAGGTGCTGCGCAGTAGTGGAAGAATTATTTCTGTAAGTTGTACTTTGAGGCCGTTTGTTTTTAGGAAAGCTGCTCTGGTGCCTCTGTGTAGTGGCTCACTCAGTGGATGTATTCTGGCCTTCATTAGGAGGTGAGGAGCCTGTGTAGGTATTTGTGAGGTGGAGATGTGGAAATGCAGATGCAGCTGAATATTCCACATATTAGTTAAGCTCAGAGCATAGTGGATATTCTTGGCAAACTGGAAAATCCACAACTGCTAAGAAAATTTGCTCATAAAAACCAATCTTGATCTTTTATTTGAAGACATCCACTTCAAAGCATGTCAGTTTAAATAACAAATTTACTAATTTGAGAGAATCTGTTTGTGCTTCTAAACATAAATTGATTTGTATGTTACCTTTTATGGGAAGGGAAAGAAAGAAACCAATAACATTTGGCGGTGAGGCAATAAAGATACGTAAGAATGACTCTAAAATGAAAAGTAACAATTTATCTTAATTTGAAGTTATTTAATGGGTACTTTTAAGTGCTGCATATTTTATTGAGCTGGCTTTATTAAACAACTGGTCAAATTTGAAGTCTGTTGCCTAGGGTGAAATGCCAATATTATGTTTGGAAGTCATGATTGTAACCATGCGTAAGTGAAATCCAGCACTGAAAATTCTTGGTGGTTTGTTTCTTTTCCCTCTAGATTTCTATTCTGATCAGTGGACCAGTCAAAATGGCTGAAGTAACTGAGACAGAAGAACAGCAAATAGAGAAGAGTTTGGATGAAGAAGTGGAGAAAACACCTCATGCTTTAGAGCCAGCCTCAGGTGTCGAGTCTGCAGGCAATAGTTCTACTTCAGGTACAGAGCAGTCCACTGAACATGAAAAAGGAGTTGATAGTGGTGATCAGGATGGCAGAGCAAAGAGGAAGAATGTAGATTCTGAGGATGAACCTTCTAAGAAAGTAGTGAGTATCATTTATTCTGAGCTGTTTTCAAAGCCTTGTTTTGAAGCTCAAGAAAAGATTGCAAATATTTATGCTAGACACGTGTGAGTCAGCATGAAACACCAAGTATGGAAATGTTTCCTAGGGAAATAACAGGTGCACAAGTGATGTTGGGCTTTACAGAGGGGAAAGAGGCCTTGCAATTAGAATGATAATCTCAGCAGATACTTAGTCTAATTCTAAGACTGTTCCATTGTTAATGTGATAGCAGTCTGGTAGTGTAGTGCAGGGTTTACTGGCATTAGTCCAAGTTTCATACCTTGAACTCATCTCATGTATGTTGTTTATCTGTGTGTTAGTATAGTTACCTGTGCTTGGGAAGTTCTTCCATCAGGTAATTTTGTCCTTTTACTTCCTTGGTAAGTTACTGTATAGTTTGCAAGACTCCACAAACCACATCCTCTGTGATGAGGATAATAATTTCAGTATGATTTGTTGGCAAAGTGAAGTAGTGAAAGACTTACAGGTGCTTCTTTATATTTTAAGACTACAGAAGCAGCAGAAAATATATGTTCTTTTATATGTCCACCTGGGAGGGTAAAAAAGGTTATGTTTTACATGATGCTGTCCTTTATTATATATGAGCTTATAGAAACTGATGCTTTAATATCCAGTCTAGTTCATCTTTTTGGGATATTTAAATATAATTTGAAAATGTCTGACCTAGTGTTTTGTTTTTCTGCCCAGAGTTTTCCCAGGATGCTAATATGTGGTTTAGCAGTCTGGCAAAATAAAGGGTGCCCTTTGTTGTGGTGGAAACATTATTAACCCTTTTATCCCTTTAATAAGGAGGGATAAGGCTTAGATGAGCAAGCACTGCATCGGGTTTGTGTAGCTTAGGGGTGTAGAGAGGTGACTGAACATAGCTGCCACCATCTAGATGTTGTTGGTGATGGCTGTTTGCAGCTGAGATGTGTTAATGGTTTGTATGAGTATGTCCTCCACACTTGTCTGAGACAGCTGTTCTAGCTTCTGTCCCCTTTCGTGGCCATTCAGGGAGCCATCTGTGCTTGCCCTGAAAAAGAATAGAAGTCGTCAAAATATTTGTTAGGATAAGTCAGCTCAGCGTGGTAATAAACAGATGATGAGGTTATAGAGATTTCAGACAAGTAAGGCTGTGTTCATTCTGAATGTTACCAAAAACATATGAAACACTGAAGAATTCACATATTCACATGTATCAGCCAAACCTTCTTTTCCCTTGAGGAACTGCTATTTGAATAGTAAGATGCAGGGATATTGACTTCTGTAGTGAACTGTTAGGAATGCTTTTAATGGCTTCATTCTGGTTTGTACTTTTATTTCAAATGCTTTTTGTACCTCACAGAGTCCATGCTGGTTGTCTCTGTTTTGTTACTTTGGATTTTATTTATAACTTATTTTCACTTCGTGAATATAGTTGAAGATTATTTTCAAGGTGAAGAAATGTTGGGAGCACAGTATCTGGATTTAGACTGCTTCTCTGCGTAACAGGGGAGAGAACTGTCTTGTAGTACTTAAAGCAAAGGCTGGACAGAAATCTCTTGGAGTATTTTGAGTTAAGGCTAAATCAGAGACCTTTCTATGGCTAACTCTTAAGCATTAGATGGAATATGTTGTCAAATGATTCCTCTCATTCCTTTGTCATGGTCTGTTTAAAGCTCTGGCAGTGGGGTTGTCCGCTTGGAGGTTAATGTGACATCAGCCAATTGGCATTTTGGTTAAACTGGCAGTTTATACACTTCTCTCAGATGAAAACACTGAATTTCAGAAACAGGCTCTTTGAAGGGGCTTAAAGTTCCTTGAGAAGGAACATCCTCTTCTTCTGTCCCAGACTTAAAAAGAATGAAATGTGTTCTTTGAGAGTGGTTGAGAGTATTAGAGAGCTGAAAGTTAAGTATTTCTGTGAAGGAAAGATGCCGGCCAATATCTATCATTCAAAAATTGCTTGAATGGACTGGAAGGGGGATTAAATTTGTGAGTGTTGATGTGATAATTAAGTACTGACATCAGTACCAGGACAGATATGGGAAATCTCTTTATAATGATGGTTCTCTTCATAGTGTTGCTTGTTTGCTTTCTTAAATCCTTGAAGTGAACACGTGTATCTTTTGATTAAATGACAAAGTAATAAAAAGAATTCACTGCTTGAATCTGTTCCTTCTGTGGTGTGATTTCCTTTCTGCAGCATGTGATTGGCCATGGGCAAGCTGTAGCTGCACATTATAATGAACTGCAAGAAGTTGGATTGGAAAAACGTAGCCAGTCTCGCATATTCTACCTCCGAAACTTTAACAATTGGACAAAGAGTGTCCTCATTGGTAAGCCTCCTTAACTGATTGCTCAGACATTATTAAAATGTAACCAATTTTTGTATCAAAATGTAACTTTTTTCTGTTTTTTGATGTTGAGTATGACACTTTGTCTCATAATACATAGGATGTTTTTCAACTTCAATTTAATTTTAATCTCTGTGATAGTGTTTTGTATTGTTGGAGTGCCAAGCATATGCTTAAGTTTTAAAGGTCAACTGATTTAAAGAGTTCACACTGGAAACTGTTCTTTTCTATGACATTTTAAAAGAGAAAAGTACAGCTTTAATTCATAAAGAATTTAAGTGTTCTTAGATTCAAACAAGAACAGCTCAATCTATCTCAAATAATTTATTAGGCATTTTCCCAGAGCAGTCTCTGCTCAGATCCAGTTAAGCAGTTCTGCAGGAAGCTTGAACACATAAATATTTTCTATATTACCCTTAGTCAGTGGAAGCTTGAACACATAAATATTTTCTATATTACCCTTAGTCAGTGGTTGAAAAGATAGAAAGCTTAAAGGATGTAGTTCTTTAAGCATCAGCAGGTTTTTATCTAAAGGCAAAGTCTGCTGTTCCACCAATTAATTCCAAATTGAGGAAACAAAGCCATCAGATATCTGCCAACAAAGAAAAGAATCATCAGCACAGCACCACAGGTTCATGAAGAGGGATCTGTGCCAGGAGATGTTGGCACCATTTGTCTTAGCATGCTGCTTTTTGTTGTGTTGTATCAGAGCAGTTAGAAGCAATATTTAGATTTCTATAAAGCTGTTCCTGAACCCTGTGTTGAAGCCTTTCTGTCATGAAGAATTTCAGCAGTGTGGCTTTATAGCAGTTGTATCAAAACATATTTCATGTCTCCTACTGTGAAGAAAAGTTGCTAGCATGCTGATATGTTTTACATAATATGCCAACATCAGTCAGAGCAGAGAGAATCTAGACAGCATGGAGAAAGAAGAAAAAATGTAACTGGTGTATGTAGGGTGGAAAGACAGCAAAGGAGTAGCTACTGTTATTGCAAGGCCTGGGAGAGTGAGTGAAAAACACTGCATTTTTGTAAGGTGACTGGGAGGAGGTGTTGTGGCTGATGCATTTAATTGGGTCTTTCTTTTTGCAAAAGGTTTTCCCATACTTTCAGATAACATCTGCCTCATTATAATGCTAATGAAAGGGAGCCCTGTTTCCCTCCTCATATGGTTGTTTAGCCATGTGCAGTTTTGCCTTAGCCAGGGAAACAGTTCAGAGCCTCAGTCAAGTTACATGCAGAGCACATTAAGCACAGAAAATATTCATCTTCTCCACAATTTTAAAAGTTTGTGGTTCCTTTCATCCTTCTAGAAAGAAAAGAGATTTAAGTTTGTAATGTTAATAAGATTTATAGGCAAACTAAGGTCTGAGGTGTTTTAAAATTCTCAACCCCTTTCAGTTCTTCGGGGTTTTAGGTGCAATACAAGTGCAGAGATTAGGTGCAGAGATGTGTTTATATGCTCCTGATTTTTATTTTTCTAGGTGAATTTATAGACCGGGTACGACAGAAGAAGAGTGACATAACTGTTTTGGATCTAGGATGTGGGAAAGGTGGAGACTTACTGAAATGGAAAAAAGGCAGAATTAAAAAACTCGTCTGTACTGGTAAGAAGACACGATAACTTTCTAGGGAAAGCACATCAGGTTTTATGGGAAACCAAGTACATCTCCAGTATTTTATTATTTCTTTTGTCCAGTCAATCAAAGAATGTAATGAACACCTTTTGTGCAAAAAGTTGTATTTTGTCTTTTCATCTGAAGATACGACTTGATTTTCAACAGAAATATAAGAATTATCAATATTTAGCTTTCAGTTCTACTCCTCAATAAAAACTGGTATCACTAAAGAAAAACACCATTGCCACAGCAATAGGTTGTCTTAGGCAAAATGTGGCCCTGGGGAAAAGACTGACATCTTCTATTTTATGTCTTTTCTCCCACATCTCGTCTCTCATAGTATTTTTAATTGTTCTGAAACACATACAGGAGAGTTGCATTTAAAAAAAACCAAACCCCCAGTGTTGTGAGAAAAAAATGGTCTTGGGTGTTACAATCAACTAAAGCTTTTCAGACTCAGCAGGGAAGAGCTGAAAGCTGATTAAAAAAATTGCTTGTTTGAATAATTGGCTTAGATGTTGGGAGAATGATACCAGCTTCCCTTTTCTCAAAAAGTATCCCAAGGATAATCAGAGGAAGTATTACTTAACTCCAAATTTAATTAGGTACTAAAATTTGCTAAAACTCTTTGAGTGGGAATTACTTTGGGTACTTCACATTTTACAGTTCTTTCTTGCATTATTCAGTGGGCAGTATTTAAATGCACTTAATCAATTTACTTACAAAGTTCTTAGGTAAATTTATTGCATATTGTCAGAAACTCAATGACTGCGAAAGAAGCAGTCTTAGAATTTAAAAAAATTCCCGTGGTGTGACATATCAGAAATAATTGCATTTCAACATCTTTTATATTTTTAAGAGTATTAAGAATCCCAGGGAGCTGAGCTGTTTAAACGGAAGATCTTTTTTTTTATCCTGCCATATTGTACTTTCTGTGTTCCAGTAATCATTCCAGTTGTCTTGTCTGGGGAGCACTTTTAAAAATTTAATTTAATATGTTTATTATCTTTCCATATGTAGACATTGCTGACATTTCTGTGCAACAGTGCAAGCACCGCTATGAAGAAATGAAATCCCGATGTCGGTACAATGAACATATTTTTGATGCAGAATTCATACAAGCAGATAGTACCAAGGTACAGTTCTTGTGCTTTGTAATATTTTGGATCTTTAATGTTTTTCATGGTAGTGCTGTAACATTTTGGGTATATATATTTTTAAGGTTGGATTATTATACTGCCAGGAGAATCAGCCATAGGAGTTACGGGAAGGGTGCATTTTGCTGCTGTTGTATAACAGGAACATTCCTGGGGGCTGAATGTCTTTTCCAGATAGTAAATCTGGTGCTTTCCAGATCGTGAAAGCACCAGATATACTATCTTTTACTCAACAAGGGGAACAGAATTACTCTTTAGCTTTGGAGTTCTGTGAGACAGCGTGGGATGTTGGAAACTATTTTGGTGAATGCTGGCATAAATGAAAGACCTTTTCTGATTTGACTTGTGCACTTAAAATTTTCTCTTTCTAGTGGCATTTTGTTTACTATAACAGGTACCTTTAAAATGTGTGTGGTAGAGGAGGTTTCTTAGACTGTCTGGAGGCAGTGGTGAATGCATGGCTGAGGCTTAGGAGACAGTCCTATAACCAGAGCTGCTTTTGCTTCCTAGAAGTGCAGGCTGAGAGTGCTCTGCTGTTGGAGACTCAGAGACAGAGCCTTTCTGGTTCCAACATATCTGTGGAAAAGCTGAACCTGTTCTCAGCCTTGCATGAAGAGTTGTTTGCTTGAATTCTTGGTTGCCTTTCCTTCTGAGAAAAAGTCTGTTGCAGGTTCATGTCATCTCTCTCGACTTGGGGGAGAGAGAAGAGAGACTTGGCCAGGAAAGACAGGGGTATTTTCGTGCTGTTGTTACACCTCAGTCTTAGATGCATATGTATTTTCTGTTGCATGCTTTGTTCTGTCTACCCTTGCACACAAAAGTTAATTTCCCTGACTTTGGATCTCTATCATGACTGTTGTATATCCTGCAAAATCCAATTCTGCCCATCTCTTTTTCTCATTTTCCTGTGTATTTTCCTGTGTCTGCTGAGTAGAGGGTCAAAGCAAGCTTTAACCTGACAAATTTCAAGGGCTCCAGTGTCTTCAGATTTTAGTTACTTGGTCTGGGGTGGGGAGGAGTTCATTGGTGATGAACATGGGTGAGAATACAGACAAGTACAACTCATTGGGCAGGACAAACTGCCACATTTGAAACAATCCTTTCTCCTCTCAAGTGCATGTTTAGTGGGTTAGTTCTCATTTCAGAGACTTAGTAAACTGAAATTCATTTTATTACAGAATTCTTTTTCCAGCCAAACCATGGCCAGTTATAAAACCCCAGCAATAAAGTACTTCTGGAAACTTTAAGTTAACTAACCTTGGGTTTTGGTCTTTCAGTTGTAGCAATGTTACTTGACAATACGAAAAAAATTTGAGGACATTCTAACTTTGAAATGTGTGTGTATTGTTGTTTCTAAATGTTGTGTATGGTTTTCTGTGTAGAGGAGAGCTTTTTCTTATCTTTTTCATCTTGTCTTTGTTGTACTTGTAAAGGAATGGGAGCTGAAAGGAGAAACTTCAGGGAATTCAAAGAATTATGGAAGCAGTACATTTGTTAGAAGATTTAAGTGAATCATGCTTGTTTCTGTAGTTTTTTTTTTCTTTTTTATCTGTTGCAGGATCTCTTGTCTTCCAAATATAGTGATCCAGATATGCGCTTTGACATTTGCAGTTGTCAATTTGTTTACCACTATTCATTTGAGACGTATGAGCAGGCTGACATGATGCTTAAAAATGCTTGTGGGAACCTCTCTCCTGGAGGTTACTTCATTGGCACAACTCCAAATAGCTTTGAACTTGTGTAAGTACTTTTATGTCTTGTTAGTCTTCCTAAACTCTGTGAAGCATTGTTAAGTGATAGATGTTATTGCAGTGCTCCAATATGTTTGTGCAAACAAGAGCAATTTTTTTGCAACAATTTTGGATTCTAGTAAAAAAAAAAATCTTACTCATGACCTTGACTCAAACAGGTAAAACAATACTAGTCCTTGTCTCTTGTCCTTGTGGCTCTTCTGTTAGAGAGTATATGTCTTCCTACATTCATCCCTCTGTCATGACTTTGGTAGTGTCAAAATGGCCACAGCATGGGGAAAAACTGTCAAGGTTTTGTGGGTGTTTCTAGAACCCTGTCTTGTCCGTGTAGATTGTCCGTGTGTCCGGGCTAAAGGTTCATCTTCTAGGTCTGTTTAGTCCTTGGTATGTTGTATGGGAATGATAGCCTGTTAAAACCCAGTATGCTGCTTCATGTCATTGTTTCATTGCCTTAGGAGATAAGGGAAGTGGGAAACTAGAGAGATCACTGAGTATTGCTGGGAGAAATGCTTTCAGGCTTCCTATGTGTAGTTTTCTCTGTCTGTTAAATACTGGTCAATAAATGTTTGTTTCTATCTCATTCTATAGAAAGAGACTCGAAGCTTCAGAAACAAATTCATTTGGGAATGATGTGTACAATGTAAAATTTGAAAAGAAGGGAGACTATCCCTTATTTGGCTGCAAGTATGATTTTCACTTGGAAGAAGTGGTTGATGTCCCTGAATTTTTGGTTTACTTTCCCTTACTGGAAGAGTAAGTTAAATTTTAAATTCATTATACAATAAAAGCTGTAGAACATAATAAACATTTGTTTAGTTTGTGTCATTGCATAATGCTTGCAAAAAATTATGTTTTGGCTTTCTTACTATATTTTTCAGTTCTTCATTTTTTGTTGTTGCATCAAATGCAGAGGTTTCTCACATTTGCATCCACAACTGTAATCTGTCCATTGAACTCTGTTGAAGGTGCTCTGGTCAAAAGCTGTGAGAACTTTATGTTCCACAGGAGAACATCTGATCTGATGTACTGGATCTGTCAGCAAACCTTTAGAACTGTCAGCTTTTTCTTCTTTAATTGTAACTTTTTGAGGGGCTTCTTTCTACCCCTTTTTTAGTCTTTCAGTAAGCTTTCTTGTGTATCTTCTTCATCATGGTGCCTCTTTCATGTCTTCTCCGCCTTTCCTTAGATGTTCATAGGATTTTTGCTATGATGAATTTTTTTCTTCCTCTAAATGATCTTCATCTGTAACCATATATTTTGCTGTTACCTCTGTGTGACCTCAGGTTTGGTTTCCCCAGCTGTATTCTGAAGTACAGACAAATCTTTCCATACTTGCTTTTTTCCTGCCATTCAAGCTCAGTATGGTTAAACAGTATGAAGCTTTCCTTTTGAGCCTGTTCAAGAACTTAATTTGTAGTTGTCTGTGAAAAATAACAGCAACTGTCACTGATAGTTGTAACTTCAGTGTTGCATGTCCACAGTGTCTACATATAATTGAGATGTAAGCCACTAAATACAATAGAAAGAAGTTCTCTAAAAATATTTATATTGCCTGACATGGTAGATACTGCAGGGAAAAGTGTAGTCTTTCTGGAAGTCAACATGGAATTTCTATGTTTTGGGAGAAGACGCCTTTTCTATTAAAAGTTTGTAAATTACTTCTGTGTAGATTTTTGTTATCCTGATTTGTACAGTTTGTGGTGGTACTGCAGCTTTTTTCATCTAAGTGTCTTTACTAAGAAGAAAAAGTTGTAAAAAAGTGTAATCCTAGTGAATGCCATAAGATGTCACTGTGGCTTAAAATTGTTCCTTTGAAAATAAAGCTAGAATAATTTTGAGGCTTCCCTGATTAAGCTTATTATTTTGACAGAATGGCAAAGAAGCATGGTATGAAATTAGTCTACAAAATGACATTTCGGGAATTCTATGAAGAAAAAATTAAGAACGAGGAGCATAAAATGCTGTTAAGGAGAATGCAGGCCTTGGAGGTAAATTTGGAGTCGACTTGTTGGATTTTAATAGCATTTTACATCTTGTTAATTTTGTGCAATAATTGAAATTCCCTTTGTGAACATCTTGCAACTAATTAAGGGCTACCAATAGAAAGTATTTAGTTCCTGGGGCTGAAAGTGTGACTCTGGTTGTTGACCTTGACTGGCTGCCAGACACCCACCGACCTGCACTCTTGTTCCCTCTTCCCAACAGGATGGGGGGAGAAAATAGAAAAAAAAACTTGTGGGTCAGGATAAAATTCAAGGAGATTGCTTAGCAATTACTGTCACAGACAAAACAGACTGAACTTGGAGAAGGTTAATTTAATTCATTGCAAAAAAAATATAGTAGAAAGGTGAGAACCACTAAATCCTAGAAACACCTTTGTCCTACCCACTGCCTGTTCCCAGGCTCAGCTTCATTTGTTCACTCCTGACCTTTCTACCTCCTCTCCCTTCCTCTGTGGGGGAAGGGGCATTGTGTTCTGTTCATAACACTTTGTGTCTCCTCCTTCTCCCTCACACTCTTCTCTTGGTCCAACACAGGTCCACCCAATAGACAATCAAGTTTTGAAGGTAATATTTCAATATTGAGACAAGTTTCTGTTCTTGTGAAGTAGGAAACAGAAGCCCTAGAATCATGTCAAGTGGCAGATAGTGGTGACTGTAATCCATTTCCTCAGCAGAGGGACTGAAAGCTGGATCTTTGTGCAAGGAATATTGACTGAAAAGACAGAAAGAAATCTTTGTAGGAGTAAAAGGACAGTCTGTGTTCATAGAAGAAAATCGTACTTAACTGTAACTGAGTATATGTTTTTGCCCAATGTTTTTGCATTTTTTTTTATCTTCAGGCTCTTACCCTGGATAACTTTAGCAGCTTCAGAGAAGCTTTCTCAGACCACCTCTGAGGCTTTGGTTTTACTTGCAGTTCTCTGTGCTTCCCTCCTCCCTCAAACAGTAGAATTGTTCAGCAGGAAACTCTTAGATCGAGTAATTGGTGACTTATTCAGCTGAGTCACAGACTGCAACTTGACTGTACTAGGTGACTCTGAAAGTGATGGTGCTGTGTATGGGCTCACAGCAGCAGTAGCACAGACACACAGCCTTTGACTTACCATCTTTCCTCCTAGGAAAGTGAGAGTTGTCTTGAGGTAGTGGCCACTTACAACTGAGGACTGAATTTTTGTAATCAGATTTGTTTACAAATAGACCACTATTGACTGGGATCCTTAATAAGTTCATCTTGGTTTGAAGAACCTGGTGTATACTTTGGTTACAGCTTGTGTGTTATTGAAGAATTTTAATTGTTCTGCTTGAAATTGTAGTTGCCCATTTCTTAGTACTTCTACTGAAGAGATGCTGGTATAGTTGCTCTTCTAAAAGAAGGTATATCTGGGTAATGCTCATAATGAGCTGTATATGAAGGAGAGTGTTGATAGTTATTCTGTTTCCCCTGCTTTAGAGACATAAGGATAAAACTTAATTTATAATTCTTGGGTGTCAGATTTTCTGGTAAGTAGGGAACATCAGACCTGTTGCTGAGGATGCTATAAAGGAGAGACCTAAATTTAAAATACTTTTAAGACTTACTGACCTCTGTCGTGGACTATGTTGTGAGAAACCCTTTACTTGATGTGATTAATGTATCGCACTACTCAATGTTTTGTTCTGTGTTCTGCAGCCATATTCTACACTTGGTGATTCCAGGCTTGTTTCTGATAAACCTGATGATTATGAGCATGCAAAAGAGTTTATCAAAGATGGCAAGGCAAAATTACCATTGGTAAGTTCCTTTATACATCACTAGAGATAATGGTGTGTTAGAATTGAGGTCCTGATCTTTCAAACTATGATGCCTTCTTCATTTCAACTGCAGTCAAGTTGGTATGAATGTCCCTTGCATGTGAAAAATTGTAGAGCTGCAGGGCTGAGGGGTTAATCTAATCTATATCTGATACTCAAAGAATCAAATTCTCTTAATTTGGTAGCTGTTAAGAAATTTGTAATAATGCCGAAGGGAAAGGATATTTTTTCCATCTTACTTGACAACTGTTCTTTCTAAGTGTTCTTAAATTGAGGAATCTTATATTTCTGGATCTTCACAATACTGATTTAAAGCATTAGTTCCAGTCCTCTGATGGGAGACTTCAAAGCTTTCTTCATAACATTGTATATATTTGAAATAATTCTTTCCATTTTTATCAGTACAGCATGAGGGTGGTCAGCTTAAGTTTTCCCACTTGGTTTTGTTGTTTGGGGTTTTTTTTTGATCATTGATTCGTTCATGTTCTGAATTCTTGAAGATGCAGTCCTCTTACTGCAAATATAAAAATCCTGCATCAAGAAAGAAAACAAACCTTCTCTCCACATTTGGAATTCAAAAATTTTTAAAAAGAAAAATGCTTGTTTTAAGAAATAGGCTTAGGAACATGAGAACGGCCAAGTCAGACCAACGCCGTCTGTTGCCAAGTGCTGTTTTAAATGGTGAACTATTCGGTCAGATGTGGTCAGTGGTTAGCATATGGACTAAATTATGGCCCCAGTGAGGACTCCTTGGATGGGGATGGAGTGGGCAGAGCAGAAAATCAGCTTTTTGTTGTTGCCTTATGTTTCTTAACTGGGGGGGTAAATGGCAGCAGCTTTTACTTGTGAACTTGCCCTGCTTTTGTCTGATCAGCTGAGCTGGGAGTTTCCAAGGCTGGAAGGCAGGCTGTTTTTCCAGAATGTGAGTGAGGGTGAGAGTCTCTTGCAAATAGAGTTTCTGTGGGCAGGGGGTGTTGTTGGGTGGAGGCAGGCAGCCTTCCTGAGGAAGGTGGCAGCACCATGGTGCAGGGCCTTTTCTTTACTATGGGGCCTTTTCCTGACTTCCACACAAATACTGGGCATCTTGGTCTGAACAGCAGCTGGAGCCAGGTCAGGTCACCACATGGTGTGTGGTAGTGGACACAGGCATGCTCTCCATTGCAGAGGCACCCAAACCAACAGACTGTTGGCCCATTCTGCTGTTTAATTTCGGTGTGTTCCATTATCTGGGTCATCCAGTTCCAGAGCATCATAGTTAGTGGAGTTATATATATCTGTGCCCTACAGTACTGCTTTTCTTGCCCCTAAAAACTCAGTCAGTGTGGGTGGTTAGACATTGGTCAGTGAAAGATGGAACTAAATCAGTGTTTCATTGTTTCTTTACTTTTTTTGTTGAAACTGTGGGTTTTTTTTGTTGAAACTGGGTTGCAACTGATTTAACATAGGAACCTTGAGTAAGTCTGAATGGGAAGCAACAAGTAAGTAATGGTTTTGAAACCAGTATTGACTGAATGACTGCTTTGAAAAGTGTGTAAAATAGCCTGTTAGTCATGGAAGAAAGTCCAGATTTAAAATACAATAAGATGTTGTTATTTGTGTAATTCAAAATGTCTGTGTATAGGTTATGTAGTGTGTACATCTCAAGAAATTGGGAGGGAAATGCATAAGTGCAGCCAACCAGGATTTGTGTTTTTGCAGGCCATTATAGTGGTTGTTTTGTAGTTGTTTTAAAACAGAAAATGCTGTTTACTTCACAGGTGAGAAAAATCTTGACTTTGCTTTCTTAAATTATCTAATTTTTGAAACTATGAATTATAAGATAGATATAAATTCCAGCAATCTAGAAGTATTATCTCAATTATCTATTTGAGAGGGGCTTTTAATTTTATTTTATACCTTTTTATACCTAAAAAAATTACACCTTTGAAAGTTCAGTGATTACTGTGTTTCCTGAGTAATCTATTTTTCCAGTAACATTTGGAGTATTGAGCTTCTGATAAGAGTATAAGCACAGCTTGTTCCTTACATGGAACTTTGCATTGTTGCTAAGGAATGTCTGATAAGCTTATCTTGAAAGTTCTGCGAGTAGCTATGGCACCTCATTCTTTAAAATAAAAGTTGAATTCAAGTGGAAATCTATAATTATTTAATTAGGCCTGTGATCGCAACTGATTTAACATATCTGTCTGGTATGGAGCACAGGAACATCTGGCATAGCTGGCATTGATTATGTACCAATGAAGGGTTTTGCAAGGGTGCTGGTGTGGACTGTATGAGTATCCATTAATAGAATCATACTGTTCTGGACTTGAAAAAATGCTATAATTTCATCTTTGTCCATCAAAATTTAAAAGAGGAAAATTGATGTGTATCATGAGTTCATTCACTTGTCAATTAATTATGAAGTTAATAATTTCAACCCTGATTGTCCATTACTGTATATATGAAGGAATCTTTAAACTTAACTTGCATATGACTTTTTATGTGCTAGTGAATGTTCATTATATGTAGAATGGCAGTAATTTATGAATTTGATTCACATTTCTGAAAACATGTAAAACTATGCTGCAGTAGAATGCTAGAGTTACTCACTGGAAAATCATAAGATCTTTCGTAATTTCAGTAATCCTCTAACAGGTTGTTTGGGCATAATGTCAACTTGGTTACATTTTGAAAACTTAGTTGAGTCACCAAGAAAGCTGAAACTTTAAATACTCCCATTTTCTTTTTTAGGTATTTACTTGGTATTTGCGTTTGAGAAGCAACCGTGAAACTTCACATACTGGATGCAGCAAGAAGAGATCATATCCATGTGCAAATTGGAATGATCAGAAATCCATTGTGGCAACTATTTTTTTATTTTTTATTTTTTAATTATCAGACGTGTGCAGGACACTACCAAAAACTAGAGCAAGCTCGTGATTCAGAGTTACATTGCCTGTCTGTGACAGATGGACTTGTGTGTGTATATATAAGAAAGATTCTGAACCAGTCTTTTTAAGCATTTGTAAGCAATCTGCATGCTCTCAAAACCTGTGTTTGAACTTACATAACTTTGTTAGAAACAAATGTTTTGTTTGTAGAGGTATGTTTGTGATTACGAGCCTGACCCTGCACTTTCTGAAGTTGATGGAAGAATGTTGACTTCGATAATGCAGAATGAGGGCCTAAATACTGTTCTGCAGAGCTCAGTTAATTCATAATGAGATCTATTCAGCATAGAGGGTATGTCTACATTGCATGCAGAGCAACAAATACCTGAGTCAGTTTGAGAACCTCTATGCTGTGATCAAGCCTGCATTGTAAACCTACCTTAGTGGTATTCATGGCATAGTTTACGTGGTAAAATCCCATGATGTTCTTGTTTTTCCTGCTTGCTGATATGTAGTGTCACTTCATGGTGCTTTTAAGATTAAGTGAGTTTGTTCTGTACAAAACTGCTCTGAAAGTACTCAATTTCTAACATTTTAAATCTCTACTTTGTTTTCCAAATACGGCTATGTGGTAATCAGTAACGGCTGCTTAAGTTAGATTACTGCACATTTTTTATTGTATTAAAGACTACCCTGACTTTTCAAGAGTTTTAGTGTTTTTTGAAACTTACTAGACAGATCTTAGGATGCCTTTCTTTCTTGTTTCATAGAATTCCAAATGGGCTCGGCAATGGGATGAGCTGTTGGTGGTGATGGGGAACCTCACTGCAGTCTTAAGGCATTAAAAACACGGTCATGTCATGGCTCATGAACCAAAAGGGGAGCCTGTGTAATATTTGAGGATACCAGCAGTTCCCTCTGGAAGGGAGGGCTGTGTACATGCATACACAGTCTGATACCTATGGGTAACAATCCCCAAATTAGAGCCACATATTTTGTTTGGGAATGTAATCAAATGATACCAGTAGGCAGAATGGTGCCTAACTACCACCATAACTGCTTATTAGTCTCTTAGAGATGGCTTAGGGATTTCTGTGTGGTGTTTGCTTGACTTTCCAATAGCCACCCATTACTGAGAAGGCTTGAATACTTCATGTTTTTTCTCTCCAGTTTTGGGCTAACAGTAGCTGATGGCTGCTGTTGGCTACTAGGTGAAATGATGATGGTACATGAGTATTTTGAAAAGAAGAGACCATTTCTGTTCAGACTTAAATGTTCAAATTATTAGAGTTTTTAGTTGTATTGCTTTCCCCCTGTAATTAGGTTGTACTCTTTCCTCCAAGACTCCTATTTTTTTTTAATTGTCTGGAAGAACACCTGTAACATTCACTGAAGCAGTGGAATCTGTCAGTCCTACTGCTGAAATTAAGACAAGATGTTTTTGTCTGCTAGGATTAGTACTCATGAAACTAGCTAAAAATGATGACCCTTTAGAAGTGCTGAAATGTTTCTTTAAAATCTGTGTGCATCAAAGCTAGTTTTGTTGGATTTCTTGTATCAAATTTCATTTGAAAGTACATTGTTATGCTATTTTTGGAAGAAATAAGAATAATAAAAACAGAGGGAATACGGTGGAGTGTCTTTCCTCTTTTAAGTGAATCTTAACATATCATTCACATAATCATATAATCGTGGGAACTCCACAACCTTACTGGGCAATCTGTGCCAGTGCTTGGTCGCTCTCACAGTAGAAGTCTCCTGGTGCTCAGAGGGAACTTCCTGTGTTTCAGTGTGTGCCCACTGCCTCGCCCTGTCACTGGGCACACAGAAAAGGCCCTGGACCCATCTTTACAAGCTCTTTTTGGGTATTTGAATGCATTGGTAAGATTACTGCCCTAAGCCTTCTTGAGGCTCCAGATCTCCCAGCCTTTCCTTGTATGAGTGATGTTCCAGGTTTTTGAATGCAATTAGATCCTGGTGACCTCCAACTAGTCTTTGTTTCACTGATCACCACTGAGACTGGCTACACTTGTGATAATAATAAATGACGATAATAAGTGATGATAATAGAGCACTTTCTTGTATAATATCTATTTTTATGAAAAAGTAATTATATGCTGTGGCCTAATTGCTAAACTGTGTTTTTAAAGACACTCAAACCCATTAATTTCAGGAACATTCTGCTGAAGAGCAACAAGTTTAAACATCTGCAGTGTAATCAAGGGGCTAATAATAAATCCACTTATTGCCAGAGTAATAACGTCTTGCAGCAGCCCTCTTGTTAGAGGGTAGAAGTGAGCCAAGACACAGACTTCTTGTTTATCTCAACATGAAAAGGGTCCTAGTTTATTCCTCTTTACAGCATAGCCATCCTGACTCCAACCATTCACTGACTCTGGCTGCAGCAGGCTCCTACTGTAGGTGTCCTTTGCAGCCCCTGACCGCTGGTTATTTCCTGCTAAACTCTGGCTGCATGTATCAGTTTGCAGGCTCTGAATGCAGGCTTTTACCTACCTAGACCATGACTGCAGATTCCAACAACAGCCTCTAACTGCAGGCCCAGACTGACCTCACAGCAGTGATTCTCTCTTCTCAGGATCCTTCTTCTTCACAACCCTCTCCTCCTCAACGTTCCTCCTCCTTCATGATCCTCCTCACCAGCTAACCCACTCCCTTTTATCACACTTACATTTATTGGATACAGCTGTGATTCATCGGGGGTGAGGCTGTATTGGGTAATTAACACAGCTCTTAGTTACCAGAGGTGGGGTCATCTGTATTCCCTTCTCCTACAACAGTGCTTCTGGACGAAGCAGGATCTAATATCAAGCAGGATTAACAGTAATTTTGTAATCTCAGTTCCTGGTGTTCCTTGTGTGCTGCAAAATAGAACCTCTGTCTGTATGGAAATGGACATCTGTTATTGTTACTTGCGAATGCAAATAAGCATCCTGATTTTTCAGGAGCTTGAAGCACAAAAATCAGGTCATTTCGGTACCAAAATACATGGAGACAAGTGTTTGAGTGGTTTTTGAACAAGAAACCTCACTAGAGATTTAAAGAAGAAGTCTGAAATCCTTGTGCTGATGACATTATGAATGCTGTGTACCGAACTAACAACTGTTGCTATAGTTTAGTTTTTTGCATCTTCATTTTACGTGGATGTACTAGTCCTGGTGAAATGGCTTTCCCTTAACCTCCCTTACAACACACCCCATTATAAATTTATGTGCTGCCTGGAAGGTTTCTGTTACTTACAGAACGTATGTAAGGCAAAAGAAAGCTAACTTAACCAATTAGGTTTTGCAAAGTTAAATGCATTTAACAATGCCATTTTAATGGAAGCTGTTATCCTTTCTTCATTTTCTCAACATTGCTGTCGTTTTATTTGGGTTAACACGTCTCCCAGCAACTGAGGTCCATTTGCAGGATGAGGTGTTTGAGCACTTAAGGTCTGACTGAATTGTGCTGTTATTAGTTTAAGCCTGAGGAAAGGATTTTTTTGAGTTCACAGGCCATATTGTTTCAATGGGCAGCTTCATGGGGGTTCAGCTCTCTCCCTCTGCATCTCACAGTATTGTGCCAATTCACTGAAGCTGTGTTTCTGAAAGTCTGATTTAATCACTAATTGTGATTAAACTAGGAATTTACTGCTCTTAGCAGGGGCATGAACATCACCCTGGGATTTAGAGTAACAATGCTGACATTGCTGGAGTCATACTTCCTCACTTGGTTCTTAACTTTTATGGCTCTCTCACAGTCTTGGAGTAAGACTACTCAGCTGGTGACTTACTAGCTCCCAACTAGTAACAGCCTCCTTCTCAGTTTGCACTTACTTCCAACTGGACAGCGATGGAATTATTCTGACTTAAAACACATGGCTAGTCTCTGTAGGTTTTAAACTACAAAAAACTACGTGAAATAATAAGCACAGAGAAAGACTGGGTTTATATATAAAATGCAGCTTTTAAATCTCTAATTTTTATAATCCAAGGAAACTTCTCTGGGGAGCAGGAATTTTCTAGTAGCAGAATTATTCTGAATTCTTTGGTTCAAGTAGTCTTTTTCTTTCTTTAGTTCACTTTGGCACCTGCAGTGTACATCTTCAACAGACAGCTGGAACTGAAGCCTGCTTCTTTATAAAAGAGCTGTGAGCTGAACAAATAACAATAATTACAGGGTTGGAAAGTTTTGGCTTCTTTGTATAATTCATGAAAGATTTAATTAAATATTTCTTCAGCTAGAAGCAAATCACTGCTTCCTCCTAACAACAGCCTCAAGGAAGAAATGGGCTGCTGTTCAGTGTACGGGGCACCCTGCACCTTCGGTAACGGGGTACTGTTGGATCTCTTAGAAACTGGGGGATCTGGGTTGGCTACTCAGAGTCTGAGCCCACAGGAGGCTTTTAGGCAAAACCATGGAATCCCAACTGTGGTAATCAAGAGGCTGCTTACATAGATTACATAGTTAAGATAAATTTTATATAAAATGTAGCACAAATTGAGAAGACACTCCTAAGCTGCCCCAAAGATATACCTCTCAATGATTCAATTAAACATGTTTGGTTTTTTTTTTTGCTTGTGTCACTTGTTGTATCCCTAGCTTGTGATGTGATAACACTTGCATGTTTGATACTGTACAGACAGGTGGAAGAATGGATTATCCTCTGAAGACCAGGCCTTAAATCAGAAGACAATGGTTTTTTGTGTTGCCCTTCCTGGATGGACATTGCCTTCACTACTACTATGATTTTGTGCCCAAATAAAGATGAATTGATGTTTTATTTGAATTCTGTGAGAATATTTTGGCTATTTCATGGATACACAGATGGGTTCGTGTTAGAAGGGACAAATAAAGATCACCTAGTCCTACCCCCCTGCTGTGACCAGGGACAACTTCCACTTGAGCAGGTTGCTTAAAGCTCCATCCAGACAGGTCTGGAATACTCCCAGAGATATGACATCCACATCTTTTCTGGACAACCTTTTCCAGTGCCTCACCACCTCCCCAGTGAAAAATTTCTTCCTTATACCTCATTCAAATCTACCATCTTTTAGTTTAAAATTGTTACACCTTGTCCTTTTGCTACAGGCCCTGATAAAAATCTAATTTCACACATTTTATAAGCCCTCTTTAAATATTGAAAGACCTAATAATGTCTCCATGGAGCCTTCTCTTCCCCAGGCTAAAGGATTTCAAGCAAAGCAGCACTATTTTATTGTATGTTTGTGATTGATCCTTACTGGATGCCAGCTGCCCACCAAGCAGCTGGGCAGGGGAGAGAAAATACAGTGAAAGTCTTGTGGGTCAAGATAAGAGCAGGGAGAGATCAGTCACCAGTTACTGTCATGGGCAAACCAGACTTGACTTGAGGAAGATAATTGAATTTATTATCAGAGTCAGATAATGAGAAAAACTAAATCTTTAAATAACTTCTCGCCTTTCTTCTTCCTGGGCTCAACTTCACTCTTTAATTCTCTACCTCCTCCCACCCAGCAGCACAGGGGAAACTGGAATACGGATATATGGAAATACATATTCTAAAATTACCGTTGCTTTTTGAAATTACTCTCCTGATGAAAATGGGATTGCTATTTCACTAATCACTAGCAACGTATTAGGAAAAAAAAAGGCAAAAAGAGCAAGTTTTGTGTTTTTCTTTTCAGAGGTCTCTGTCAGCTCCTGAGATAAATGGGAATGAAATGTGTAATTTGGCCACTGCCTTCAGTATTTTCATATGCCAAGCAAAATTGTGGCCCTCTTTTCTAAGGAGTGAAGAGAAGAGAGGGAAGAATGTCCTGCTGGTAGAAGTCCATTAATTTTGCAGCATGGTAACTTGTCATTCTTGTGGCATTATTCAGGAATCTCAAGACAAAACAATGGAATTTTATACTGGCATCACATTTAAGACTGTCTGAAATGTTGGTTTCTTAGCTGACTTTCATCTACAGCCAGCCTGACAGAAGAATCAGTGTCTTAAACCATTTTCTTCTATTCTAACATTACTTTTGTAGTACAATTTTTAATTTTAGTCATCATTGCTGTTGTTAATTTGTGCTAACTTCAAAGATGACTTAGGTGCACTGATGAAGAACATCTGCAGTGTCTGTGCACCTGTGCATGAGTCACAGCTGGAGCCTGCTGTAGAAATTTTCTGTCTCGGCAACTAATTTCATTAGTTCATTAGGTTTTGCCTTAAAAATGGTTTGTGGAGGGTGAGGCAGTACACTTTACAATAAACAGAAGAGAAGAAAAAAAAGTATTTTTTTTATTTTTTGTGTTTTCTTTTCCCTCATTGTTCCCTATTTTTCTATCAAATGTTATGCTGAAAGACTGTTTTTCAAGCTTCCTTTGTGAGCTGATTAGTTCAATTATTGTAACTAAGGCTTTTACAGTGAGAATATTTTGAGGAGAAGAACATTAATTAATAAAATGCATTTTACAGCTTTGGAGGAGTTCCTTCAAATTGTAGTGCAGAATAACCAGTGCCCATTTACCTGTTTTACTCAAAATAAATTTAAATCTTTCCTGGTTATTGCCTTAAATAATCAATTCCTATTGTATGAAACCCATTTTCATGTATTCCCCATTTTTCATGTGGGAAAATACCATGGATCCTGCAGTAAAAATAAGACTTATATGGAACATGCATGACAAAGCAATGTAAACATTCTGGGTCTAGCAGGCAAGGAATCTTTCGTAAATTGTCTGCAGTGGGAAAAATATGACATTTTGCTTTCAGATTCAAGGCCAGAGGCAGTTAGCGGCACAGAGAACATTACCTCCTTGCACTTTGAGTAGAAATGTTCCCTTTAAATTATCATTTTAAATCAGGTGAATATTATCTTTCTTCCCTTCTTGAAGATGTGCTTCTCTCCAGACAGTATCTGGTTTTGCTTATCATGTTTTTCTTCTAACAGCTGCCCTTTCTAGAAGCAATCTTTCAGTTATACACTAAAGTGTGGCTTATAAAAAGAAAAATGAATCTTTCACAAGGTCACCTTTCAGCCATTTGGTGTGCTGAACCTCCTTTGTGGGATGAAACCAAATCCTGATTGAGGGTTTGATTGAGGGTGTTAATATTGCCCACTTTGTCCAGTATAAAGATGGCTGTGCTCAGTGCAGTGGAGAAAAACTAACTCCTAGTCTGGATTTCTGTATTCAGCTAGTGGGGCTATCCACTTTTCTCCTTAGCCTAAATGGAAAATGGCATTTATTCCCTAGAGCACATAGTCATTTTTCTTTCTTTCAGTAACAAACCAACCTGGCTAATCTCGACTTTGCACTTACACAGTAAAATACTTGTCTAACTTCTGTCACCTTGAAACTATTTTTAGACTTAAGCATGTTAGATCTGAAAACATAATTTGCTTTGATCAACTAAGGTGATAACATTTATGTAGACACCAATGACAGGGTTGCTTGTAGATCAGTCACTAAGACCAATAAGAGTTTCTGCAGCTTCACCTTGTGCTGTGAGGCAAAACTTTGTTCTGTTATCTGGCTGGCTTGGCACAGGATTATACAAATGGCTGGTAATACAGAGGTTTTAGATTTCTGAGACTGGACGGAGGAGGAGTTTTAAGTATTTGGATTTGAAGTTCTGATTCCCACGTGCCTATTCAGCAGATGCCAAATTCTTATAGAAACCCCTTCTTCTTTTTTAACTCCCATTTTTCTTGCTTTCCCCACATTTTGCCTGTTCTGTGGCTGATTCCTTGAGAACTCTGATCCAGGGGGTTTACTCAGACTATGTTGAGCAGAGTAAGTACAGTCTAAAAGAGTAAGTTTTACTGGTTTTTGTTTGTTTGTTTGGGTTTTTGTTTTTGGTTTTTTGTTTTTGTTTGTTTGTTTTTTTTCCCTCTTCAGAATTATTATTATTCACTGTCATCACTTTCTGCAAGGAAAAGGGACAGCAAGAGATCTTGGGTAAAGGGGCCACCACTCAGGCAGAACATTTGAGTTTGTATTTGTACTACAAATCTTACTAACTCCAGCTGAAATACAAACTTCCTTTTAGGCACTGGAATCAGAAAGTAGGAACTAAGAGAGTAGCTCAAATTAGCATGAACATTTACTTATTAGTCAAATAAGCAATAAAAGAATTTCCCAGCTCCTTGTTTACCCTATGCTTAATAAGGTGTGAGATAAGAAATTAGAATAAATTGCCTATTAACAGGCAACAGCTTTGTCAAGGGGATATGTTGTCATGAGCTACCAGAATGAGGTGTAGATGTCTATAAAAATGTCAGGTCCAAGCTGTAGCTGGAGCTTAGAGATTAGCTTATAATCACTTTTGTATTATACAGTGAATAGTTTTTACAAGTAAATAACATGCCATTCAGTCCTGCTGTAATTAAAGAATGCTAATGAGACGTGCCAGGCAGAGCTCTGATGGGCAATTATACCAATTCATAAAATGATGTATGGCAGGCAGCAGAATGAATGCGAGGTAGACATACAGACCACCAGCAAGAGCTCAGGAGTCTGGGAAATCCTGAGCTAGTACAAATACATGAATAAGAAATTGAATTCTGATATCAATTGGTATGCTGATAGAGACAGAAAAAAGTGACTCAGCAAAGGCTTTGTGTGGTGTTGCACACAAAAATATTTCTGCTCTCCTGTCAAGATGACTGATTTAGCCAGAAAAGAATTTGTAAGGGGCAACAGGGCTACTCTGTAGTGTTTTACCACTGTCAGAGAATCACTTAAAAGCCATTTGATTAATCTGTAACTGCTGGTTGTTGGCTTTTATGCATATAACATAACATAGCTTTTTTTTTTGCCTGTACCATAAAGCAGGAAACATTTTTTATAACATAACATCTTTTTTCTGCTTGTAGCTGTTATTTTTTCATTGCTACGTCCAGGCTGGTTCTTGTCTTTCTGTCCTGTTCCTATGCATCAATTGCATTTGTATACAGAGCTGATCTGACAGCGCGTCTCTAAAATTTCCTCTTCTTTGCTATGAGTTTCTCTCAGATCCAGTTCTCCATGAAATATAATTGCAGCATGGTTTTGCTTTCAGTTTCCCAAGGCCATAGGTTTCTGACTTAGTTCTTTGGACAATGCCTGAACAGAGCCAGGCCAAGAGAGCCATTCTTCAGCCCAAATGTTGTAGCTTTTGACCAGAGCCTTCCTTGCATGAAAAGGTGCTGGCAAACCATGTTCTCTGTTGATAGAAATAGGAGCTGGGTGGGACAGGGAAAAACGAATTCACCAAAAATTTATTTCATACTTTCACAAAATTTTATTTCCAATCCTCCTCTAAGTCTTTTCTTTTGCTTCCAGAGGCCAGAAAAGAGGAAATGATCAGTCATTTAAAATAATATTTTGTTTTGAATTATGAATCATTAATCTATTTAGTTGACACATTTTATTGAATGAAGAACATAAGATATTTATAATTTTTACTTTGCTTGGGAAAAAATAAATCCAGGAGAGGTGCTTCATGGAGCACAAGCTACTTTGCAGCTGAAGCTTATATGCAGATCTCCAGCTTGTTACTGAAAATGGAGTAACTGCAGCAGGGCAGTCTTCACTGGCTGCAGGCTTGCTGGTATTTGGAAAGAAAATCCCTTATTTAGGCAAGACATCCTCAAATGGCAGAAGTGAAGGGAGCAGGATCATATTGAAATGAGAGGAGAGAGTGTTTCCTTGATATCTGGTATGTGACTGTAAGGGGCGGTCCGAAGATCTGATCTGCCTCACGACCGTCTCCTAAGGACTTTCAGCGGAGACCCCCGGAATAGGGCCTTGGCCTGGCTGAGGCGGGGTGTCTGCCAAGGTCTGTCTGCAGGTGTGCTCGCTGGACTGAGACTGGTCCCCATGACAACCAGTGCAAGAGCGATGGACAGCCGAAACCAGCGAGCACACCCGAGCTAGCTGCACTTTACTGGCTGTGCAAACATGGGCGCGCATCTTGCAGTAGGACACAAGAACGACACTTACACCCGTGCTGCTCACAGCAGAGAAAAAAGGAGCGCGAAAGTTTATTTCACATCACTCATATACTGTTTAAGAAATGACTGAGGATTGGAGGATGAAGAGACTACCTCTCCAATCCCATTGGTCAAGACACACATCAATCAAGCGTCTCCTCCCCTAGAGAGGAATTCAAAACAAGTGTAGATATCTACAGAAAACAAGGTTGTTTACATAAAAGCACCATGAGAAAATCTGACTCCATTTATAAACAACAGAAGGCAAAGATAAACTTTAAAAAGACAGGACGACACACGCAAGCTGAGAGCTTGGACGAGCTGTGCTGCCCCGGCCTGGGCCCGATTGTTCTCCTTCGCCATGGGATTTGCATGATTTCCCCCCCCACACCTCTTTGGCCGGTGGCCACTCACCTGGAAAATGACTATAAAACTTTGGACTAACAGAGACCCCCTCAGAGATCTCTCCAGCGGAGGACAAGGATCCATTGGCCTGCGGACACCGAAGACCACAAGGACTGGTCTCCGTTGGTAGCTATATTCCTCTTTCCTCTCTCTCCCCCTCTCTCTCTCTCTCTTTCTTTCTATCTTTTTATTCCCTTTCCTTCCCCTCTATCACAATACTGGGGTTGGCACTTAATAAAGCATATTTCTGTTTAAGCATACTGGTTTTGTCCCCTGCTGTGTCTTTTGTGCTTTGAGAGCCTTAAAACGAACCATTCAGGGACCCCCACACTTGTTTGAGGATCATGACAGTGACGTTTTCTGTAGTCTCAGGCTCGAAGGCAGCACTTCCCATGCCAGGTAGTGACAATCATGAGAGTTGTGTGGAGCTGAAATAAATGTGCTCAGTGTTACAGCTGTGCCTGGTACTCAGCACTGTGGAAAAGTGTGGTCAGGCTACAGTTTTATGGAGGGAAGGAGTATTTCAGTATCTATTTCTGCAGTAGATCTATGCCAGTATTGAAGTCCATTTGTTTTCACTTCTGAAAGTATTACATCTGTCAACAACTTTTCCCAAAGTGAGCCCGTTTAAGCTTGAGTCTCCTCACACTTGCTGAAGACCTTTTTGTTTAGCACACGCTATTGGAATGAAAAGCCACATGAAATGGAGACCAAGCTTTGGTATGACCTACACTGCAGATAGAAGGAATTTTCCAATGATGTTCTATAACTTGCCCCTATATTTCTATGCAGGAGAACCTGGATATATCCACATTGGGTGCATTGTCCCTGATTCCAAACTAAAAACATACACTTTGGAAAGTTCATTTTATACTGTTAGCTGTCTTCTTTTAGAAGTCAGTTGATCCCTTGTGTTGCTGATTTCAGCACTAATTTTCCTTGCCATTGCTAGAAACCAGATGATACCTCAACACTTGGAAACAGTTTCTGTAAATCTTGTGGGAATTTCAAAAAGCAGAATTTGCCAGAAGCTTTAATTCACAGACAAACCCATTAGTGACACAGACAAATTACAGTCTGACAGAGGAAAATGGGTCAAGCATAAAATAACAGATATTTCCTTAATCACATCAGAACACTGATGTAACTGGAAGGACACAATAACAACATGGTAGTAGGTTTTATTAGTAGAAGACATACTTGGCTTTTGAAGCCCTTAAAATCATGCTCAATATATCTTTAAATTCTGTCTCTTGAATTAACCATTCACATCTGGTGATACAATTATTTTTGGGAATCCTCATTACTTGAAAACCTTTAATCATTTTCAAGTGTAAATCATCAGGGAGTTCCATGTATCATATAGCCTCTGTTCTGGAAGATATTTAACTCAAAAGGCTTCAGAGCCTCACATTTGGAGTTTTCCCTTTCCCTTTCATAGCAACAGGAATACTGTGAGTACTGTATATTTAGGCTGTGTATGTCTATTCTATTTTATTGTGAGTACAGTGGTTTTAAATGTAATAACGTAAAAACTCTTTAATGCAAGAACCCTCTATCTTCTTTAGCACTTCTCTTCAGCCCCCAAAATAACAGGGGCTGGGAGTTTCCAAGGAGGCTACAGAGAGCTAGGGGGCACCTTTGGTTCAAAAGCAATGGTGATTTTTTTTGTCCCTAGCCTTTCTAGGCTCCTTTTAAGATTTTAACTTCTGACTGTTTTCAGTAGGGTGGAAAATACTGTAAAAAGAGTAAAGTTTTGTTACAGACCTCTGGGAAGCAGGAATAGATGGCAATTGGGTCTCACTGTGTGCTGTGTTTAGAGGAGTCACTGCCCTTTCCAGTTTTTGATGCTACCAAAGAAACACTTGTGAAATACTGATGCAATCAAGACTTCTTGGGCTGGAGGTGGCCTAGTTTTACTACTCTCAGTGTGTTTGGCTTGTCAGTGGAGCCATTACACCTTCTTTCAGGAGGGTGGTTGACAATCTAAGGAAGTGCATTGTAACTGTGGGGTTTTTTTTATCAGCCTGCACAATTATTTTGTCACGCTAGTTCACAGTCCAGCATGTTCCTTGGTGTTAATTTTGCCCAGATGGGATGTGGTCAGAATGCAGGCTCATCATATGGTCCTATTAATTCTGAGGAGCCTGGTGGTTACACAGATGTGAATCTTGAACAGGTGATTTGTCCTCTTTTGGTACTTGTCTTTGTCCCTGTGCTGAGTGGTATCACATGTCTGAAGATTTGTGGAGATAAAACCACTGATGGGGGCACCAGGATAGAATGTATTCTTTTTACTCAGTCCCCTCTTTGTTGGCCCAAGACCAGGGCCAGGTTTCCTCATAGCACCTTTTCATTGCAATTCCACACTGCTCAAATCCGAGGCTGCATTCTCCTAGGACAGGGTAATTATTTTCTTGTCTCCAGGATCACCCTGACAAAAACCGCTGAGCAATCCAGAGCACTATCAGGTGTAGCATCCTTTTCCAAGACTGTATATTAAGTGAGGGAGAAAGGGTGCTTTGTGACCTGTGTGTAGATTTGCAAGGTGCTGATGCCCATCCTAGTAAAATTTAGTCACTCTATTATTCACACAAATTATTATTTTTATTGGGCTTTTTTTTTTTTTTTTAGTGAAAGGTGTGTGTTTTATAACGTTGGCTACATAATCAAATGCAGAGTTTGAGACATCTTCAGTCTCACTCTTAGAACTGAAGTAATGCTGAGGAATAGCTTTAAAAATATAGCCGTCCCTTGCTACCAGAAAGAGGAAAAAGTCCTGGTATGAGGTCTGGCTAGGATGGAGTTCCTATCAGCCAGAATGGTTGATAAATCTAATAGTTTAGGCTTTTCTTAAAGGCAGAAATCCAGTGTCTGTACAATTAGGCTGTGGTACTTAAGCATTATAATATATATATATTAGTCTGGATGAGGGTATATTCCAAGTACGATATTGTAATATTTTAAGCATTCCAAATTATTTTATTATAATCGCTCTTCTACATAGGCTGAACTCTGAGGGCATTATCTTACTATTTATTTATTCTACAAGAGTTAGTTGCATTGGCCAATGGGCTTGCAATCAGCATACATGCCGAAACAAGAGATGGAATAGCACAAAGAGAACCTAGACAAATCAGTACTGCTGAAGCCTACAGGAATTCTGGAGAAATCAGATGTGGAAAATATATGTACAGGGTCTTGCTGGGTGTGACGGACTGGTAGAGAGAAGTCTCTCGGTCAGGCGTGAGAAGTATGACTGATTATGTGGTTGTTTATGATTAAGTTTCTTGCTTATACAGTATCTAAATATTGCCAGTGCAGTATCTAATGCAAGCACATCTAGAGGATTATAATATAAGCAGGTTTGGCTAGACATGTACATTTTTACAGTCTTTGGCCTTGCAGAATATACAAACAAAGCACCTAAGGAGCTACTTTAGGATTTTATCCCCGTATGTGATCAGACCTCAGAACTTTTACTCACCCATCCAAAACTGAGTGTTCTGCATCTTCAGGCTGGATGTACCCTGCAGACATCCCTGTTGAGGGAAGTATCCACCAGAAGCTGCCTGCAGCCTTGGGAGACCAGTTTGTCCAGTTGTCCCAGTGTCCAGTAGTACTTTATAACCTCTTTCAGGCAGATGTGTACCAAACTCGATCATCACAGCTCCTCCATTTCTGGAATGTATTCATTAAGCAACCATCCAGACAGTTCCTTCTGCAATTCCCACCCGATGTTCTTATCTTAGGATCAATCAGACTGCCCATCGAAGACAGCAAGGGGTGTGGGAGTGTGTGTGTGTGTGTTTAGGACAAACAAAAAGACCTGATTGTCTTTCGTTGCTGTCACACTGGGATGGAGCTTTTATCAGTGAAGTGGTGCTTTGCATTTTTGACAAAACCAGTGTTGATAATGCACCATTGCTTTGGCCACTGCTGAGCAGTGCTATCACAGCACCAAGGTTTTCTTTCCAAATCACTCCTATAAGGGCCAGTAGGCTGGGGATAGGCAAGAGGGGTGAGGGACACCATTAGGCCAGCTGACTGTACTAGTTTGAAAGCA